>CM053591.1:50160087-50206201 GCA_028646515.1 Pseudochirops corinnae | reverse complement strand
AGAATAGAATGGGGGGGGTGGAATAGGAAGGAGAGACATATAATCAGTCTCTCACAATATGCCCACTGTGGAGAGGTTCTGCATAATTACACATGTACAGCCCGTATTTAATTGCTTGTCCTTCCAGTGAGGGTGGGTGATGAGGGAGGAAGAGAAAGAATCTAGAATTTAAAGTTCTATAATCAAATGTTGAAAATATATATGTGTGTGTGTATATATATATATACTGTTATTATTATTATTAACTACATCCAACTGGGAATTAAGATACACAGGCACTGTGGTAGGTAGATCCATCCTGCCCTACCAGAAAGTCAGAGGGGCAAGGGGTAGACATAGGAGAGAGGAGATTGGGGGAGGGGTTATACAGTGGGATGGTTGTTTTGAGGTGTTGGGTAGGGGAAATATGGGGAGAAAATTTTTAACTCAAAATCTCGTGGAAATGAATGATGTAAACAAGAAAATAAATTAATTAATTTAATTTTTAAAAAAAAGTGCAAGGGGAGACACCAAAGGTCAAGAAGGGAAATCAGAGAAAAGTGTCCAGGAATTTAAGGAAAAGGCCAAATAACCAGGAATCTAAGGTAGAAAGTTTGAGAAAAACCTATCTCATTATCAAATAGACCAACACCATGACTCAGAAAGATAGAAGGAAGAATGGGTAAAGATGTAGAGATACCAACCCTCTGTGAACCTATACTATATTATTTTGAGAAAAAAATACTTCTTTTACTCATAGGAGTATGGTGTGCAGTATGGTGTGCTATGTTGCCCATATATGTTTGCATGGGTTTGTCTAGTTGTGTCTTTTAGGGAGGCAAGAATAGATGTCTCTAGAGGCTCTCCTCACCCTTCTCCAAGAGAGACTTTGTTTCTTGCCAGGAGGTGAAGGAGGAGATTGCGGTCAGAGGCTGACCACTGCAATCCTCTGAGAGAGGAATATCTAGCTGCTTTTTTTCAGTGTAGTTAGTCTAAGGGTAAGTATTTATTTATTTTATTCCTTAGTGGGGAAGGAGGTTCCCAAGCTATATATCCAAGGCTTGACTGTCTTCTCACCGAAATGCGAGCTCCACAATGAAGACACATAGCAAATAAACTCATTTATTGAAGTTGGTGACAAAACTGAAATCAAAGAAGGTATATTTAGGACGCTATATATACTAGATAGCATGAATGACCTTACCCATTAGAAAAGTGAGAACTCAGCTCAATGAATAGAATCTCATATCTCACCCAAGGGGAAATTCATCAAAGCCTCTAGTGAAGTAAACTGGGAATAGGGGCATAATTCAATGCCAGCTCCTCTACATATTGGCTTCTTCCCACAGCTTTTCTCCCTTTAGGGACCTCAAAGCAATTGCAATGGCACATTTCTTCTAGCTCTTGAAACTGGAAGCCAGAAGACCAGAATCTCTCTTCTGTCAAGCTCTCATCAACTTCCTACCCCACTTCCCCATGCAAATGTGGGACACTCTACTACTACTACTACTACTACTACTACTACTACTACTACTACTACTACTACTACTATTACTACTACTACTACTACTATACTGAGAATAATAGGTAACATTCATATAGTATTTATTATACACCAGGCTCTCAGCTAAGTGCCTTACAAATATTCTCATTTTATTCTCACAACAACCTGAAAAGTAGGTGTTATTATTATCCTTATTTTAGAGTTGAGGAAACTATGTGCCCAGGGTCACACAGCCATTAAGTGTCTGAGGCCAAATTTGAATGCAAGGCTTCCTTTCTCTACACCCAATGCTCTATCCATTACCCATTTAGTGCTTAGATGGAGGGAAAGACCTAGGCTTCCTCCTATGTCCACTTAATTTCTTTTTGGAAATTTTCTGGGCATTTCTCTATTATAATCATGGCCACATTAGGGGATATTTTGTTGGGTGTGGCATTGCCTCTTTGGGAGTGCTGGGGATTCAATTCTGTTCAAATTACCAAAACTCTGGTTCCAGAGTCATAACTAGCAATATCTGTGCCCCAGGAAAGTAGCACAAAATGTGTCCTGAGCAAATGTCATGAAATATACCTTCAGTTGCTGTTGGAGAATCCAGAGAATGGGTGAGCACAATCTTATGGGAATTCTAAAGAACTCATCTAAGGCGCAATGTCATCTAGTAGCTTTCTATTTCGCCCAAACCTTTTCTTGCTAGGTAGGTGTTAAGTTCAGCTGTTTCTAAATGCTGAAGGATATTAACAATGTCTTCAAGGATGCTTTCAATGTCCTCTAAATTTTTATGCCCTTGAAGCTCCAATCAGTACACCATAGAGACATCAGACTAGTGCTCATTTTTGTTATTCTCTATGCCAGCAACCTCTTTGAAAACCAGCTAAGGACACATGTCCACTTAGGAACCAAATCCAAGCTCTGTTGATTGTGTTATTCTGCTGTCATTTGTTTAGTGTGATCTGTACTTGTGTGAAAACATAGAAGTAGAAAAAATAGACCTAAATATTATGTATTATCCTGGGGAGTTATCCTGTTAGAAGCTTGATGATTCTTTCATAGAAGGGATTTTTTTACTTTGGCTTTGATCAATCTACTCCCTATGCATTAGGAGCTCACATCAATCCAGGCATATTCCCAGTTATTTAATATTTGCTTATTTGTCACATTCCTTTATGCATACTGAATATATGCATATCCTCTGAAGTCCCAGATGAATGGCTTTGCATTGGGGGTACTCAGATATATGCATGTGTGTGTGTGTGTGTGTGTGAATATGTGTATGTGTGTCAATAGATAAATTAGATAGATAGATAGATAGATAGATAGATAGATAGATAGATAGATAGATAGATTTTGTTGGTCTTATTTGTCTTTCATTCCTGAAGAGGGCCATGACATCAAGGAAATGATGCCATGACATGCAAGTGAATTGAATTTGAGTGAGGGAGGATTGTACAAAGTCACTAATCTCACTTTCTCCTTTGAAGCCATCTGGGTCCAATGGCCAGATATAGATCAGGATGACTGGAGATGGCACTAGGTTCAGGGGAGACCTTTGCCTTTTTTAAACTAAAGTCTTTAGCAGGTCTCAGTGTGACTAAGGCAATACCCATTCAATGATTAAGGCTAGGTAGGAAAAAAAAAAAAGGTAGACAGACAGGCAGATATGATAGATGGATAGATAGATAGACAGACAGACAGACAGACAGACAGACAGACAGACAGATAGATAGATAGATAGATAGATAGATAGATAGATAGATAGATAGATAGATAGATAGACAGGTCCAGAGACATGGCATAACTTTTCAAAAGGTAATGCTCTCAGACAAAGCTCTTAGTGCTGTCTCATTTTAGTTAGAATCAGATACAATAAAGCAAAACCATTTACAAATGATGCTTTTTAACTTGCATGACTCACAAAAGATTTTGCTTTCCCTGACTGGTGTCAGATACAATAAACATAATTAATTTCTGGAAATATATAGATGTAATTACCTAAAATGTGCTTTCACTATGCTTTCACAACTTTATGGTCTGCCAAGGCTACAAGGAATCTTAGAGAATATCTAGTTCAACTTTTCATTTTTCAAATGAGGAAACTGAGTCTCAGAACAGTGAAGTGGCTTCCCAAGGTTACACAGTAAGTACCAGAACTGCGATTTGAAGTCCTCTGCCTATAAACAGGTCTCCTTTCCCTGTAACATGTTATTTTTCTAAGCACTGCAAGGAACACAGGCACATATCCACATATACACATGCACACAATTTCAAGACAAGAGAATTGTTTTACCTGTATTCACCCACTCTCTTTTCCTTCACAGTGACATTAATTCTTTTTTTCTAATTTTTTTAAATAAAACTTTATATCTTTTCTTTTTCAGATAATGTGTCACTTACTAACATTATTACCACAAGCCAAAGAGTAACATTGTAACAAAAAAACACGAAAGAAACAAAAATAGGAACAATAAGACAATTAAACAAAACCAAAGGAACATCAAACATGTGTAAGAACATGTGCAGCCTTGTAAATCCACAACCCCCCTCTCAAAGGAAAAGAGGGAGGATGACTTCCTCATCTGTGGGATCAAAGTTGGCCATTACAATTATGCAGTGTTGGATTTCATTTTTCATTTTGTCCTTTTCAGTCACAACATAGACATTTCTCAAGTTGTCTGTAATCTAGTAATTAATGTAGGAAGTACAATAAGAATTACAGGTCTTTGTTGTTTTTGTTATTGATTATTATGTCATTGTTGTTTGAAGACTTCTTATGAATATTCCATAGTTTTTCCTTGGCAGCTCTTCTTTCTTTTACTCTTTTGATTCAATTCAGCAATATTTGTCATATTTTTACCATGTGCAAGGCACTGATAGTTACTGGAGATAGAAAGATAAATGTACCATAGATCTTGCTTTCAAAAAGTTCGAAATCTAATATTGAGGAAAACAGGTGCCTAAATAACTATGATACAAGAGAGAATGAGACAAACACAAATGACTAGACCAAGGTGTTATCATGTAAAGAGCTTAGGGGAAGATTTACATGACATCTGAATTGGACCTTAAAGGAGCTTTAACAAAAGTAGATATGGGTAACAGTAGGATGGGTTAAGGTGAGGGGAGGGAATTAATTTTAAGACCAGAGGAAGGACCTAAGCAGAGGCATGGACACAATAGTATACAAACCAAAAATGAGAGATAGTAAATAATCATGTTTGCCTGAAAAATAAGGAATAAAGGATTTTTGTGAGATAAAACTATAGAAATACACCAAGGCCAGATTATTATGGAGGGTCTTTAATACCAATTACTTTATATGGTAAGGTACTGGGAAGCCACTGAATACATCAGAAAGGTGTATTAAAATTAGTTGGAGATAAATCCAAAGTTGCAATCATGCTATTAGGCAAAACAATAACAAAGACTCTTAATATCAATAGATGTAAACAAAGAAATTACATTATGCTTATAGTAACTATAATTCAGATCCTTATAAAGTGCATATGATCCAAATGGTTTACTATCTAAATTCATAAAGGAAAACCAACTTAATCACAAAAAGACATAGATATTAACAATACTTGTAGGAGACATTAATATTCCCTTCTCAGAGTTTAATAAATCTTTTTTAAAGATAAAATATAGAATCAAACAAATTGCTAGATAAACTAGAGCTAAAAAAATTGTGACATGTTCTGAATGGAACCACTAATGACTGCACATAATTTGTTAGCAGAACATGGACCCTCTTCTGTATTTTCCAATAGATACTAAAAGGCCTTCTTTTTCCATCAGGGGTGGTAGCTGGTATCATCTGTACTTCCACTTAAGCAAGTAATCAGTAGTCTCTTAGTAGATAAATCAAATATGACTAGAAACTGGAAGTCCTAAAGTCCCCTTGTGGTAAACAGGAATAGTGGTTGTGTATGTTTAGAGGTGAGATGAAGCACAAGGAGAGAAGGCTGCCTTCCATACTGCCATCTTGGGGAGGGGGGAGAAGAGGGAAGGGGAGAAAATTAAAAACTCAAAGCCTTATGAAAGTGAATGTTAAAAACTAAAAATAAATAAATTAATTTTTAAAAAGATTTAATTTGTTAGAACAAAATAATAACATCCTGGATGATAGAGACAAGATATAAAATTGATAGGCTAATATATTGGTTCAAATATGATCAGATTAGATGTTATAGGACAAATGCGAAATCTTACACTAGCTTCATAAAATTCAACTTCACAACGACAAGAATGAGGAGGTTACTAGACAATAGCTCATCTGGAAAACATTTCTGAGTTCTTATTTTGGTTCCACTTTCTTTAAAGCAGAGGATGATCATTATATTGTAAATGACAGAACAGAAAATGACTAATAAGGAGTTGATAGCTAAGATAAGTAAAAAGATAGGAAGAAGGCCCTATAAGAATCAAGTAAAGCAATGAACCTAATCGTTCTCCCTTTTCTAGGCACTGAGGTGTAAGTAGGGAAAAGGATAATGTCTCTTGCATGTTGAGGGAATAAATTTGCTTATTTGTGATTATACCTTAGATCCAATGTTACAATTGCTAATATGGAGAGATTGAATGACCAGATTCAAAGAATAATTGTTAATAGTTCAATGTCTGTCTGGTAGGAAGTTCCAGTAGAGTGCCTTAGGCAACTCTGCCTTGCCTTGTGCTGTTTCATTTTTTGTCAATGATTTTGATAAAAAGATATGTAACAGGGTCATCAAATGCAAATGATACAAAGTTAGAAGAGCTAACTAACAGAATGGTTGACAGAGTCAGGATCTGAAAGGTTCTTAATGGGCTGTATCATTGGCCTGAATCTTGTAAGATAGGGATAATGCAAAGTCATATGCTTGGAGACAAAAAAAAATTTACAAATACAAGATAGGTGAGGCATTGTTAAGCATCCTTTTATTTGAAAAAAATATTTCTCAATTTTAATGGAGTGTAAGCTCAGCATGAGTCCTCTGATGTGGGCTGCAGTAAGAGAAATGTAGCTATTCACACTAGGGGAAACCTCCTCATTATAGACCAGGATACTAGGGGAATTGGGAAGCAAAGAATTAGTGCTTCCAACACAGATTGAGAGAAAGAGAGAGACAAAGACAGAGACAGAGAGAGAGAGAAAGAGAGAGCAAGCTAGAGAAAGAAAGGGAGAGACAGAGACAAATGGGACAGTTACAATAAAGGAAGTTGTGGCATAACCGAGCATTTTAGCTTAATTTTGTCCCAGGGTATATTGATCTGGGATCCATCTGTGGGTCTTTTGGAATTAGATCCCACAAAACTTCCTACTATTCTTACCTACAGCACTCATTTGTTTTTTATCATCTGGACTAATTTTAAACTGCCTTGAGAACTATGTCTATGAGTGTATTGGAATATGTTTTTAGTAAGAACATTGTTTATTTAAACCCTGTGGCTCAGAGTAACTCATTGCACCAGATTTGAAGGGGACTATGGCTCAATAGGGGCCAGAAGAAGACAGAGAAGCAAGGTGAACTAAGTGGGCCTGAATCAACTACAGGGTGCAGGGTGTGATGCACCAACCACAAGCAGCACTAGGAGGACCTCAGTCAGCTGGGGGTGGACCCTAGGAAGTTGGGTCTGTGGGAAGCAAAATGAGTACTAACCACCTCATTGGGTCAGAAACAGGAGTAGACCCATTAAGCCCTTTCCAGTGTTTTGATAGTGCCCCCTAGAGTCCAGGGATGGGGAACATGTGACCTTGAGGCTATACATGGCTCTCCAGGTGCTCATGTATGACCCTTTGACTGAATCCAAATGGTTTGGATTGATTGCAATTGTTCCATCTAGTGGTGGTGATGGTGGTGATGGTGTGTGTGTGTGTCTGTGTCTGTGTCTGTGTCTGTGTCTGTGTCTCTGTGTGTCTGTGTCTGTGTCTGTGTGTTGGGAGCAATAGCTCTTCACTTTCCACTTCCCCCAGTATCCTAGTCTACAATGAGGAGGTTGCCCCTAGTGTGAATAGCTATATGTCTCTTAATGCAACCCACTTCACCTGACTCGTGCTGAGCTTACACTCCACTAAAATTGAGAAATACTTTTCAAATAAAAGGCTGCTTAACAATGCCTCACCTATCTTGTATTTGTCAATTTTTTTTGTAGCCAAGCATAAGACTTTGCATTATTCCTATTAAGTTCTATCTTAAAAGATTCAGGTCAATGATCTAGCCCATGAAGAACCATTCAGATCCTCACTCTGTCATCCATTCTGTTAGCTATCTCTTCTAACTATGCATCATTTGCACATTTGATGACCCTGTTACATATGCTTTTATCTATATATCAAGTATGGCCCTTTGAATGAATCCAAATGGTTTGGATTGTCACATGTGATCCTCCAGGCCACAGGTTTCCTCACCCCTGCCCTAGACTTTGCTGCAGGGTTTAAGGAGTGGTTTATTGTGCTTAAAAAGTGGATCTCCTGTGTGTGACACTGGCCACTTATGATAAAAACTATGGGGGTGGGGGGGGAAGGTTCCTAACAATTAGAGCTTTCCAAAAGTGAAATGAATGGGTTGTCTTAAAAGGCAGTATGTCTCTCTGGAGGTCTTCAGATCAAGTCTGCATGAGAACTAAAGGTTAGTAACGATTCCTTGCCCTTTGTAACCTAACCACCACAACCCACACCTTTTCAGTTTTCTTACACATTTATAGTCCCCCTACATACTCTTTTTTCCAGTGATACTGGTCATCTTTTTTCTTAAACAAGATCCCCAGTCTCCCAACTCCAGACATATACACTGGTTTTTCCCCTATGCATAGAATGTTCTCTCTCCTCATCTCTATCTCCTAGGTTTCCTACATATACTAGCTAAAATCCCACCTTCTACAGGAAGCCTTTACCAAGCCCTATTAATTCTACTGCCTTCCCTCCGTTGCTTATTTCCTATTTATAATATATATAATTTGTTAAAAACATAATTGTTTGCATGTCGTGTCACCCATTAGATTGTGTTCTCCTTGAAGTGAGGGACTCTGCTCTTCTTTATATCTCCAGTGAGTAGTACAGTATCTGACACATAGTAGGTGCTTTAAAAATGTGAATTGTACTGTATTCTACTGTATGGGTTGGATTATGACTTCTGAGCTCTCTCGATTCTCAAATTCATTGATTCTGTGACATCTTCATGTTTTTGTGAATGCAGACTCAATATGATACACCAGACAAAAAAGTTGGTTGTCTTAGTTTACAGTTAGAGGAATAAGGTTCAAAACAACTATTGTACTCTGTCTTGCTCTAACCACATTCTGGAGTACTGTGTTTAGTTTATGCCACTTTTGGGGACAGCCATTGGAAGGACAGATGGTACAGGATTGAATAAAATCAGAATAGTGAAAGGTCTTAAGACCACCTCAGGAAAATAGGTTGAAGGAAGTGGGAATGTTTAGCCTAGAGAAGATTCAGGCTTGAGAGCAAGGGAAACATGATAGTTGTATTCAGCTATTTGAAGAATTGTCATGTGGAGGAAGAGCTAGAGTTTTGTTTCACCCAAAAAGAAATCACCAGAAACAATGGGTGCAAGTTTCCAAAAAATCAATTTGGGTTTGATGTCAAGAAAAATATTCTAACAATTGAAGCTGTCCCTGGATGGAATAGACAGCCTTGGGATGCAGTTGATTTCCCATATTTGGAGGTCTACAAGCAGAAGCTGCATAACCACTTTGTCTCATCAGTTCAAGGATAGGATTTTTTTCACGTATAGTTGTTTCTTGTATGGTGGGGAGTCATATCATGTATAGGTTGGACAAGATGGCTCCTTTCTCACTTTATTTTTTTCTTTATTTTTAATTCAGAGAATAAAACAAGCATTTCCACAATATAGGATAATAAAAAAGAATGATTGCACATGAAACTGCAATTCTATTTCTTACTTTCAAACTGCTATTCTGACATATGACTATTTTCATGGAAACCAGTTTAATACCAGTCAGTCATAGGATGTGGAAGAAAAAACATTAATTCAATCTTAGGCTGCAATAAGAGAGACATATAGTTCCAAATGAGGAAGATGATGGACCTATCACCCTCTGCCTTGGTCAGATCACATCTGGGATACTGCATTTGATTCCTACTATTTTTTTTTTTTTTGGCTTTTTGGAGCAGGGAGAGCACGGCAATTGGGGTTAAGTGACTTGTCCAAGGTCGCTCAGCTAGTAGGTGTTAAATGTCTGAGGCTGGATTTGGACTCAGGTCTTCCTGTCTCCAGAGCCAGTGCTCTATTCACTGTACCACCAAGCTGTTCCCAATTCCTACTATTTTTAGGATAGAAAGTGATAAGTAGGGGCAGCTAGGCAACTATTTGCAGGCAGAAAAGGATTTTTTTGTCCTAAGCATCACTAGTAGCCCATCTTTTCCATGGACAGGGTATACATAAAACAAATTACTTGGAGATGTTATAAAATTGTAAGGTCATAGACTTACTGAGGCCTTTGAGTTCAACCTCCTCATTTTAAAACTTTGGAAACTGAGGTTCAAATAATTTAAGTGACTTTTCTTTGTAGCAAATACAATATTGGACTTGAAATTAGGAAGATTTGGCTTCAAATCCCACTACTCTGAGCCTCAATTTAGTAGTTTATAAAAGTGAATATATATATATATATATACACACACATAAACACACACAGAGTAATAACCTATCCCATAAGATTGCTATGATATATACATATATATGCATATATATGGAGCCTTCTGAGTGTTTGTATATGTGTACATATGGATACATATATACATGAAACCCCTGGGGGGAAAGAAGGGCAAGAAAGAGGGAGGGAAGAGAAAGAGAAACAGAGAGAGACAGAGAGAGAGATAGAGAGACAGAAAGGGAGCACTTCAATATTGGCTCATAGTTAATTCTGGAGCTATTTACCTAGAGGTTCCCTTTTCTCTGTTATTACCTCAAAGGCATCAAAAGCAATGACCCAGACTAGTGCTGGCTCCTCATTTTCTTGTTACTTGACCCTGTTTAGGAGAAAAATAGGACGGTCTTCCTGCGTGGTTCTTAGGGAACAAAAATTTCAGAAAGTGGTGATAAATCAGGTTTTGGTTCTTTCTTTTGTTACTTTGGGTCTAAATTGGATTTGAGAGTATTTCTCACTTTCTAAATTAGGAGAAAAAATCCTGTGGACTAAGCACTCACCCAGAAAAAGTTGGCAATGACAGAAAACGTCTGCTCTGTATTTACAAGTCTAATAAAATTACCCAGGGACCTTCCAGAGAAGATTTTCTCATTTTGCTCTTGTTAGAAGATGATAAAATTCTTGCAAAACCAGTTCCACTTCTCATTACTTCCCACAGGAGTTCTGAAAATGGTTATGGGTGAGTTGGCTTAGAATAGCATTTTTACAACATCACACTGGTTTTGCCATCTAGTTTCTGCTGACTACTACTTTCAACAAGCAAGTCAACAAGTATTTATTAATTACTGTCTTCCAGACACTGCTAGGAAGAGGGTAGGAAGAGAAAAACATAAACTCACGAGGGTAAAGCATCAAAGTCTAGAGTCAGGAGCAGAACCAGATGAGTGAAGGAAGAGTGACCTGGTACTTTCTCAAGATGGAGGTACTTAGAAGAATTCACCAATAGAAAGAGATAGAACCAAAGGGAAAGAGTGGTTGTGTGGAGTTAGAAGGCCACAGATGCAAAAGATTTTTCAAGGTGAGAAAGAAATTAAGACATGGTGTCATGATCTGGAGAGTAGAGCTGGAAAAGGGATGAAAGATGGTAGACCTGGAAACTTTATCAGAATGGCAGTTTCAAGAGGAAAGTTGAGGCTTTGATTTTAGAAATGAAACCTTTCCATAAGTTTTATTAAAATTACTTGATACAACAGCTGAAAGTAAATGGCAGCTTTTATTATATCCATAGACCTTGCTTATATCATAAGAGGGCCAGGATCACTGTAATTTAGAAAAATACAATGAGAAGTTTTCAAATACATTTTTTCGTTCTTAAATTACCTGTTATTTTTTTAACAACAGAAAATATTTAGAAAAATTTAGAGATACCCAAACATCTGAATTCTCCACTGGGTTAAAATAAAATCTAATTATTTGCTTCACTTTATGATTAGTCTTGGTTTTTGAAATATGAATTTCCTTTTCAGAAATATTTTAGATTGCAGCTGTTTCTTTTTTAAAAAAAAATAACTGAATTAATTACATTTCTTTCTTTAGCACAGAAATTTTCATGTTATTTATTTAAAAACATGTACTTGAATATCAGTAGCAGATATTCTTCAATAGTTGTGGGGGGAGGGAAGTACTAATTTAAAGGTGGTAAAAAAAAATTTAAGGAGTAGAAACCTCTGCTAGCATGACTTTCTGAACCTATTCTTTTCCTTTATAATTTAGTCTTGTACTATCTGGGTTTAGAGGGCAAAGATGAAAATGGAAGGAAGAGGTGATATCTCTCTCCTTTGATCTTAGAAGATGGAGAGGTTGGATCCAGGTACTCTCTTCCTCTTCCCATTGGGAAGTTCTTATTCTCTGGTTACCACACTCAAGGAAGAAATAATCAAGGAGGAAAAGTGACCCAAACAGCCTCCTAATAGATAGGAAAAGCAACTGACTTGTTCCCAAGGTCAGGTCTTCTGGGTGACAAAACACATTTGCCCCTGGGGGCATGAGAACCTTATCAAGGGAATATTTGCTTTCTTTTTTTTTTTAGAGGGGGGAAGGTAGGGCAATTGAGGTTAAGTGACTTGCCCAAGGTCATGGCTAGTTTTTGTGTTAAATGTCTGAGGCAAGATTTGAACTCAGGTCCTCCTGACTCCAGAGGTGGTGCTCCACTCACTGTGCCACCTAGCCACCCCTCAAGGGAATATTTGGAAAATAACTATTATCCTGTTGAAATTAATTGATCTTTTTATTTCATTTTGCATATGCATGGTATATCCTAGTATTACTGTTAGTATTGACTAGGAGATCAAGGATCTCAAAAAGAAAACTCCAAGTCTCGAGTAAAAGCCAATATCCAATTTTTTTTTAACCTGCTTTGAGATGTTAAGTAAAAAATGGTAAATTAATATTATGTTCTTTTATATCATTCTTGAAGCTCCAGTTGACATATAGCTCTATCAATAATCCATGTTTTGCTACATCCCAAGTCCAGTCACTGTTCTCTTACAGCCCCTTTACTTACAAGTCATGAAACACAGAACTGCATAGCTATTATAACCAATCATAATTTTGGATCTAGCTTAAAGTACTGATTAACTAGCTAAAAGAACAGAAAAACTTTGGAATAAATGTCTGTCATCTCAATCATAGAGAGAGATGGGGTGGGCAGGGGGAGCTAAGATACTTCACTATCTTTCTCCAGTTTCCCAGAGAGAGAAAATATTCTGCAAATATTTAGCCATATAGCTCCTTGGAGTCTAATTAAGTATTAGTGGCAGCAAAGGCATCTTCCGAAATGTAGGCCATACTGATAGTTTCTTATTCCCCAATCTAGTCTTCATTTATTCTCCCTGCTCTCAATCATGTCACTCATTCCCAAATTCAAGCAAGATAAGAAATGAAAACTGTGATTAACTTCATAGTTCTTACTCCAAGGCTGAGTTTCTTTGATTTTCCATTCAAACCTACCTGCTTCAAGGGTCTTAGCTCCAACTCAAAACTCTGCAGCAGGAACATTCTCCAAACTACTGAGCCTTAACAGTACTCATCTTTATTTATGATAGTAGTCCTATTTCTTCTCTACAAGCAGAACTCCATCTCCCATAATGCATTTCTCCATGACTGAACAACTACAAAACAACATGTCCAACATCTGGATATACAACTTGCAGAACATTGATTTAGGGTTCCTGTAACATTTCTTCAGGTGACAGTATTAGAGTGTGCATTCCAATCTGTTTGCCTCTAATATCTTTTAACTTCAAACTCTTTAAGAAACTATTGTTTAATTGATAAATTAGAAATGTCCCAATATTTATAGAAAAACATGGGCCTAGAAAAAGAATAGGGACAAAAACCAAAGATTTACAATCTTTGGGGCTATTTTAGTACATGAGCCTTTAAAACATAAATCACAGCTGCAAAGTAAGTTTTTCATACCAGTTCTTCTGATCTAGCAAATGCTACACTTGTGAAGTCATGGTTATTCTATTTTCCCCCAGGGAAAAAATTCAAAGACAATTCAATCAGGTTATTTTTTATCTTTTTGTTTGTATAACCATATTATAAAGTGGTCACTATGTCTGCCAACTGCAATTTTAAAAATAGATATAATAAAAAGAGTACATTACATAGAATTTTTTTCTATGGCTTCCAAAATGGATTCTGGGTTTGATATTGTTGATTAGCTTAGGCATGGAATAGATTAAAATATTGTCAAGAAAAAAACATTGCATGTTTGAGTGCTTGTGTATATATTCTGAACATAAACAAAAAATAAAATTAACTATTTCATACACAGAGTAGAATAACAAAAGAATTTATGCAAAACTGTGAATCTTTATTATGTATAACTTTTCTTCTTAATCTTTAAATTTAAATCTTTCAATCTTCAACATGAAGATTTCAAAACTGTATTACTTATACATATTTGCTTCAGAACGTCTTTGAGTTTCCTTCTGCACATTTTAGAAGTTGCTTCAATGACCTTTTATTTTTCTCTTTTTCTTGCAGAGAGGAGAGGTATACCTACCTAACCAAGGATCCTGGGGTATAGGGCATGTTTGGGGAACACTAGCATCTCTGGTGTGATGCTGCTGTACCCTTTTCAGGGCCACTTTCCACCTTTGGCATCTGCCTGATTCATCCAACTCTCCCCTAGGGCTCCAACAAGTTGTAGCTTATTCCATCTATGTGCAGAGGCCACACCCCATATACCTTTTCAGCAGATGGGCTAAACTAGTTTGAGGGTAACCAAGCACTATCAAGTCTTTTGGCGAGTTGCGGGGGGAAGTCTGCCCCAAGCATGCGAAGACTTCCTCCAACAGAATGGGCTGATGAGAACAATTTGTTCCAACAGCCAAGAAGGCATCTAAGGAAAACACTGTAGAGCTCTGAGAACTTGATTAGGCACTGAAGGCATGAAGTTCATCCACTGCATCTCAAGCCATCACCAGTCATCTTGTCTTTTGTCTTGCCACTGTACTACAATGATTCTGGAAGAAAGAGTGAGACTGACAACTTCATGCAACTCTGCCTCACTTAAATTCAATTTATGAATGAGTCAAAAGACATCATCCACACCATTTTACTATTTTTACCTACTTCAAAGGCCTGTGATAATAGTCAAAATATGAAGCAGCAGGTGAAGATACACTGGGAGCTGTAGGCACAACCCTGCACACAGACAACCCATACCATAGAGTAGTATTCTCACTGGACTGAAGCAACAGGGGGATTTGGTAGCCCCTTGGTATCTGAGAAGCTGTTTTAAGGACTGCACTGCTCACCTCCTGGAATGAGGAAGGGGATAGAAAAGGTGCCCTAATAATTTTCTGTTTCATCAAAACCTGACTCCCAGGGATCCTACTGTGTAGTCAAAGCATATGCAAAAAAATGTATAAAAACTTTTGCAAAGATGATTCTGTTCATCCTCAGGACATGGGATATGTGCACATTTATGGGCAATACAATATCCAGTAGACCTAAAAGATTAACAGCTCTCATTGTAAGAGAACTCAGGAGGTATCACATTCAAATAACAACCATGACTGAAACAAGGCTGGCAAATAAAGGGCACCTTACCAAAGTTGAAACTGGATACATGTTTTCTGGAATGGCCACACTGAAGGGGAGCACCTTAGAGCTGGTATAGGTTTGCAATCAAAACTAATCTAGTCAATCAGTTTGTGTGCCTATCAAAAGAAATGAACAACAGTCTCATGACAATGTGATTCCACTTAAAAGAAAGCACCATGCCATCATCATTAATGCATATGCTCCCATCATGGTGAACCCTTATGAGGTCAAAGAAAAATCTTATGAAGGCCTGGAGACCTTAATCATCAATGTACCAAAAGAGAACAAGCTTATAATTCTGGGTGACTTTAATGCAAGCGCAGGCACAAACTACTAGATCTGCCAGGAAGTTCTTTGGAGGAATAGAATTAGAAACAGCAACAGCAATAGCCACTTACTACCGAAAACTTACGCATCTCATGACCTCATCACCAACATTTTCTTCCATTTATCTATTTGCAATAAAACCTCATGGATATAGCCTCACAACAAACATAGGCATTTGATAGGGTATGTTATTATAAAGAAAAGAAAAAACATACAGAATGTGAAAATTATGAAGATGAAAAAGATACCTGGTGTAGAGTGCTGGACCAATCATTGACTTATCCTCTCCAAGCTAAATATTCATATTCAACAAGCCCCCAAGGAAAGAATACTACCAGAAGACTTAATGTCAACAGATTAGAATACTTCTCCAGGCAGAAACAATTCATTGCTAAATTAAGCCAACACTTTGTACGCAGCAATAGAGCACATTAACTCCTCTGGGCCAGAACACTCCCAAATATGAAGATTAGTTTGACAAAAATGACAGGGAAATTCAGAGACTGCTAAATGAAAAATGAGAACTACACAGGATTTACCAGCAAAATAGTTCATACATCTCTAAGAAGGCACCATTAAGTGCAAGCAAAGCTGAGAGAGATGCAGGATTCTTGGCTCAGTAAGAAGACAGATGAAATTCAGTTTTACTTTGATAGTAACAATCCAATGTGTTTTATGCTACCCTGAAAGCTATTTATGGGCTGAAGACCTATTATACTACTCAGTACTACTGCAGTCACATTGATTAGTGATAAGAACATGATCTTGGAGAGATGGGATCATTACTTCCATAGTGTTCTCAACAGATCATCCTCAATCAATGCTGAAGCCACTGACTGTATACTTCAGGTGTAAGTCAGTCCCTCTCTAGATGGATTTTTAACTGAAGAACTTTTGAATGCCATTAGGTTCCTCTCACGGAAAAGCACCCAGTGCTGATTCTATTCCAGCTGAAATTTACAAGACAGGGGATCTGCTGCTCATACAAAAGCTCACCGAGGGCTCTGTACGAAATGGCTCTGTAATAAACAGACTATCGAATACATCCCCATCTCTCCCTCTCCTTTTCTCTCTCTCTCTCTTTCTTTTCATTCAGCTGGTTGCTGAGCCACAAACTGTGCTGGTCACAGCAAGTGGCACTCACAACGTTGGGGCATCAGGACTGCAGTAAAGTCTCCAGCAACCAGTCCCCCTGGAAGTGCCGGCAGGTGACAGGTAGCAGGCCCGCAAGAAGATCTGAGTGACAACGGATGGATCTCATTCAAGATGATAAGAAGGAAGTCTGGATACCAGAAAGGAGAGCAAGGACTGTGTCAACAAATACAGAGACTGCGCGTTGGGTCTGTCCCCAGGATCAGAACCAGGCAAAGCCAACGGTGAAGGAGGAGGAGCCAGAGCCAAAATGATGGCAAGCAGATCTTCCATTTTTGAATTGTAGGACTGATGTGCCAGCTTGCCTTGCCATTAGGTGGATCAGCAAACCTACATTTCCTGACACAATGACACGAACATTAAACGTAGACATGGAGGGTATCCTAAACAAAATTGGTTTGGACATTTACAGGGAGGAAAGCCAGAAATATGGAAAATCCCTTTGCCGTGGACTCCAATAACAGTTTTTGCTACTTTTGCTCCTAATGGGGCATGCTTGAGCAAAACTGACCACAGCTTTGTACGTGCCTGTTTAGGAGGGAGGTATGCATTCATGTGGGGAAATCTTAGCAATGTAAATATCACTAAAATTGATAAACATTATAATGTCACATGTAAAAAAAAAAAGCTCACTGAAATGTTCTGGGTTACATGGCAAGAGGAGGTTATCCCCCAGAAGTTCAAGGATACCTCTATTGTCCATCTTGATAAAGGTAAAGGAAATAGATTGCCCTGTGACAATCACAGGGGAATCTCTTAGTCATTGTTGGCCAGACTTTTCCCAGTGTCCTCCTAATAGACTGATCCTTCATCTGGAAGATATTCATTTACCTGGGAGCCAATGTGGCTTCAGAATGCTGAGGGATGGTTGATACCATGTTTGCTACCCAACAACTCCAAGAGAAATGCCAGGAGCAAAATAGAGGTCTATATACAACATTTGACAATCTGACCAAGGCTTTAATGCTGTTAGTCATAAGGAGTTATGGAAAATTATGTCAAAATTTGGTTTCCCAGAGAAGATCACCAGTATTGCCTGTCAATTTCATAACTACATGCTTGTCTGGGTTCTGGATAATGGACCATGCCATCACACTTCCCCAATCACTAATGGAGTTAAACAAGGTTGTGCTTGCTCCCGTGTTTTTTTCACATATGTTCAGCAATGTTGTCAGATGCCTTCAATGAGGATGAAAATGGAGGCAAAGTCAGCTGCTACATTGATGGTAAATTATTTAACTTGAAAAGGCTACAAGGCAAGATTAAAGTGGAGGAAGAGTTGGTACATGATTTTTTGTTCACAGATGATTGCACACTCAATGTAGCCTCTGAAGCTGAGATGCAATAAAGTATGGATCAATTCTTTGCTGCTTTTATGCTAATATGGACCTAAAAATTAACACCAGGAAAACACAGGTTCTCCACCAGCCAGCACCACATCATCAACTCATGAAGCTATTGGTTATAGCAAATGGAGAAATTTTGAATGCTATGGATAAATTCACTTATCTTAGCAGTGTACTTTCCAGGGATGCACACATAGATGATGAGATTGACACATGCACATTACACACATTGCCAGAGCTAGCTTAGTGTTTGGGAGTCTCTGAAGGAAAGTATGAGAGAGAAGAGGCATTATACTGCCTGCCAAACTGAAAGTCTACAGATTCATTGTGCTCACCTAATTTTTGCATGTCTCTGAAACTTGGACAGTATACCAGTGCCATGCCAGGAAACTAAATTGTTTCCATTTGAATTAGGAAGATGCTGAAGATCGCCTAACAAGATAAGGTACCTGCCAAGCATTCATACTCTACTGCAGACAGCACAAGTCTGAAGGCCTAGCCACATTGTTTAAATGTCAAACATATGTTTCCCTAAAAGACTCTTTTTTGGAGAACTCACACAAGGAAGATGCTCACATTTCATGTGAACAGAAGAAGATAGTGGGCAGAAGAAGCAATACAAGAACACTCTAAAGGTCTCTCTGAAAAACTTTAAGATCAATTACATGACATGGGAGACACTGGCAAAGTACTGCCCAGCTTGGCATGCCCACATCAAAGAAGGCATTATACTCTATGAGTGAAGCAGAATTGCAGTCAAAAGAAAGGAGAGAAGTTTAAATTTAGAGACATCACCACTCCAAATGATCATATGAACTATTTGTGCCTAACTTGTGGTAGAGCCTTCCAAGTTCATATTGGTCTGATCAATCATAGTTGGAGACACTATATTTTGACTCCAACATAGTGATGTCATTTTGGTCCTCTTTGAAAATGAAGGATGACAAACAAACAACCACAGTTAGGGCTGATAAGACCTGGCAGCTGCTCCTCAAAAGGAGAGGAAAATTTTTGGATTTCAAAGGGCAAAAAATAAAAACTTATCAACAAGAGCCAAAACCTAAGTCAAGTCACCAAGAAACTAAACCCAAACCCAAAAATTCCAAGAAAAAATGGAATCTCTTCTTGGCCACCACATCCAGGACCAATCAAGGCTACCTTGCACCAACTTTTTTAAGACTCAATCCAGAAACTGAAGCTGGTGATATGAGTAAATGGAAGTAAATTCAAAATACAATGAAGGAATATGTTGAACTGCCCAAGAGGTAAACCCAGAAGAAGATAATAACACCATGACAGATCTAAATATAGCTTCAGGGAGAAAATGTTCTGGCCAAAAAGTCTAGAGGAGAACCTGGAAAAATAAAATAAGAAATTCAAAATGTAAAAAAAAAAGTTAAAGAGGAAAGAAGGACAAAGATAACAAATATCTTAGAACAGATGGTGGTAAATCTTAACCAAGAAATGAATTCAACTGAAAATTATGATGAGTAAAATAGAAACTAATTACTCTATATGACATCAAGAAATATTTAAAAAATAAATAAAAAGATTGAAAAGAAGAAAATATAAAGTTTAAAGCAATAATAACAACTAAGAAACATATCAAGGAAAGATAATCTAATAATCATCAAATCACCTGAAAATCATAATCAAAAAAGTCTAGATGCCACATTTCAAGAAATCATAGGCAAATATTATACAGATTCTTTAGAAGCTGAGGGCAAAGAGAAAAGAAAGAGAGACAGTAACAGAAAGAGTCCTCTGGTCACTTTCTTCATGAAACTCCATTTTAAAAACCCCAATAACTTTTCAAAGAAAGAGGGCTTCCAGGTTTAAAAAAAATGCTACAAGCAGTTAAAAAAAAAAAGTTCAAATACCAAGAAGCCAGAATCAGCATCAAGCAAGACTTAGCACCTGTTATTTAAAAGGATAAGAAAGCTTGGGATAAGATACTTCAAAAGGCAAGACCTAGTGACTTACAACCAGGAATAATTTATCTGGCAAAACTGAATATAATCCTAAGGCAGGTAGATAAGGGTAGGGTGGAAAGGACTTTAAGTAAAGAGAGAACTTTCAAAAATTCCTAATAAGGTCAAATTTAGGTATTGATTTTAAAATACACCCTGAAAAAGAGTGAGAAGCGACATAACAAGGTAAATAAATCTGATCAACTAGAAAGGACTCTATGATGGTGCACTGTTTAAATTCTAATAGGAAAAGAAGAAACAAAGTATTCTTTCAAAATCCTAATATCTTCAAGGTACAAAAAAATTTCATAGGCAATGTAAGAGAAGGGGGGAATATACTGATTTTTTAAAAAAGAAATAGGAAGTAGAGGGAATCTTAGGAGAAAAGAAGAGGGGCCATGAAAAAGAAACAAATAGCTACAATTACAGAACATTCATGCAAGCAAAAAAAACCCTCAACACTGTCCTCTTAGCTAAAATAAACAAATCAATATGAAAAATCAAAAAGACGTAAGACTACTTCTTGAAAAATCTAGGATTAAAATTCTAGCTTCCTGGCTTCCATTCTGTGCTTCTTCCTTACATCAAACTGTCTATGGAAACTAATGAACTTAGACTTTTGAGCCGAGCCTCAGAAATGGAGGTCAGGACTCAGATAAAAACTTTGATGTGCCCCCTCCCAGGTATCTGTGGCCTGAAAAAGCTGGTGCCCTGGGGAATACACTTTAAAAGACTCTTGTCTGAGATCCTGACTCCAACCAGGCTTTTTGCCCCCCAAATTTCAGAGGCTTAAAGACAACAAGTCTCTCATTAGATTATCAGCCCTGGTGATGGGGTGCTGGGGTGCCTAGGTTTGTAACATCCTATTGCAACTTCAGTTGTAAAGCCACACCTCCCCCAGCCATAAAACCATTAACTCTGCCTCTTCCCTGAGCAGCACTCTGATTAGCTGCCATAAACCCTGCTTGTTACAATAACAAGCCGTACCTATGAATCTTTCACTCAACCATCTATAAGCAATTAAAGAAATGCAAAGTTCCCTTGTTCTAGTGGTCAGTTGCACCTATGAATCTTTCAATACACTACCAGTAAGCTAACTCCTCTTCAATTAGGCACATCCTGGATTCCCAGTTAGTCTAGCTTCCAATATTTATCTTGTCAAACAGGACATCGAAGGGTAACAGACTGAGTACCTCTCAGTCAGAATTGACAGCTAGTTGACTTAGGTGATGTTTTAAGGCAAAAACCACACCTCCTGGTAGCCCCCCCTCGGGCTTTTTTCCAGTGAATTATGGGCAATATGCCTGTGCAGTAGATATGAAAAGTGCATGTCCCTTTAAGCACTGACCACTCCTTAACTCCTCCCTAAAACCACCATTATTCACCTAGTTAGCATATTTGATACCTGATTTATGTTATTATGGCTATATAATCAGTATTTCTAATTCCTGTACTTTTGCAGGCTTCCTAAGCCCTCCTGTCTGCTCAAGAGTGTAACAATAAACTTTTACAATCATTAAATGGAGTCATGGTTCTTTCCTGAATATTCCCTGGTTATTTCTTTCTCTCACCCACATCTCTGCACACACCTGAGGCTGGCCCTTGGGTGGACCCGCAACAGACTTTAATGAAGTTCTAGCTGTCTAAAGCTCAGTGACAGCAATGGGGTTATCATGGAATCATTAGTGAATTTTTCTTACCAAAGGTAAAGCCAATTATTCACAGCCCTCCTGAGAACTGCTGCTGTGAATAACTATAAGGCTCTAGATGCATAGTATAGTGAACTCTCTATTTATTCAGCAATAAACTAAAGCAAAATATTCAAGAAACTAAAGCACATTCACAACAATATAACGTAACAACTTATTACTAAGGTGACCACATAGTCTTAAACAAAACATATCATTCAGTAAGTCAGAATCTCCTCAGTCAATATAGAGTACCCAAGTAAATTCTTCTTTCATCTTGACTAGGGCTGGCTTCCAATCATCCTTAAGCCAATCATCCTTAAGAGGTAGCAGAAAGTACAAACACCATCCACCCCTAGGTCATAATAAGTCACAATCAGTCAATGCAGAGTACCCAAATAAAGTCTTATTTCATCTTAATTCAAGGCTGACTTCCAAACCCCATAGCTCCCCCTCTTCCACAGCTGACTGCTCCCAGCTCTTGATTAGATTCAAAGGTAGGCAGCTCTCCCAATTCTTGTCTGGATTTACATGTAAGCAGCTCTCCACTCCTGTTTCATACCTCAACTTATGGGGACTACTCTTTGAAGTTTCTGTTTCTGGGAAGATAAAGCTTAACAGAGCTACAATATTTATATCCATTAAGCTTAACAGAGCTACAATATTTACACACATTGCTGGCACTATCATCTCAATTCACTTTCTGTTTGACAAAGTAACACAAACCAACAGACAAAGCATCTGTCTGAGAAATCAAACACAAGTCAACAGTAAAGTCCCAGGACTTCTGTAAACAGCAGCAAAGTCCTCTTTCAGGGCTTCTGTAACAGCAGTAAAGTCTTCCTTCAACAGACAGAATGCTTCATTCTGACAAAGTAGCATCAACACAGATAGAACAGATAGACATGAAATGACATGACTTGACGAGTCTTAACAAAGTGACAACAGAGTTCAAATTAAAAGTTTTAAGGAGCTTTAATTTACCAGCTGGGGCTACTCCATGCCAATTAAAGGGGGAGCAGCTCTGAGTTCAAGGGTGGAGAACCTTTTATACATTCTTTGGTTTACGTATCCAACTAATACAATTTGGTTCCTAAGCAAGCTGTCATATAGATGCAAGCAAGTGGTTACTAAGGCAAGCGGAGGGGGTTCATAACGTAAGCGGAGGGGCACAGGGCATGTCAACCAAGCAAGAAAAAGATGAATTACCCTAGGCCGGCTTCCCAGGTTCATAAAGTTTCACTTAGCTGGTTTCTAATTCCATAGAGTATTACTTAACTGTTTCCTGACCATAACAGACAGAGTGCAGACATCACAAATATTGTCCCTCTCAGTTCTGCTTGGTCCCAGCTCATGCTTGAGCTTTTCTCTGCTCTGTTCCTTCCTATTCTACCCTTTCTGTTCTACTCTTTTGGGAAGGTCTTCCCACCAGGCTCCATGTGATGACATTAGGCCTATTAAGGTCAGGGAAGGTCTCCAAACTCCCTTAGCCTATTATGGGAAACACAATGTATACTGTTTATAACAAAGACTTGATACAATCAAAGGTGAGGCTCAAAGGCACTTGAATAGCTGAAACAAGCAGCAAAGTACTACTTTGCTTGCCATTATACCAAACCACTCCTGGTGCTAATTAATTATTGTATGCATTAGTCAGGGTTTAGAGCTGAAATGAGAGCCGGACATGGAAAATGGAAGAAGTGTGACCTTAAATTCCAAAAATTACATATCTGCCTCTGAGCAACAAAAAAAAATTGGTTGTAGGAGGCAATTGTATTACAGTACTTATACAGTAAGTAAGGGGAAAGCTGGAAGCAACATTGAGATTTAACATATATGGAGCAAATATTTTTGTGAAACAATACTCAATTTATATTAATTAAGGGAGGAACATTTTAACCTTTCCATCTCCTTCAATTCAGGCTTGCTTTTTCTTTGTTGTTGCTATTCAATCCTTTCAGACACGTCTGACTCTTCATGACCCCATTTGAGGTTTTCTTGGCAAAGAAACTGGAGTGGTTTGTCATTTCTTTCTTCAGCTCATTTTACATATGAGGAACTGAGGTAAACAAGGTTAAGTGACTTGCCTAGGGTTACACAACTAGTAAGTATCTGAGGCCAGATTTGAACTCAAGGACATGAGCCTTCCTTTTTCCTTAAAGGTATTAAACTCATCCTCAAGACTTGATTGGCTCAAGGAATTAAAGCTTCAGACTATTGACATCACTTCTTAGTTAGCTGAATATTAAAAAAGCCATAAAAATGTTATAAAATATTTAAAATATAAAAAAGCTGGAATGCAAAATGAACTAGTCAGAGGTAAGCGAGCTTCACTCAGCTGAATCAATCAGAGGTGCCCTCAATGCACATCCTTATTTAGCAACTTTCTTTTTTTTTTTGAGTGTGGAAGGCAAGGCAATTAGGGTTGTGACTTATCCAAGGTCACAGTTAGTAAGTGTGTCTACTATCCTAGGTCAAATTTGAACTCAGGTCCTCCTGACTCGGGGGCCTGTGCTTTATTCACTGCACCACCTAGCTGCTCCAAAACCTTCTTCTTTTAAGGAGACATATATCTCCTTTTCTTAACCTTTGAATGACTGAACGGACAAGGCCCAGTGCAGTTACATATATTTATTGAGCACATTTGCTGTGCAAGGCAGTGTGGAAGGGTTACAGAGAAAAAAGACATAATGGCCCAGTCCTTGCTTTCTGGGCACTTACATTTACTGAAAAAATACAAATGGGATATAGATGAGTATATTAGGAATATAGTATAGGAGGTAAAGGGAAAGTAGAGGAAAACTCAAAGAGATTTAAGAATTTTTGAGAAGGGAGACGGCAGTAATAGCTGGGGGTAGAGAACAGGGAACTTGGGGGGGCGGAGCCAAGATGGCGGTGTAAGAGCAGCAACATATCGCAGCTCTCACATAGCCACCCCAAAATACCCATAAAATATGACTCTAAACTAATCCTAGAACTCCAAAACGCACACAAGGATACTTCCCACTAAAGTCCGCTCGGCTATGAGGAACCATATCAGCACTGCAAACCAAAACCAGCCTGGCCTGAAGCCCTGGCTGAGCCCCAGGGACAGCTGGATGGGAGGAGGGGAGGAGCCTCGGATTGGCCGCAGCTGGGAGCAGCATTCAGAACTAGGTCAGTGGAACTTGCGAAATCAGGGGAGAAAAGCGGTCCAGTCGAAAGGCCTCCAGGGCTAGAAGGTAAAAGGCAGAGGTTTTGCACCCATCTCGGCATTGCAGCTTCCGTGCCTGTGGCCTGCAGACAGCAGGGGGACTAAGCGATCGTTCAGGGGCTGAGTGATCTCACGCTGAGTGGCCTGGATCCGGATTGCCGTCTTGGGCCTCAGTCCTGGAGTCTTCACTATCCAGTGAGCCAGAAGTAAGTAGGAAAGGGACCCAGCACGTTCCTGAGAGCTACGGCAGCCAGGAGGACCCCAGCAATTTGGGACAGAGCTTTCCTGGAGAGGGACAGGGACAGGGTGGAGAGTGTCTGGAGGGGGGCAGGATAGGAAGAAGGGACATGTAATCAGACTCTCACAGTGTGCTCACTATGGAGAGGTTCTGCGTAATTTCACATGTTCAGCCTGTATTTGATTGCTTGTCCTTCCAGTGGGGGTGGGTGACGAGGGAGGAAGAGAAAGAATCTAGAATCTAAAGTTCTATAATCAAATGTTATAAATATATATCTCTATAAAAAAAGAGAGAGAGAACAGGGAACTTGTAACACCAGAGCCAATCTTAAAGAGATATGGATTCTGAAAGGAGCACTTGGGAGCATTAGAGGCATAAGAGCTTGCCAATGAAAATGCACAGATTTGGGAAATGGGATCTAAAGTATATGGAATAGATGATAATCCATTGTAGTAGAATGTAGATGATATGAAGAGGAATTATTTAAAATTTGGCTAAAAAAAATAGTTTGAAAGCAAATTGTCGAAGACCTTTAATGTCAGAGTAAGGTAGCCTAGTGAAATTAGGGAATCATTGAAGGTTTTTAGCAGGAAATTGATGCCTGTTTAAGGGGTGGTGGGGGAGATTTGGTCCACCTTCCCAGATCAGTTGATGTAGTCATAGGATATAATCATGGATGATGATGTTGGAACAAGGTGTTAACACTCCGTAATTCCTTTTAAAAGTGTGAATGGATTTATCTTATTGAATTGGTCAGGTTGACACCATTGGCTGAACTGAAAATTGATCATTTCCCTTCATATGCTTTAAATAACAAAACCTGCCAACAGTGGACATAGTCAAGTAGCTTGAGAGTACCTTCAGAGAAGTATGGAATGTGACCCTTTGCTTTTATCAAAGGGCAGAAGAAGAGAGCAGAAAAACTTACACACACACACACACACACACACACACACACACACACACTCATCATTTATAAAAGTGTCTAGCCATGGAGTGGCTTGCTCATAAGAAACCCCCATCTAGCAGTTAGGGAGCCAGTTGCAGAGAATTAGAGGGACAGCTGAGGTAACAGAGATACATACACTCTCCACACAGAAACAGAAACTGTAAGAGAGACAGTGGAGGCTTTAAGCAGCTTCAGGGAACAGACCCTGGAGCCCTATTGAGTGACTAGCCAAGCAGAAACACTACTCTAAGGAAGTAGCTTCATGAGAATTCCACAAGGACAATAGGAATCACGTTAGTGGTTTATTACTAGAGGGGCTACTGATGTTTGCACATGTTGATTAATAAAATTTCATTGCATTCATTGAGAATCCTAATTCTAATTGCTGTTTCTGTCACACAAGTTAGTATACATAACAGTAAATTGGTTTTAAGCATGCATTGTGGGTTACAGTTGGCAATCGATTATATAAAATGAAATAGAAATAAATGATAAAATATTTTTAAAACTTTCCATAGTAAACAAGTTTTTGGCATTTCCAAAGAATTAAGAATGCAGCAGTTAGGTGGCTTTGGTCTACATGGAAGAACTCTGACGCATTTTCAAGACACGGAAAATAAAGGATCCTTTGTAACAAAAAAAGGGGGGAGCCTATTTGTTAACGGGTTTTTTTTTTTAATATACAAGACTGGAAGTACAACACTTCAAATAGAGTTCCTATGGATATTTTCCTTTTGCTCCCTCCTGCCTAGAGTATCCCAAGCAGGTATAAAATCTTCACATTTTTTTCTTAAGGAGTGGTTTTAATTACTAAAATGTCTTAAATTTGTGCTTTCAGTGAATTGATGCTTTTTTCTGACATATTAAAGAAATATTTTCAGACAACTATTTTGCAGTTCTTCTAGATTCCCTTTTCTTCTGTTACATAACAAGACATACATCCTATAACAAAGATGGCCAAGCATTTTCATTATTATTTAGAATTCCTTTCCTTTTTGACCATAAGGCTGGTCTTTAGCAAAATTATAAAATATATTCAGTGAAACTTGTTTCTAAAATCTCCCCTTTAAACCTTTCCCCTTCCATAAAACCCTTCCCAACCATAATGTCTATGCACCAGAATCTCTTCTCTTCTCTCCCTCTGCCAAGTTCCTCTTAGGAAAGGATCTGATTCAGGACTTTAAAGTTCAGTAATTGTATCTCTTTAGGTTCTCTCTCCATCAATGCAGATCACAATCTGTAAAATTTGGTAGATAATCTTACAGAATTTCTGTGTTCAGATAAATATATAGATATATAAACACACATACATAGATTTATAGATGCATGTATCTATCAACAATTTTTGATTGTTGACTCTGAAAGATTTCAGAGCTCTGATGAATGTAGTAATTAAGATTGATGATGAAGCATGCCTTTTCACTCCTTGATGACAGGCGATAGACTGGAAGTGAAGAAGGAAGCATGCATTTGCAGATACAGCTAATGTGTTATTTTTTTTTCTTTGACTATACTCATTAGCTAGAAGGTTAAAAGGGAAAGTTCTTATTTGGGGGGTGAGTTGTGGGTGTGGTAGGCCCAATAACCTAACTGCTCCCCATATGTAAATTAGGCTAGTTTTTTCCTTAAAAAGACATTGAAACTATTCTTGAGATTTGATTGGCTCATAAGACTAAAACCTTAGACTCTGGCGTCACTTCATGGTCTTCTGAGGTCAAAACAACCACAAAAAAACCTCTGAGAAGTTTAGCCTTTCTCAGAGGCTTAGCTAATGAGAGCATAATTTGAAATCTTGTAATTCAGGAGAGCTTTACTCAACTGAATCAGCATCCTTAATGCTTTTTCATATCAAAAATTATTCCCCCGTATGACAAATAAATCTTTTGTTAACTATTAAATGATCTACAAAGTGTCAACCTAAGGAGTGGATCCTCAAGAAGGTGGCTGCTGTCTCCAACACTCTTGGGCAGCAGTTCTCAACCTGTGGGTTGCTACCCCTTTGGGGATCAAATGACCCTTTCACAGGGGTCATATTTCCAATGGTCTTAGGAACCGAGACACCACTCCTCTATCCATCCCCCCACATGCAGATATGCCCACATAAGAGAATTAAAGGGGGGTGGCATTAGGAAGGTTGAGAACCACTGCTCTAGGATAATCACATGTCTCCATTGGCATGCTTCCCATTGATGGGTCAGGTAGTAGACACAATTAGCTCTAAGTAAAAGCACTTACTAAGATATCATAATAAAAACAGTAGCCACAAAATATTGTTCATTGTCTCCAAGATTTAGTTTTTTAGGTCTATAAGGGTACAGCCCATTTTCTTGCCAATCAAATTATTCCTTTCTACTCAATCAGAGGTGTTAATGCTTTGTAAAGGATTGCTTATTGTTAACATGTTGTCAACACATTAACACCACATTATCTTTTATTATATTGATGGGGGGGGGGGCAGAGCCAAGATGGCGGCATAAGAGCAGCAACATATTGCAGCCATCACATAGCCACCACAAAATACCGATAAAATATGACTCTAAACTAATTCTAGAACTCCAAAATGCACACAAATATACTTTCCACTATTATATTCATTGACCACATCAACTAAGTTGAGTGAGAGGCAATTAAATACTCCTTCCTTACATTCTCCCTCACCTTCAATTTGACCTGTCCAAATGGTACAGTTCATAAACAATTCAGAAATAAATATTCTTACATGAGAATACAGGCCTACCAAGTCTGATAGCCCAGGAATTTTATTTTTCCCCAATTGCGTGATTACATAATTTTTTTACCAAGATTCTCATAGATTGTGAACTTTCTTAGTGCTTGGAAAGTCCTGCCCCAACCCAAAGATGGTAAAGAAACAAGACAGAAGAAAATAAATTTTCTCCTCTCAGAGAAAAGACTGGTTTCCACAGTACTTCAAGAAGTGGCCTCTCCCCACATAGATTAGGAACCTGAGGTTTACAGTAAGTTACTCCTTCACCCTTCAAGTAAGAAAACAAATTTTCCTAGTTGAAAATATTTGCTCCCTATAGCATAATCCAAATGGAGTTCTGAACCTACCCCTTACTTGGTAAAGCAGGTTAACATAAGAAATGAAACAAATTCAGACCCGACCCTCCAAGAGGTGTGGAGTTCCCCAAAAGGGATTAAGCTTATGATTTGATTACTTGGTGTATCTAGGCCATAAGGCAAACCTGCCTGCTTGTACTTAAGGGTTGGTCCTCAAAGGTGATTGCTACCTCAGAGTTTTAATTCAGACCTGCACAACTTGGCAGTAAATTAAAATAGGCAAACCATCTTCAGACTGCAGATAGGTTAGACTAGAGACAAACTGACATTGGTTGGTGGCCGTGGGTCACATGACAAAAAAGAGAGCGTACACAGTGGCAACCCTACATTTTTCATGGGCTGCCAGAAATCCTTTGGTGGGCCATGTGTTGTGCAGCCCTGTTCTAATTCCTCCCACTGTAGCTCAATGATCTCTAACCTGCATCCTTCTCATTGACAGCCCAATCTAAAGACACAGTAAACCTTTAGGAATTGTATTTGCAAAGGTGTTATTGTAAGAAGAGGAGTTACAAAGCATCTTCCCACTCAGGAACTTTGGAACATACTCTCCCACAAATACACAGAGTATCCATGGAAAGAGTGGGCAGAACCTTAGAACTCAATGTTAATGAGGCATACACATTGGAAACATGTAGCCAAGGCTTCCCCTTCCTCTAATACAGTGGTTCTCAACCTTCCTAATGCCACAACCCTTTAATATAGTTCCTCATGTTGTGGTGACCCCCAACCATAACATTATTTTCGTTGCTACTTCATAACTGTAATTTTGCTACTGTTATGAATCGTAATGTAAATATCTGATATGCAGGATGTATTTTCATTGCTACAAATTGAACACAACCCACAAGGTTGAGAACCGCTGCTCTAATACTTCCAGGCTTCAAAGTACTTTCTCTACTGTGGACTTCTTACAAATTTCCCTTCTGAGCATGGCTTGCCCAGCTGAGCTGCCAGGGCCCTGACTCTCAGCTCTCAATGACCAAGGCTAGTCCATAGCTAACTAACTCTCTTCTTTGTTATGAAAAGTTCAACTCCTCCAAACTCTTCAGAACTCAGGTCTGTCTAGAGTATGTGTGCTTTCAATTGTGCCTCTGCATCTCTCGATTTACTCTTCAACTGCTGGATGGGGTGTCTCCCTCTGGGAAGTAGCTCTGATAATAGAAACCATGCTGAGCAGGAGGGAGAAATGGAGGAGAAAAGAAAAATCCCCTCTATATCCCTCTGTAGGTGAAAAGTTAGATTTTTTACACATGTGCTACATCTCCTTTATTCTCCCTTGGGTTCTTAAACTGTCTCCAAAACTTAGTTATTTTAAACCTTTAGAGTTATGACCAATTTTCACCTTAGTCAATTGTGTTGTCTCTCCTGACTGGAAGAGAGAGAAGTATTCATACTTTATAAAGTCACCTCTGGGTATTAACACCTTGTTAACACATTAACACCTCACCATCTGTGATTATATCCTGTGATTACATAAACTGAGTTTAGGAGAAACTAAATCCTTTACATACAAAATCTTCTTCTCTATTCTTTCTCTAATTGAAATGCTCATGTTTATTAAATTCATAATAAATAAGAAAGTTAAAAAGAAAAATCAGGGAATTGAAAAGTTTCTGGCCTCTCTTAACAATGCATCCTTCCCTAGAAGAACAAAAAAAAAAAAAACAGAACCATCCCAATTCTCTTGTGTTGATTGTTTTCTTCTCTTTGATATGCGTATGTGGAGAACCAATCTGGAAAATCCACAGCTCTGTTAGGCTGTCACCAGGTGAGAAATGACAAAGACACAAGCTGTCTTTCATCAACAAGTTCAGAGCTGGTGAAGGTGATTCTGTAGAGCTGCAGAGATAGACAAAACCGACTCACACAACCCTTTAACTGCACATCTCAGAGTCAACCACAACAAAAGCTTCCAGAGGAAAGGTCAGACCCTCAAAGGGCTATTTGTTTTCACTGAAACTTCATCCCCCCCACTTAACACCAGCCTAACCAGCAACGGAATCAATTACCACTTGTCAGCCTGAAACCTTACACCAGAAATGAAAGAAGGACATGACCTCCTAGGGGGAGGGAGAGAGGAAGGTACAGAAATAAAAAACTTCAGGGAAGGAAACCATGAATGAGCTGCTTTCTTCAGAAATTAAGGGTTAATAACCAAAGTCTTTTCTTTCCATTTCTCTGTCTCTGACTCTCTCTCTCTCCCTCTCTCTCTCTCTCTCTCTCTCTCTCTCTCTCTCTCTCTCTCTCTCTCTCTCTCTTTCTCACATTCTCTCCCTCTCTCATTCCAATCAATATCCTTCCTTAGTAGGATTTGCTTTTCTTTTCACTAGAGATGGTCAGTTAAGAGGGTGAGGTGATCTGTCTTAGGTTACGTAAGATATTGCATTTAATAATTGAAGACCAAAAAAGATTCTCTCCGTTTATTATTTAACAGAGCTTAGTGGTAACTGCTCAAGTTGGGAGAAATCTAGGTGGATCATTTTCAGCAGCCATGTCTATTTCAGGTGATAGAATTCCTCACATTTATCATGCTTCTGTGAAATGTAGTGTCAGCTTGTCAGAAAGCTGACCTGTTTAAGGTAATACCATTTACTTTCCACATTTTTCTAAGTCAAGAAAGAGGTCCCAGTGGGCCTCTGTATTCTCCTGCAACACAGAGAAACTATGTGGGCTAAAACCCAGTATTGAAAAGATTGCTTAACTATATTAAAGGATCTCTCTCTCCCATTTTCTCTTCTCCTCTACTCTCCTCTTCTTTCTCTGTCTCTCTCCGCTTTCCTACCTCCCTCCCTTCCTCTTCTCTTCTCCCTAGAATAAAGATCCTTATGTTGAGAACTGACCCTAGAACCTAAGGAAACTGACTAGCATTCATCCCAGTGTTCTTTGCAGGATGCTATATCAAGTAACCAAAGCCTGTAGGTTACATTTTCTATAAACGTGGACTTTTACATATATATATCAACTGAAATGCTTCAAGGACTTAAAACTTTATCATTTGGCTACTCCCTCTTTCATAAAGAGGCAGCTCATTGACACAGGAATGAGCAAAAGTCTTCTACACAAAATTCTAGCTCAGTGCTATCTTTATTGAATGAGACAGCTTTAATTGTTTCTTTGAGTTAAGAGTTAGTACCAAGTGGGAAGAGTCCTAGACCTAGAATCACAATTCTTAATTCTAAGACCTCCATCTACTACTAATTAACTATGGGACTTTGAACAAGCCACTTAGCATTTTTAAGCCTTAACTTCTTTAATAATACCGCCTTCACAAGGTTGCTGCAAAGAAATGTACCACTTCCCTGTTGTTCAGTCATTTCAATCATCTGACTCTCCATGATCCCACTTGGGGTGTTCTTATGGCAGAAACTCTGAAGTGGTTTTCCATTTCCTTCTTCAGTTCAATTTAAAGATGAAATGGAAGCAAATAGGGTTAAGTAATTTGCACAGGGTCATAATACCAAATGAGATCAGATTTTTATTTTTGCTTCAGTAATATTTTCCGTTTTCAAAGGTAAATTTTAAAACATCTTTCTTTTCTTGGCCATGATTACATTTGCATTTCATTATTAAATCATCCTGCCTTATTAGTTACCCTTTGCTAGTTTCATATGTACAACATTGTAATTGCATGTATACAAACAAATCATTTTTTTTTAAAAAATGAATCCAAGTCAGATATCAAATCAATTTGAAAACAAATAGCAAAATCCAGTAAGATAGGCTAATTGCATTTTGCTAAACTGATCTTCATAGGAACAAATACATACATTGGAAAGGATGTTCACGGACATCTAAACCAACCCTTCTGTTTTATAGGTGAAGAAATTGAGTCTCAGAGAAGTCCAAGAATTGTCCAAGATCACAAAACTAGTAAGTAATATAACTGAGATTAAAACTCAAGTCTTCTGACTCCAAACTCAGTGGTCTTCAAAACAATGAATTATTTGATTAACTTGTTTTTCAAACTGGTTCATGCACTGCAGACAAAACTTGACTTAAATACCCTGTATTTTACCTAGTTTGAGTTAAACATGACTCCTTCCTTTAGGGAGATAATTCATGGTTGTTGTTTTTTTCTTTTGTAGTGATCTTTGATGCTAAGTTAATGGGTCTGTTAAAATAAAGAACATAAAAACCATTTCTCACTATAGAGCACAAAAATAGTGCATATTTTTTAACATATGGAAAATAGATCATTTTCATGTGAAACTAATCTATTAGATATTTGAGCAATAGCCTCTAGTGGATTATTGTCTTGAGGTTGAAATAATTGAAGTTTACTGTTCACTCTTCTCTTTAGGATTCTGTAGTTTAGCTTTGATCTTTTTAAGTCTTTCATTATGATTGATGAATCATTTCAACATTTCACTGAATTCAAAGACCCTTAATAAAAGATGAAATAAAAATGGCTGGGTAATCAAGACTGCTTTAAAACATGGAAATTAGAAGGAAATGTGATGTTGTGTGTTACTACCAAATTTTAAAATATATCAATCACTACAAATTTTAAGAGTTGAGAAATATTTAAAACTCCATATGTCTACTCCATGGACTTCAAAAAGCATTTGGAAAATTACCCATCTTTTCATTTCAAATAAAACTAGATTTAAATTTGTTAAAATCTTTTTCAGAAATTTTATAGTGTTGGGCATCAAAAGGTAATAACAGAAAAAAAAGTTTTAAACAGCTGCCTACTAGGACAGAGATGCTCCCAGGATGAGACTGGTGCTATGTGATCGCATTTATGGCAGAATTAAGTGGAACTGAGTTGGATATGGTCATTTCAAGTTTATATATCTTATGCAAAAGTATCTTGCCTTTCAATGGGTAACTTCAGAAGCACAGAAATCTGATGTACAAATCTTCTTCACCTGCTAATTTTGGTACCTCACACACCTCTGTGAGAGATTATTCCTTTGAATTGAAAACTTAAATACTGTGATACTTACTATAGGGAAGGTAATGGAATAAGCATTTATATAGCTCCTACTATGTGCCAGACACTGTGCTAAGCTCCTTACAAGTATCTCTTTTGATCCTGATTTGATAGGTTAGGTAAGAACCTTCTCTAAAAAGAGTTTTGAAGAGGTATGAAGGATAGAATGTGTCACGGCACAGTCATTACTGAGTAGGTAGTATTCCTGCTAATTCAGATAGATCCAGTTCCCTCCACTCTCCAACAAGAGAGAGAAAAAGAGAGAGAGAGAGTTACATGTCAAACAGATTAGGCACATCTACCACCTCCAAAACATGGATTTTTTGCCAGGAGCCAGTTTTTCTAAGTATAAGTGGAGGAGGAGGATGGGAGGGAAGAAGAAAGAGGAATAAGGGAAGTACTACAACTGGGAAATGCCACAAAATCATCAAATGAGGAGCCTCACACAGTCAATCAAGACCTGAGAAATTGTGTGGAGCAAGTACTCGTACTTTCTCTCCTTAAAGGCTGCTTTTTGAGCATACGTTCACTGTACAGAGTGAATGATTCCCAGATTGACTAAATGAAACACATGTGAGAACTGTGGGAAGGTGTCATGCCACTGAGGGGGGAAAGGGTGTAGCAGTATGAAGAGGATGATCATCCTAAACAAAAACTTTACCTACTTTACCTTTCTCCTCTGAGTTGGCTCTATTTCTATAATTTAAGATGGAAGGGGAAAACATTTATAAAGGAATTGCTAAGAGTTACGCATTGTACTAAATACAAGGTAATGAATAGAAAAGCAAAACAATTCTTGCCCAAAGAAAGTCACATTCTAATTAGGGGAGATACATATTAAGAACATGCAGGGCACATAAAAAAGCCTGGTCTTTGGGGTAGTAGCAGTAGGGTATATGGAAACACCCAGTAGTCTCTAGGATACAACAACAAGGTACATGACAATGTCCAGGGGTCTGAAGATCATGGCAAAAGGGCAGAGGTACATCAAATTTCCAGGAGGATTATAGTTGGTAACTCTTGGCTTACCCAAGTCACATTAGCTGCCCCTCACGAATTACTTTTGGGAAAAGAGTAATCTTTCTAAGTATCAAAATGAAGCAGGGTTCTGAACTATCTCAGGCAAGAAAGGGCCAACATTTGCCATACCTGGGTCATTCCATCAAGCTCCAGCTACCCTCTTTGTATATCCATAGTTCCACAGAGCCCATTCATGGGCAAACCCATACATTAAACCACATGCACAAGTGATTCCATTCTATCCCATCTTCTCCAGTTATTTCCCCCACTTATCATCTCTGCTCTCTCAATTATATTCAATCTCTGTCTACTGACTGTTTCCTCACTGCCTACAAGCATACCCATGTCTCCCCCATTCTCAAAAAGCCCTTACTTTAGCTTTCCATCCCTTGCTATCTTTAGTCCATTTTATGCTAAATTCCTTGAGAAGGTGGCCTAAAATAGATGCCTCCACTTTCTCTCCCCTTATTCTCTTCTTACTTAACATGTAAGTGACACTACCCTATCTATACTAGTTTTCCTCCTATCCATCTGATTTCTCCTTCTCAGTCTCCTTTTCCAGATCTTCATCTAGCTCACACCCAGTAATTATGAGTATCCCCCAGTACTCTGGCCTGGACCCTCTTCTCTTCTCATAGTACACTATCTCAGTAATATCATTGGTTCCCAGAGCCTCAATTATCATCTATACTCTGAAGATTTTCCGATTTACTTCTCCAACCCTAGCCTCTCTGCTGACTTCTCATCTTACATCTCCAATTGCCTGTTGGACATCGTGACCTAGAAGTCCTTTAGACATCTTAAACTCAGCAAGTCGAAAACTGAACTCATTATCTTTTTCCAAAAATGCTACAGTCTTCTGAAGTGTCCTCTTATTGTCAAGGGTGCCACTGTCCTCACAGTTGTTCAGACTTACAAACAACATCCAGACCAGATCAATTAGAGATAATCACAGAGGTAAGACACTAGCATTAGGTGAGACTTGAAGGAAGACAAGGAATCTAAGAGGTAGAGAAGAGGAGAGAGAGAATTCCAGACATAGGAATATCCAGGGAAAATGCCCAGAGTCAGATTCAGTGTTAGGTATGAGGAATAGCCAGGAGGTCAGTGTCACTTGATGGCAAATTATGTGGATAACAATAGGTATAAGAAGACTAGAAAGCTAGGAAATGGTCAGATTATGAAGGGCTTCGAAAACAAGAGATTTAATACTTAAGCCTAGAAGTGATGAGGTGTCACTATAATCGATTGAATAAGGAGGTCACATTTACTCTTCAATTTGACAAGATTGATTTGACAGCTAAGTGGAAGGTGGGCTGAAGTATGGAGAGACTTGAGGCAGTGAGACCAACCTATTGTAAAAAGCCTAGGCATGAGGTAATTAGGGCCTACACTAGGCTGGCGAGAGAAATGAGGGATTATAAACAAAAGAGGTCCTCAAGTGAGACTATCTTAAAACTTCTGGTTTTGTTTTTGTTATAGTGAGGATGACTTTCTTTCATGGGTTGGACTAACTGGTCACTAAGATCCTTTCCAACTTTCAAATTCTGTAATTCCCTGATTCTATGATATGATTTGTACCGAGTACAAAGTTGAAATTCAATGTGTCTGAACTCTGATTTCCTCTTCCCTGGGTCCCCTGCCTCCAAGATTTTGGTGGGTTTCTGTGGTGGACAATGATGGTTGAAAGTTAAGGAGCTACCTTTCCCTCTCCACTCCTGACCAAAAACTGATGGGATATGCTATTGATACTAAAGAGCAGCCAGAGAAAATTTTGCCCAATACCCAAACGTATCCTGTACCTAATAAAAGGAACTTAGCTCAAAGATGATGTATGTGTATGTATATGTATGTGTACATGCATATGAATGTATGCCCCAGACTTAACATAGACAAGTCCTTGAGACAAACATAAGTCTGGTCAGGACCAGCCTCACATGGGATTCCTGATTAAAATTCCAGAACTGAGTAGAAAATTTGAAATATAAACATAGAAGTTAAGAGAAACATAAAAAGTTAAATACAAGTGAGTAATCAGCAGAGATTTTATAAGGATGAACTGTTAACATTCTAACAAAGAAGGTGGATGATGCAAGGGTTTCTTCAGAACCCTAATGTCATCAGGTATCATAAAGGGAGTCAAATACTAAAGAGGGATTGCCAGTGGTAATGTCATGTTCTTGAAAGAAGTAAAAAAGCAGAGAAAATAGAAAAGGATGTGGGCTATGTGGGGAACATATCTAACAGAAGCAGAGAGCACAGGTACAAGTCTATACAAATATGGAAGGGCTATGGGGAGTAAATGTCAGTTGAACCTCACTTTCATCTGAACCCGTCAAAGGACAGTACAACTTATACACACACACATACACACACACACATACATATACAAGTTTGGTGCATTCAAATTAACATGGATGCCTGATTGATATATGGTCAAAAGACATGAAAAGGAAGTTTTCAGATAAAGAAATCAAAGCTATCTATAATCATATGAAAAAGTGCTCTAAATCACTATTGATTAAAGAAATACAAATTGAAACATTTCTAAAGTACCACCTCATACCTATTAGATTGGCTAATATTAAAAAAGGAAAAATTATAAATGTAGGAAAGAATATGGGGAAATTAGGACATCAACACACTGTGGGTGGAGTTGTGAACTGATCTAACAATTCTCGAGAGCAATTTGGAACTATGTCCAAAGGGCAATCAAACTCTACATACCCTTTGATCCAGCAACACCACTACTAGGTCTGTATTCCAAAGAGATCATGAAAAAGGAAAAAGGACTCACATATACAAAAATATTTATAGCAGCTCTTTCTGTGGTGGCAAAAAATTGGAAACTTAGATGATGCCCATTAGATGGGGAATGGTTAAACAAGTTGCAGTATATAAATGTAATAGAATATTACTGTGCAATAAGAAATGGTGAACAGGCAGATCTCAGAAAAACCTGGAAAGACTTGTATGAACTGATGCAAAGTGAAATGCGTAGAACCAGGAAAAAAACATTGTATACAGCAATAGCAACATTGTGTGTAGATCAACTATGAATGACTTAGTTTTTCTCTTCAATACAATGATCCAAGACAATTCCAAAGGACTCATGATGGAAAATGCTATCCATATCCAGAGAAAGAAATGATGGACCCTAAAAGCAGATCAAATTTTTATTTTTTATGGTTTTTTCTTTTGGTCTTTTTTTCTTTCCCAAATGTGACTAATTATGTCAATGTGTTTTACATGATTGTGTATATAAAACCTATATCAAATTGCTTAACATTCTAGAAAGAAAGGAGGGAGAGAGGGAGGGAGAAAAATTCAGAACTCAAAATTTTATAAAACTGAATGCTAAAAATTGTCTTTACATATAATTGTAAAAATACTATTAAAAATCAGTGTGCAAGTAGGAGGAAAGAGGGAAAGAGGAAAGGGGGAACAGAAAAGAAGGTAAATTAAGAAAAGAGTTAGTTATAAGCAAGACAAACACTAAGCTCAGAGGAATGATGATGAAGAAGTGTTTACAAGAAAAGAAAGAAAGGGTTTGGAAGAAAGAGGGAAAAACGTCAAGATAATAAGGATGGAAGAAAATATACAACTGGTAACCATAACTGTGTGCAATCTAGCAGCCTCTATTATAAGCCTTGCATATTGTCCATGTTTTTAGGAGTAATATCTACCCCCATGAAGGCCAAGCAAGTTTTGTTCTGGTTTGAGGCTTTTCCCCTTAAAAGGTAATGAAAGCATACTTGAAACCTAATTGGTGGAGGGGAATAAAGCTTAAAATGCTAACATAACTTCCTGGTCACCATGGTTGAAAAGCATAGTTACAGAAGGAGTCAGTTCATTCCTCTGGTTTAACACACACTTGACTGGTATACTACTATACCAAAAGCAGAGATTGGAAGCTGCACTCAGTTGACTCAATATTATATCCTTGTTGAAAGCTATTGGAGGCTATTGTAAAGTAAATTTCTTAGTTGGGTAACAGGCAGTACATGAGTGTCTCGTTACCTTCCAGTCCTGATCTCACATTACATTCCTCTCTTTCTGAACTGGGAAGAAATTCAACCCCCAAGGTCCTTAGCACCTTTTGAAGTCAACCAGGACAATCCTTACTAGAAGGACTGCTGCAGGAGCTTACATAATATCTCTCTGGCATAGGAGGACTGACCTCAGACTTACTTATGGTAGAAGAGTCATTTTCAGACATAGAAGTTACTAACTTTCTCTGTGGGAAATACTTCTTTGCTTAAGAGAGCATGTACATTTTGAAGCGGCTCCTTCTCCTCAATGGATGTCCTGCAGTGGAATTCCCAGGTTCTGTCCCTTACCATCAGTATATCAAGAATCTTCAAATTCTCAAATAGGTCCAGTACTTCACAGAACACTTTCTAAATGACCTCACCTAACTTTATGTCATTATACATTGTTCTTCAGTTCTATAAGTCTTTCAAATTCCTTTTCAATATGTTTATAATATCTTTAACAAAATTATGACTGTGAATAGGATGAACAAACCCATAAAATAGAATGTAAAAGGAGAATGGATTAGAAATCAGAATACTACAATATGTTGTTTATGAGAAATACTTTGAAAACACAATAACACAGTTAAAATCAAGGGTTTGAGAAAAATCTCTCATCCCTCATCATAGCAAACATGGTCTCAGACAAGGTGACAGCAAAAATAGAAAAAGGATTAATAAGGAAGCTGCATTTTGCAAAAAGTAATGAATTAATATCAAAACTTACCGTACATGTATCAGACATAATACCTAAATATTTAAAGAAAAAACTAAATGAGCTATAGGGAGCAATAAAGAGAAAAACTGTATTGAAAGGGTACTTTCGTGTACCACATTCAGAGATAGACAAGTCCAGCCAAAAAATAAGAAAAAAAGTGAAGGATCTGAATACATTTATTTCTTATTTTAATACTGTTTTGTTGGTATTTTTTGTTTTTTAATATCAGCAATTTTTCCCATTTAACTCCTCCAATTTCATTTATAGCTCTTCAATAACAAAAGCAATTAATGAATCAACAAGTATTTATTAAGTGCTTATGTTAAGCAAATTAATACCCAAATCAACCACATATAGCATTGTATGCATTACTCTATACCCAGTTCCCTGACTTTCTTGAGATGGAGTTAGAGAGAATTTTAAAAGTAATAATATCTTAACAGATGTTTGTCATTTATCAAACCTCTAAATAAGGCAGAATCTCCTAATAATGTACTTGACTAAGAAAGTTAGTCTTTGGCAGCATTATAGCAAGAAATAACCTGGTGTCAATTATTCTTTCCTCTTGGAATTGCACAATGTCAGACAATGTCTGAATTACTAAAATGTACTCAAAGTCTGCAGATCATTGTCAGTGTTCAAAAGATTGTGCTTCAGTAAATATTATCAACTGTCTAAATCTTGGAACAACAAAAATTGCAAACAAAAACAAGACACAGCTACCCCCCAACTATTGAGGGAGGCTGCAAAACAGGAGAGGCTTATACAAATTGATGCTGAGTGAGAAGAGCAGAACCAGGAAAAATTTGTACACAATCACAGACACATCGTATGTGTGATGATCAGCCTCGATGAACTGGACTCTTCTCAGCAATGCACATGTATAAGACAACTCTACAAGTCTCAGGATGGAAGGAGATATCTACATTCAGAGAAGGATCTAGAAAGACTAGAGTTTAAATGGAGACTGAAGCAATACATGCTATCATTCTTTTTCATGTTTGGTTTTGTTTCTTTTTTCCCATTGTTCATTCATTGGTTACAACCCTTCTGTACAACCAAACTATTGTATAATGTGAAAGTATTTGCAGATCCCATACATGATTGCACGCCACCATGGGGCGCGGGGAAATGGGAGGGGAGAAAATCTGAAACTCAAGGGATTGTGGAACTGAATCTTATAAATTAAAAGTAAATAAAGAAATAAAGAAATAAAACTTGAAAATAAATAAATAAAAAGAAATTGTAATACATAAAAATATAATTGTTCCTTTGAAAGGTTTATATTAACATGAAATGATACAATATAGTTGGCTTGGAATGTGTTATTGTGAAGTACTTCAGTTTAAAAAAATGACATAACATTATCATATAATAGCAACAAAGTTAATGTATTAGAAATTGGAGGGAAGATATAAGTTACTATAATATTCCCTGTTGTTATACCATAGAATGAGAGCTTCCCTGAACACCTCTTCAGTATTTGAAAGTTGCAAATATCAACTTTTTGTTATGAAAAGAGGGAAATGTGAAATTATCTAGTTGTTTTTTCCTTCTTGGTCTTCATTCAAAAGAGAAAATCATTGGAAAAACAAAATCTTCCTCTGCACTTTAGGAGAACAAAACTATTTACCAATTGCTGTACCTCACTATATTTAAGTCAATTAGAGGAAGCCCTTTTATTCTAGTGGCTTGCCAGGACGTGAATATACCTGTGAAAAAAAGCTGAACCTGGACAGACACAAAAATTAAACTGAATGTCATTAGATGCAATATTTGTTAAAATAAAAAAAGAGACTTCTCTGTCATTCCATTGACTGCAGTCTATTATCACAAAATTAGTCTCAAAAAGAACTTCTAAATTATATAATTGATATACATTCAATCTCGTGAACCTTCAGTCTTACTAAATCTCACTCTGTTCCCATACGTATGAAAACCTAAATAAAGTTTTGGAAAACATAGATATGATAGATAATAATCATATATTAAGAGATTATTAAAAGGGAATACAAAAAAGTATACATATATCTCTTCTAATGTTCACTTTTACTAAAAATATTACCTTTTAGGGCATAAAAACTGCACAAATACAAAAAACGTGTCATTTAAATTTGAAGTGATATTGTTGAGTACAAGGCAATATATATTTATTTTAAAATACCTGTTCAAGGAAGTATGAAAAATCAAGTAGAAACTCAATAACTTAATCTTAAAGAATTGATGTCAAAGATTCATCAAAAAAATTGGAGTCAAAGAACAAATCAGAGAATCTATAGATAATTTCATTAAAGATAATAACAAAATGAGACAACATGCCAAAAATTTTGGGGTGTATCCATGGCAATCCTTAGGAGAAAAATATATGTCTTTAAAAACTTTTATCAACAAAAGAGCAAATGTATAGATCAATGAATTGGACACAAAACTTAAAAAAAAAACTAGAACACCAATATCGTTAAAAATCCAACTAAATATCAAAATAGAAGTCCTGAAAATTAAAAAAAGATATTTGCAAAATTGAAAACAAAGGAAATCATTGAATCAACAAATCAAACTAAGATCTCTTTTGAGGGAGAATAAAATTAAATAAATAAACTAATAATAAGCTAATTTGCTTAAAAGAAGAAAAACAAATTTCTACTATCAAAAATGAAGCAAATGAGAACTAGAAATCAATTATTATTTTAAAATATCAAAGATTTTAAATAATATCCTTTCAAATAAGCAGTGATTTATCCAAGAATTCCCTCATTGTAACTAAGTAGGATTTATATCAGCTATGCAAAATTCAAAATTAGAAAATTAGAAAAAAAATTAACATGACCAAGCATATAAATAAAAGCATCCTACCCCAAATTATTTTCTCAATATATGCAGGGGGGACAATCTTTAGCAAAATAATGTTCATTTGTCCTAAAACTCTTGTAAATATAGGCATAGGATAGTCTTTTTTTTTTGTTTAATTTGTTTATTTTTAGTTTTCGACATTCATTTCCACAAGATTTTGAGTTACAAATTTTCTCCTTGTCTTTCCTCTATCCCCCACCTCAAAATAGTGATCCTACTGAATATCCCAGAACAATCTTTTAATATCATCAAAATTATCTTTTTAGAACTAAAGCAAGTAATACGTCATGGGTATATATTATAAGTTTTCCAAATAAATAGAGAACTACAGAAGGAATATCCATTTTCTTCATTATTATTTTATATAATTCCAGAAATGTTAGTAGTAACAAGTAAACAAAAAAAAATAAAAGCAAAAAAATAGGTAAAAAGTAAGCCTATTTGCCTATGACATTGGTTTATTCACAAATCCTTGTGAATCAAGAAAAAAATACTAATCAAGAACATATTTTCAGCAGAGTCACAGGTTCTAAAATATACCCTCAAAAATGAACAGGATTTCTATACATCAGTAAAATCTGACAGGTGATAATAAGAATGGAACTCCCATTTAAAATAACTTTTTAGAAATTGAATAAAATATTTGAGGATCTACCAAAGCACATAAAATTATTGTATAAAATAAATTACAAAATATTTCCCTAACAATTAAGGAAATTATCTTACATAGCTGAAGGAATACTCAGAGAGCATTTCTGGGTTATGCCAGTAAAATAAAAATGACAATATCACCAAAGTTAATTTATATTTTTAATGCTATGCCAATCAAATTATCAGATAATAACAAAAATTTCATTTGGAAAAACAAAAGATCTAGAATATCAAAAGAAGTGATGAAAAGAGGTAGCGATGAAGGAGAAAATAGCATTTCCAGTTCTCCAACTTATAAAGCAGCAGTCTTCAAAACCATTTGGTATTAGATTTTAAAATAAAGAAGCAGATCAATGGAACAAACTAGAAAAGGGAGAATCAAAAAGAAGGGCAGAAAACATAACTTACCTAGGAAAGAATTCCCCATTTGGCTTTTTTTAAAAACCTACTGGGAAAATGGAGAGCATTCTGGCAAAAATTAGACTTAAAGCAATGCCTTATACCTCATTCTACAATGCATCCTAAATTGATATGTGCCCTTAATATTAATAATCATGCTATTAGAAAATTAGAAGAGAAGCAGACTAAATACCTCTTACAGGTATGGGTAGGAGATGTACTCTTAAATAAACAAGAGATACAGGCAATTACAAAAGATAAAATAGATAAATTGGATTACATGGAACTGAAAAGCTTCTGTACAAATAAAATTAATGGATAATAAGGGAAGCAGTAGAATAGGGGCCAAATGTAAATCAGATTACTCTGATAAGGATTTGGTTATACATTAAAATTTTAAAACAATATGTATGCACACATATGTACAAAGTATATAATTTGTGTATTTATATGTAATATATAATATAAGCATATACATAATACATAAATAATATATATATGTATTTTCTTAAAAAGCCATTCCCCATTAGCTAAGTAGTCCAAGAACATGAACAGTTCTCCAAAGAAAAATTCCAAAGTATTACAGTAATAGTCAACGTTAGATGAATTGTATGATCATTTAATCTTTCTTTTTCTGCATTTGTCTCTGGGGTTTTAATGTCCAAATATATAATTAATTTTGTGAAAATGCCATACACAGCTAAGAAGAGGTATACTGCTTCCTATTCCCATTCATTAATCTCCAGAGGTCTATCATATGTAACTTTTCTAAAAAAAATTTATTCATCTCTTTTTTATCTTTTCTTTATTTGGGGGTTCCAGTTGTCTTGATTTGAGAGGAAGACATTAAGAACCCTAACTATTTTATTTTTACTGTCTACTTCTCTCTGCAACTCATTTAATATTTTTTAAAAGGCATTTAGATGTTATGCCATGGGGTATATACCTTTGACAGTGATATTAATTCATTTTCTGTGATACCTTTAAGGTGGAGGGAAAGGAGTTTCCCTGTTTATCTTTTAAGTCTATTTTTACTTTCTCTTGATCTGAAATTATGATTTCTATCCCTGCCTTTTTTTTTCTTCAGCTAAAATATAGTAGATCTTGCCCCAGGCCCTTATTTTAACTGTGGGTATCTTTCTAATTCAAGTGTATTTCTTACAAATTTTTTTAATATATGGTTGAATTCTTTCTAATCCATTTTGCTAATTTTTTTCCATTTGATTGGTGAGTATCCCTTTCATATTAACAATTATGATTGTTAATTGCATTTCTCTCCATCCTATTTTGTTATAATTTCTTTCTCTTTGTTTCCCATATCCCTTTAAAAGCTTATTTTACTGATGATCAATCCCTCAGCACATAAATTAGGCAAGAAAAAGCTTATACAATAGAGAGAAGAAGGGAGGAACAAACAGTGCTTCAACCTCACACTCATGTGAACTGCTTCAAGGAGAAATACATACAAGTATAGAAAACTGTCCTACTCAATAAGGAAGTCATAAAAGAGAGAGTTGAGAGAAAAGAGAGGAAGGACAAAAGGGAAAGAAGAGTAAGGGAAATAGTGGTCAGAAGCAAAACAGACTCTTGAAGAGGAGACAGAGTAAAAAAGAGAAGAATAAGTATAAGATAATAGATTGGAAGAAAATACATAATTAGTGATCATAATTGCGAACGTGAATGGGATGAATGCACTCATAAAACAGGAGAGGATAGCATAATGGATTAGAAAATGGAATCTAATAATATTTTGTTTACAAGAGATAACACTTAAAACAGAAGGATATGCACAGAATTCAAATGAGTTGAAGCAGACTGTATTGTGCTTCAGCTGAAATAAAAAAGGCAGGGGTAATAATGATGATATCATATGAAGCAAACCAGATCTAATTAAAAGAGATAATGATGGAAAGTACAATTTGTTAACAGGTATCATAGACAATGAATCAATACCCATACCAAATGTATTGCACCAAATGGCATAGCATCCAAATTCTTTAAGGAAAAATAAAATGAGTTACAGGAGAAACTAAATAGTAAAACTATAGTACTAAGGAATTCCAATTTATTTTTCTCAGATCTAGATACATCTAACCATAAAATAAATAAGAAAAAAGCTAAGGGAATAAATACATGAAATACAGAAGCAAATGAGCACAGCAAGCTAGTGTTTATTAAGTCCAAAGATCCCATGTAATGGATCAAGAATTCACTAGTGGGGGGGCGGAGCCAAGATGGCGGCGTAGCAGCAGCAATATATCGCAGCTCTCACATAGCCACCCCCAAATACCCATGGAATAGGACTCTGGACCAACCTAGAACTTCAAAAACGCACACAGATACTTCCCACTAAAGTC
>CM053591.1:50137823-50159587 GCA_028646515.1 Pseudochirops corinnae | reverse complement strand
GGGACACACTGGGTTGGCTGTTTTGGGGCGGTGGGTAGGGGGAAGAGGGGGAGAAAATATGTAACTCAAAATCTTGTGGAAATGAATGATGCAAACTATAATAAAATTTTAAAAAATAAATAAATAAATAAATAAATAAAAGAATTCACTAGTGACAAAAACTACTAGGAAAATTATCAAGTAATTTGGGAGAAAATGGGCATAGATCAGCATCTCACACCATACATCAAGAAAAGGCCAAAATTGGTACATGATTTAGATATAAAATGTGATGTCATAAGCATATTAGTGGAGAATAGAAGAAATTAACTGTCAGACCTATGGATATGGGAAGAGTTCATGACCAAATAAGAAACAGAGATAAAATGGGCCATTTCAATTATAATACATTGAAACATTTTTCCATAAACAAAACTAGCTAAATTTAGACGAAAAATAGGAAATAGGGGAGGGAACATATTTGCATCAAGTTCCCTGATGAACATCTTATTTCTCAAATATAAAAAAATGAGTCAAATTTATAAAAATTAAAGTTATCTCTCAAGTGATAAGTGGTCAAAGTATATGAACAGGAACTTTTCAGAGGAAGAAATGAAAACTACCAATAATGATATGATAAATGCTCTAAATCACTTATAATTGGGAAAATGTGAATTAAAACAACCCTAAGAAACCAGCTTACACCCATTACACTGACTAAGATGACAGAAAAGGAAAATGATAAAAGCTGGAAGAGAATTAGGATAATAAGTACACTAATGAATGTTGGAAGAGTTGTAAATTAGTCTAAACATTCTGGAAAACAATTTGGAGCTGTGCCCAAAGGGTTTTTAAACTGTGCATACACTTTGACCGTGAAATCCAACCACTAGGTCTATGCCCCAAAGAAATAAAAGGAAAGTAAAAGGAACCCAGATATATGAAAATATTTGTAGCAGTTGGCTTTCTGGTCGCAAAAAATTGAGGAAAAACTAAGGGGATGTCCACCAGCTGAGGAATGATTGAATGAGTTGTGGTATGTAAATGTGATACAGTACTATTGTTCTGAAAAAAAAATTGATACACAGGATAGTTTAAGAAAGATCTGGGAAGATTTATATGAACTGATGCAAATTAAAGAGAATAGAACCAGTAAAATAATTTACACAGTCACAGCAATATTGTAAACATCATAAACTGTGAAAGTAACTGATCAGTACGATCACCTATGCTATCCATTTCCAGATAGAGAATTAATGGATTCAGAATGCAGAATGGAGCATTTTTCTCTCTCTCATTCTTTTACTTTTTTTCAGAATTTAGATAATGTGAAATTTTGTTTTACATGACTACATATTTGTATATGGGGTTTGTATTTCTTGTCTCCTCAATAGGTGAGGGAGAGGTGAAGTGAGTGAAAAAATCTGGAACTGAAAATGAAGCAGAATTGAATTTTAAAAATTAAAATGAACTTCTAAGTACAATATTCCAAAAAAACTTAATAGTCATTTCCTCTGTGTTCATCTCCATTTTCTATTTGTTCATTTATATCTATATTTGTGAATACATTTTCTTTTTGTCATTTATTTTATCTTTTTTGTTGTTTATTCTATTGATTCTTACTCCACTCTAAATTTAAGCAAAAGTAGACTAACAAAGAAGAAATATGTGGTAAACTTCAAAGTTCATGACTAAGCTTTAATGATGAAGGAGAAATCAAGCAAAGAGAAAACACTATCACTACTTCTGAAGTCAAAAGACCTAACTTGAAATCCTACCTCTGACATTTATTAGCTATATGACCTTGAGCAAGTCACTTAATTTCTCTCAGCCTGTTTCCTTATCTGTATAATGAGAGAATTGGATGGAATAATATTGTAGCCCCTTCCAGCTCTAATTCTGTGATTCTATAATGATGATGATGATGATAAGTAGCATTTGTATAGCACTTTACATATGTTATCTCATTTAATTCTCATAAAAGGTAGACGTTATTATTATCTTTAATTTGTAGATGAGGGAACTGAAGATGAGTTTAAATTACTTTCTTAATATTACAAAGTGACTAAATATCTGAGGCAAGGATTGAACTCAGATCTTTCTGCCTGACTTCAAATCAAGCACTCTTCACTTGACTAGCTAGTTGCCTAGTAATCATTTGATCTGCCTGGATCTCCCAAGGGCTGCTTGGGCAGAATTTGCACCTCTGTCAGAAATCATTAAGAAATACAATTTTCTAAGTGAATTTTTTAGTATTGACAATTTATCACATTGTAGGACTCCATGAAGTCATTTTCAGTAGTCTTTGTTGGGCTAGTGAATTGAGCAGTTCACAATTTTGTTTGGGTTGGGTTTGGTTTTTGTTTGCTTGCTTGCTTATTTTTGTCAAATAGAACTCTCTAGATTTCCTGATCATATAATCATAGGTTTAAAGCTAGAAAGGAACTTAAAAGTCATCTAGTCCAATTCTCTCTTCTTACCAATGAGGAAACTGAGACCCAAAGAGATTAAGTAACTTGCTTAATATCATGTTGTTGTTCAATCATTTCAGTCATGTCCGACGCTTCATGACCCCATTTGAGGTTTTCTTGGCAAAGCTACTGGAATGGTTCACCATTTCCTTCTCCAGCTCATTTTACAGATGAGGAACTGAGGCAAACAGGGTTAAGTGACTCTCTCAGAGTCACACAGCTAGTAAGTGTCTGAGGCCAGATTTGAAGTCAGGAAGATGATTCTTCTTGACTCCAGGGCCCTCTATCCACTGTTCCACCTCAATGCCCACAACAAAAACTTACCTGTGGTCATCAAACTATAAGTTGGCAGAGTCATAATTTGAACCCAAGTCCTCTGACTCCAAATCCAGCACTTTTTCCACCATACCATGCTGCCTCCTTAAATGAAAAAAAAGAAAGAATAATGAAAAACAGTCTTTGTAACCAAAAAATCAGAGTTAAGCAAAACAAACCCATATAGTTTTCATGTCCAAAAAATAGGTCTTATTCTGCTCCCTGAGTTCATCCATCAGCCCTCTGTCAGACATCTGGAGCCATAGTTGGTCATCATATTAATTAGAATTCTGAAGTCTTTCAAAGTTGTTTTGCTTAATATTGTTGTTGTTACAGGATAAATTGTTATCCGGATTCTGCTTACTTACTCTAAATTCCTACAAATCTTCACAAGTTTCTCTGAAACTGTCATTTTCATTATTTCATATCCTAGTAGCTGAGGTCTTTGAACGCTATGTACTATGTTTATTTGCTTCTTTATATGCTATGTACTTCATCTATTCCATTGATTAACTTTTCTATTTTTGGAAACCAGCAACAAATAGTCTTGATAATTATTATCATGTTATAGCATAGTTTGAGATCAGTTGCTCTTAGGCATTTTCCTTCCCAATATTATTTTTCATTATTTCCCTTGAGATCCTGGACCTTTATTACTCCAGATTAATTTCATTACTATTTTTTCGAGCACTCCAAAGTAATGCTTTGGTAGTCTAATTGATATGGCTCTAAATAAATAAATACCTTTAGATAGTATTGTCGTTTCTATTTTGTTGTCTTATTCCTGTTCTTTTCCTGGCACTGTTGTTTGTTTCACTCCTCTGTGGCTGTGATTAATTGTGGTTTCAATGTTTATAAGCTTCAATATAGGCTTAATGAATGATTCAAAGGGGATAATATATTTAATGTCATATATAAAGTTCTGTCAAAAACTATGCATAGATCTATTTTTAAATAGCCAGGTTTGGTTTAGGGTAGGTGGAAATGCAATGTCTCTTTAGAGACTGTTATTTGCTATTGTTTCTTTTTTCCTGTTTTATATGAAGGCCAAGGGCCAAAATGTTGTAGGTATCTGAACCCAGAGCAAAGGATGTGAGCTGGATGAAAATGGGGGCTTCAATGGAATTTGCTTTTTTAGAAGCTTATAATTATAGCAGGCCATTCCAAAAATGTGCAATTTCCCAGCATCACTGCTTGGCATGAGAGGTTGATGACATCCAAGATTACGCAAGTCTTTTAAATTTCTCTTCTGATGATAGTTTCATATCATCTGATACTTCATCATTAAGAATGTCAATGACAATTCTACTAAATATTGTGTGTGAGGGTATATCGTATTTAGACTTCAATAAAGTTCAAAGCAATGTCAGGCAATGACAGAGACAATGAAATGTAAAGGGAAGGCACTTTCAAATATAAAGAAAGCATTCCACATCTTAAAAGAGGACTGAGGCTTTGAATCCCTCAATTACTTAAGAAAATGTCAGCAAAGACAATGAACTTTCTTCAGAGTACAGATTGCCTTCTCACCATTTCCACAGCCACTCACTTGCACAGGATCCCCAGAATGAACCTGGGAAATGTAACAGGCTAGTCGTCATAAATAAGGTTGGAGTCCCTAACTGAGGAAATGCTATTCTGTATGAGGTAAAACTATAGAGGAGTGGATATACTTCTCCTACCTCCAAACAAACTTCAGAGCCAGTCTCTGAGGGAACAACCAGAGAGGCTTCTCAATTTCTTAGCTAAAGGTCTCTACCCTTTCTAAAAGAGCATAATTGTACTCTAGATACAAAGAGTACTGCAACAGAAAGAGCACAGTAACATCTGGCTAACCCAAAGGTTAGAGGTGATGGAGAGTGAAATTTCGTATCAGAGTGTAAGCCCAAGAGAATCTTTGGGATCAATCTTTTTAACACTTAGCACATTGCCTGGCACGTGGTAGACAATAAATGTTTATTGATTGATTGGTTGAACAGAGATGTGTCCTGTGAAGAGCTAGCCAACAATCAACTGGTATGTTGGCTCAGTTTTGCAGCAGCCAACCTACCAGCCAATAAATTGGCCCAGGTATGGCAGGTGTGAGAAGCCAACCCAATAACAGACTGAACCACATAGCAAAGATACTATACCCTGCAGGGCTCAATCCCAAGAACCACTTAAACAGTTACGATGCTGTACCTTACAAGGGGTCTGACAAGCCTAAGACTGAAGTCTTTTCATTGAGGCACTGCTATTCTGGAGTTCTGAGTTGGCATGGCCAAGTATGTTTACATAAGCATCACTACCTTCGTGCGCACTTTCCTCATCACCCTCCACATGGATTTTGTATAGCTGTTGGAGAGTCCGCCCTAGGTTTGGAAGGGAATATTTAGTAATTACTGTTTTGTTATATTATTTGCTAAGAACTCACTGAGTCTACTGGTTGGCTAATTCACTACAGTGTTAGGAAGCTAACCAACTACTGGATTACCCTTAGAACTTGAGGTAACATCTGACCTTCTGAGGACCCAACTTGTTAGTGCCAGTACTAGGGGGAATGAACCCAGGGAGAGAGGGGTATAATGCATGTGAACATTATGTTGTCAGTCTTGTTACTACCACTACTACTGTCCCTCCCAACTCCTTTCCATCAGCAGCACTCTCATGGAATACCTGAAATCTTAGGCTAGACCAGTGGGTTCTCAACCTTCCTAATGACGCAACCCTTTAATACTCATATGGGGGTATATCTGCATGTGGGCAGACCTGCCTGAAGATGGATAGAGGAGTGGTGTCTCAGTTCCTAAGACCATCAGAAATATGTGTTTTCACAGGTGACTCCTGTGAAAGGGTCGTTCAACCAACAAAGGGGTCACGTTGAAAACCACTGGGCTAGACTGACAGTGTTTAGAAAGACTGGGAGCTAACTTGTAGGACCTTTTCAGGACCTGACCTAATTTTTAAAGTGGGTACTTTGCCCTGAATGCTATGGATTTGGTGATCATCCAGACAGAAGCCAATTTTTCCTCTTACGTGATACAAATATTATCAAATTGCTACTTCCAATATTGCCTGCTTTTCTCTTTCTCTAGTTATAACACTGAGTAAGTAAAGCACAATGGACATAGTAGATAGAATACTGGCCTTGGAGTCAGGGGCTCAAGTCCCTCTATCCTCTGACTTTTACTAATTGAGTCAACATGGGTGAAACTTAGCCTCCAGATAATTCTCTAAGACTAAAAGCTTCAGATAAATTATCTGTATCAGAGGAAGGTCTCTCCAAATCAAGATTTCAATAAACTATTAATATCACAGATCTGGACCAGACCTCTGAGTAGAGGTCTACTTACAGTAGTAAATTTGTTCTTGTTCCATTTGGTTGCCTTCTTTAGAGTCACCTGATTTCTTGGGAAATCCATTTCAAAATCAGGGTATGATAAAAATGAAAATATTCCTAAAACTATAGATCCAAAGCTCACCTAGGCAAAGATAGCAATTAAAAGCTTTGCTTTGTTGTTGCTTCTGATATTTATTCCAGTGAATGCTAGGGTGGATTACAGTGGTTTATTCTACATTGTAATTATTATGTGAAAATTGCAAAACTGGATATTGTTTTTTCCTTTCCTGTTAACATATATGAATTATTTCTATAATTCAAAAATATTGCCACTCCAACACTTTTAAATCTGGCAGACAGGAAGATGGGTGGAAGGCTGCCATGTTTGGGTGGTCCTGGCTAGGATCTAACAAAACAGGATGTATGAAATATATCAAGTGGCCTCTGCAACTTCATACAGTTATAGTTGGGTTTTGCCAAGGAACCAGTTATGGCTATCATTCTGGTGAGAAAAAAAAAACTTACTAGATTAAAGTTTCATTTGAAGATGATCACAGTGATTCATTTATATACCTCAACCCTATAGGAGTGGTTTTGAACCAAGGCTAATCAAGTTGCTTTTTCTCTCTGTCTGCACCAAAGAAACTTGTTGCAGTAAGAAATTTGACAGCAGAATATTCTACAATTTCACCTTCTTAGACTACAGTTTTACCACAGAATGATTAATGTGGCAAATCTGAAAAGCTCAATGTAAGTGCTAGAAAATTAGATCAGTAAAAGCATTAGGATAAATTAAGAAGTTATGTGTTCTTATTGAATTATGAAAGGATGAAAACATAATTCTCAAATTGATTTGAAACTATTTTTGCAAATTTAATTAAACACATATAATATAAACTTTAATTGCATGTTTTATTGCCATGCTCTTTAATAGCAATAAAATACTAATTATTCTTCTTTTGCTGTAATTATCCATTCAGAATAAAATAGCAATGATAACCATAGTGTTCTAGATTTGTTTTCTTCTTTGCATGTAGAGTTCCTATTGTCAAGCAGTAATTATGGAGTGGGTCATATCCTCAGAGGCCCCAATGTGGCACTTGTAATTATGGGTTGAAGGTTTGGAGGATGGCTGCTACCTTGTAATATCAACCGACCAGTGAGGGTCTCAAATCTCCCCCTACTTGCATTGCATATTGTTCTTTTTCACATTTCTAGAGGAAAAAGGATATCAAAGTTATTATTTTAGCCCTCCATTGTCAAATAATCTGCAGGTGAATATCTAGTCTTAAAAAGCAGGAAGAAGCAATAGGAAAGTTAAAGGTCTTTTGAGAAGTAGCTGCCATTCTTTTCAGGACATGGGGTTATTTAGTTATTCTTATAAACTCCATCCCAGGGAGTCAGAACTACTTGTTTCACCCAGGCATATGTCTTTAATGAGAACAAGGCAGTTTGTTTCTGCCTGACTTTTTGTAAATAGATCCTGGGTATCATAGATTGAAAGCTATAGGAGACCTTAGAAACCATATGATCCAACATTCCCATTTTACAAATGAGAAAACTGATCAATCAGAGGTTAAGTGATTTACTGAAGGTCACGAAGGCAGTAAGTTGCCCCACTGGCACTTTACCAATCAGCCAATAAACATATATTTTGTCCTAGGCACTGTGCTAATTTCTGAGGATACTAAAAAAGCAAAAGAGAATTTCTGCTCTCAAGGAGCTCCCACTCTAATGAGAAAGACTACATGCAAACAAATATAAACAAACAAGTTATGTACAGGATAAGTAGGATAACTAATAGGAGGGCTCTGGAATTAAGCCCTTCCTTGTCCTTTCCACTACACCAGGTCACCTTTTTTTTGGCCTTACAGGACTTGACCCCTCAGTCCTAAGGAAGTTTTGTTGAAATTGGAAAGAGAAAAAGGGAGAGAGAAAAAGGAAGACAGAAAGAGAAAGAAAAAGAAAGAATCACTGGAAGAAGTTTGAATCTTGGAAGGATTAATTTCTGTGATTCACTGAGGATTCAATCTTGAATTTTCTGGTCAAATTTTACTCCAGGCATGGATAGAGTGAGGCTTTGTGACCATTTTCATCTTCTTTTTTTTTTCCTTCTCTTTCATTTTTAGTTATTTCTTGAGGTAGGGGATGTTGTAGTGGAATGATAAAACATTTTTAAAAATTTTGCCCTTGTTAGATATTCTCCTTCTAGGGTGGCTAGGTGGTACAGCAGTTAGAGTTGTATGTCAGGAATTTAAATCTGGTCTCAGACATTTACAAGCTATGTGACCCTGGGCAAGTCACTTAATGGTGCTTGTTTCAGCTCCCTCATCAGGAAAATGAACTAGAAAAGGAAATGGCAAACCATTCTAGTATCTTGACTAAGAAAACTCCAAATGGGGTCATTAAAAGTCAAAAACAACTGGCCAATAACAAGAAGATATTCTCCTTATAATAATTCCATATCCCAGTGAGAAACATAATGCTCTCCAGCTCATAGTCAACATTCCATGCTTAGAAAAATGCAGATTCAACCATATAAAGAAGCAGATTCTTAAGAATGTGATATTTTAGATAAAAATTCCACACAATCCTACTCCTTTATTCTGTTATAAAGGAGGATCCTCTTTTTCATAAGCACTACAAAGAAAAGACTGATAAATTCACTAAAGAGCAAATAAACTAGAGGGCAACCCAACAATAAAGTTATAAATAAAACACAGTTTTTAAGAATCCTGTATCACCTAGAACCCTGGGAGTCCTTGGGGTCCTTTCAGGGAATCTTCTACATCAGTCTAATATAGTAAACATCAACAGATAAAACCTACAGAAACAAAATAATATGTATGGGAATCCTCAATAATTATTTAGTGTAAAGGGAGAATAAAAATGTTTTTTGAGATCAAAAAGTTGGAGAACCACAGAGCTAGAGCCTGCTTCTCATCCTTATCCTGTTGTGTTTGCTTATGGTAAATTCTATGCCCAATAACAACTGTGCTTTTACTTCTTGGGATAAGCATCTACTGCCTTGCTCCAAATACTAAATAAAATTAAGAAAATTACTAGTGATTATCCTAAATGGAAAATACAAAAGAAAAGAAAAGGAGCTATCTTCCTCTTACCTCTTGCAATTGAACCTTACAGGTTTGACTAATATGGGTAAGTAAGCTATATGATTTTAAATAACATTTTTCTAGCCATAATTCCTTGCTTTATACTCATCTTTTTAAAACATCCACAAATACCACAAGGGGCACAATAAGAAGGATGAGATGACAGTTTCCAAATTAATTCAGAATGAGAAGTTTTTAATTGTCTTCTCTAAAGCAATTTATGGGAAATGATGCAGTGAGTGATTTATGTGTTCATAATGAAAAGTGCACAAGTCTGGGAACAGAAGATCCTAGCCCTTTCTGTTATTGCTCACCCTCAGCATTCTCTTGGGTCCAAAAGGTTATCTCTCTCTAATGATTATGCAGTAGGAGGAAAGCTTGACATCTTGCATTCTGGTCAATATGCCAGTTAATGTGAACACAGATAGCACAATCTAATACAAAAAGTGCTGGATTTGGAATAAACCGGGGCCCATGCTTAAAGCCTGTGCCTGGAACTTACTAGCTGTGTGACCAATGGCAAGTTATTTAAAGTTTTTTCAACACAGTTCCCTCGTTGGCAAAATGAGAAAAACCAATCAATGAACAAGCATTTAGAAAGTGCGGACTAAGTGTCTGCACTGTCCTTGGTGCTGAGAATAAAAAGACAAAAATAAAACAGTCCTTACCCTCGAGGAGTTTATGATACTTGTAGGACTTCCTTTCCATGTTTGTTGTGAGGAACAATTGCTGTATAAAGTTGGTTATTGTCATTAAGTCACCTTAATTCCTTAGTGGGAAGTGACATCAATTTAGTGTGATAAAGCTTTAATTACATCAGTACATTATCCTGTTGGGTGAGTTGAATACTTGAGGTTTTTCTTTAAGGAAATTAAGGCTGACAGAACAACTGATTGGTTACTCTATCAGAGCCTTAATGGGTGCCACACTGATAAGGGGGTAATCAGATTTCATGGGAAGCAGATTTTAATGCTGAGTCCTGGGTTCCCTTTAAGCGATAGATGTATTGTACATCATTACTGCACTTGGAATAGATTCTTTTCTCTGTAAATTTTTAATCAGCTTAAAAATTTTCATGGAGTATTTTATTCCTGTTCCTCACCCTCTTCTCACTTAGCTTCTTTTGACATTGAATTAAAATGGAAAGGTTAATATGCATTGGGAATAATGGCCTTGTGCCAAAGCCCTCTTTGCACAGGTCACAATAGCTTTGAAGTCTTCTTTTTATCCTGGTCACGGACCATCATTTAGCTGAAATTTTTCTAACTATTCTTGTATTATTGGAGTTGATATTTGTCATTTTGAAATACCATGTCTCACTCTCTTCATGTTTCACTTACTCTTCAACACTGAAAGACAATTAATCTGAACTCACAAATTTGTCTACACTGGAAGCAAATACTGAACCTCTTTAACTCTAAGCTAATGAGGAGATGAAACCTACTGCTTATGTCAACCCATAGAGAGAAAATTGACTGGAATAGTTTAGGTGACAGGACATCATATGTATAGACCAAAGAATCAAGATGAACTTATCTGCTTTTATATTATAAGTTCTATTGTGTTTATACACAGTATATTTCCTCATTTTGGGAACACTATGGAAACAAAGTCACAAAATATGATTAGAGCATATTGTTTGCACCCTTAAAGCTCTCCCTCCTCTCCCTCTTTCCCTCCTTCTCTCTCTCCCCCCATATATATGTATGTGTGTTACATATATATGTATATATGTAACACACATATATGCATATCCCTATATGTTTATTATTATTATTACATGAAAGGCAAAGTGAAATAATGGATAGAGGGCTGGACTAGTAATCAGCATGACCTGGTTTCAATTCCATTCTGTGTCACTCTTTCCTGGGAAAGTCATTTAGTCTCTCAGTACTCCTAGGCAGCTCTCTAAGACTGTAAATTGCAGAGGAATTGACATTATGATTCTTTATCAATGGAGGGAATTTGCTACACTTGAAATCACAGGCTAAGAACCTCTTCCTATATATAATGTGTGTGTGTATGTGTAATGTATATATGGATATTATACCAGAGGAGGAAATGGCAAACCACTCCAGTATCTTTGCCAAGAAAACTCCAAATGGGGTCACAAAGAGTTGGACATAACTAAAACAACCCAATCCAACAACAAAATATATATTATATACATATGTGATATATATATATTATATACACATATATATGATATATTTTATTTATTATATGTGAAAAGATATGGCTATATGCATATGCACATTTCCATTTTATGATTAATTTGATATTTATTACTGTATCTATCTGTCTGTCTGTGTATGACATATTAGAGGAAGTTCCCAATCTGTAATTACATTAGGGTAGAAAATTCCCCCCCTACTGATACAAAAACAAGTGGGCAACTACTCCATAAATTATGGTTTATGGAGCTACTTGGAGACCCTGAGAGGCTAAGTGATGACCAGGATGACATATCTAGAATGTGAAATTAAGCCCAGGTTTTCTTGACTCCCAGGCTGGTCCTCTATCCCCTACTCCACTTAACCTATAGTATCTTCTTTACATCAACATATTTCAAAATTCCTTGAAAGATGTGACAGGAAAAGATCCATTCAATGACTTCCTGATCATAAACATCAGGTAAGTCATGAAAAATAGGCATATGGATGTTCACCAAAGACATTGACTGCTGTAACAGAGGTGATATAAGACAGAATGCAAGACGAAGACCCCTCCCTGCAGATGGTGAGGGCCTCCATGTACTCATATTTACAGATGTCATTATGCTGGTTGTGTCAAGCTCCAAAACACTGCATAGTGTGCTGGAAGCAATCTATAATCTCTCAAAAGTGTTTGTCCTGGTTGTATGACAGAAAGAACAACAATAGCTAGCTAGCATTTATATAGTGCTTTAAGGTTTGCAGACAAACCTAGGGGTGCCATTATTATCCGTGCCTTAAAGATGAAGGTACTGAGGTAGAGAGAGGTTAAGTGGCTTTCCTAGGATCACAAAACTAGTAAGTGTATGAGGTTGGATTTGAACTCAGATTTTCCTTATTTTAAGCCTATTGTCCTATTCACTGTACCACCTAGCTTTCTTTATATGAGAAAGACCAAATGGGTGAAGAATTCCCATCATCTAGATTATGCTATACATATGGACAGACAACCTATAGAACTTTTTCTCAGTACATATATCTGGAATAGAGAATACAAATGGAACACAAATTGGGCCCAGAATTGAACCAGAAAGGGAAAGAAGATTGAATTGATTTGAGGAAATAGGAAGGCTGCTTTAATGATTCCAATCTTAACACATGTTTTTGTTCTAATATTCTACTAGTATTGCTATATTGCAACAAATACATGAAATAAAACAGTCTCTGAAGAATTAAAGACTGAAACCATTCACAGAGCAGTGGAGGAGCTTATGGTGAGTGTAACTAGCCTGCAACATATAACTAAGGAGGAACTTTGAAGAATGGGAATAGAGAGACAGAGACAGAAATGGAAAGGGGGGGATCTAATATTTATATAGTACTTACTATGTGCCAGGGACTGTGCTAAGCACTTTAGAATTATCTTATTTCATCCTCATAACAACCCTGGGAGGTAGGTGCTATTATTATCTCTATTTTACATATGAGGAAACTGAGGCAAATATTGGTCAAGTGACTTGCCCAGATTGACAAAGCTAGTAAGCATCTAAATTCAGATTTGAAATCAGCTCTTCCTAGCTTGGAGTTATTCTATTTACTGTACCACTTAACTGCTTCTAATAATGGAACATGTCATCAAAGAATTATATGATAGAAAGAAAAGACAGGCTGGTCACATGGAAATAGTGAGGATGACAGGCAGACAGTCAAACTACTGGAACTTTCTTGTCAGGGAAAGTGGAGATAGGTCTGAAGAATGTTGAGTGGACTCCCAATGGTGAACTTATGGGAAGAATTGGATTAAAATTTTACAGGACAGGTAGACATGAATTAGGTGCAATTGAGTACTTGAGTATATTGCTATGTACATTATGTTTCATGAACTTACAGTATCTAAGAAATCTATGGCAAAATTTTGATCCAAATGAAACATAATCTTGAATGATATGAGACAATCATCTATATAAGGAAAATTTTTCTAAAATGTTTCCATTTGTTTCTTCTTTACATTATGACTGAACCATAGAATTTTAGTTGGAAGGAAACTCAGAAGCTGTCACGTTCAATTCATACCTTTTTTTTGGGGGGGGGGGTTGCCAGAAAAGGAAAGCACTATAGTTTCTGGGGATCTTGGATAAGTGAGAAATGGTCAGCATTGGTATTTCTGGTAGCTGAGATGGCAGCAAGAATTTAAGAAAGCTATAAGGCTCAGGTAGTGGGGGTATGTTGTTTCTCCTATCTAGCACAAAAATGCTATAATAACTATCTTTCACATCTATTTCTAGAAATCTGCCTGTTCAAGGAAATATTGATCTCAGTGTGTGTTGCCTAACCCTCAAGGTTTATTAAACAGGTTCTGGTCATATGATCTTTGGAGAAGACTAAATTGACTTTAAAATTTCTTGCTCCTACCCTGAGAAGTAGGCTGGTCACTTTGCCAACAGTTAAGTTTTTAAGTCCATTAATCAAATAAGTTGTACTAAAGAGAATTTGATTGACCCATCTTTGTTTGCTCCATGCCAACATATGTTCTCTGTGTCAGCAACCAGGTTACAAGTCCTAGATTTATGCTTCATTGCACCTCCTCCACCTGCACCAAATTCCCACCATAATGATATAAAATCCAAGGCAAATAGTACAAAAACCAAGTCTCCATGAATTCTTATACTCATCTGCTTTGCAACCTGCATGTTCATGCATCACAACCACTGCATCTCATTTGATGTTGTCACATAGCTCTCAAACCAGTATCTAACACCTTGTGACATATACAGCAGCACTCTGATTACTTCCTGATTCCCTTAAATATCTCCTATGTGGAATCAAAAACTTAGAGCCACCACAGACATAAGTGAATCCTCCCTGGCAAGCAATAACTCCTCCACATGTCTCTTTAACCTCGTCAATCCCTCAGTATCTCAATAACCTCACAATATCCCACATCCAAGGCTAGAGCTTCTATACACTAAATAACTTTATTTAAATCAATATTCTTTAAAATAAACAAAAAGTGGGAAAAGAGGACATCCTTGCTTTATTTCCATATTTATTTGGAAAGGTTCTAGTGTTTCTCTCTTACATATGATACTTGCTTTCAGTTTTACAGACACTTTTTTCTCATATTAAAAAAAAAATTGCCTCTGCAGATACTTTGTGAGGTTTACACCATAAATGCCAAAGGATTTTTTCTGCATCTACTCAAAAAATCATGTTCAGATATTTTTGTTTTCTGAATGATTAATTTTATTGATTTCTTTCCTTATGTTGAGCAATCCTCACATCCCCGGAATAAATCCCACTATGACATAATGAAAGAGTTTTTTAATTGCTCTAATCTTTTTCTCAGGATTTTATTTGAAATTTTTCATATGGATACAGTATACATTAATGAAAGTGGTCTATAGCTCTCTTTGTCTCATCTCTCTCTAATTTTGGTATCAGGACTATGTCTCAGAAAAAGGAGTTTGGTAGCAAGTATTTTTTCTAAATTTTTGAGAATAATTTGTGTAGAATAGGCATTAATCATCTTTTCAAATTTGATAGTATTCTCTTATAAATTAGTTTGAACCAAGAGGGATTTTTTTTTCTTTAGTAGTTCCTTTATAGCTAGTTCTATTTCCTTTTCCTGGTATTAAGTTGAGATTTCTATTTGACACCTTTTCTTTTAAATTTATTTGTTATTTCATTTTTTAAGGAAATCATCTATTTCTTTAATGTTCTCAGTTTGTTGGCACATAATTGTGCATAGCTGAGTCTAATTTTTTTTATTCTTTCTGGATTTGTTGCAATTTCACTTAATTTTTTTTATTTATGGGTTTCATTTTCTACCCCCTTCCTTTTAATCAATTGTCTAAAATTTTATCAATTTTGCAAGTCTTTTCAAAGAGCCAGCTTTTAGCTGCATTTACCAGTTGTTTAGGCTTTTTTATTTTCAATATTTTTTATTTCCCATTTGATTTTCAGGATTTTCTTTGTTTTTGTGTTAATTTGAAGTTTTTATTTGTTGGCTTTCTGATTTTTAAAAATGTGTATTCAGTTCATTAGTCTTATTTTTTTTTGTTTTGTTACTTTATGTCATTAAAGATATCATTTTTCTCTGCTACATCTGAGAAATTTTAGAATGTTGTCTCATTATTATCATTTTCTTCCACATGATTATTAATCATTTCTATTGTTTGATTTTTGATCCATTAATTATTTAGGCTTTCACTATTTTCTCCATGTATATCTGTATTTTTTGTTTGTGGCTACTGAATTGATTGCCATTTTTATTGCACCATTATATCTATAAAAGAGGTATTTAGTATTTATTCTGCTGTTTATTTCTATTATTTATAATTTCCCTGTACTTTATGCCCTTTATGAATTTAGATGTTATGTCATAAGAAGTATATAAATTTAATGTTAATATTGTTCACTATGATTCATTTGAACATAACGTAATTTCCTTGTTCATCTCTGTTTATATCATGATCTTTTTCTTTGTCTGATAACATAGTTGCAGCTCCTGCTTTTTTAGTATAGACCTGACACATAGCAAATTGTGTCACTACCTCCAATTTTTATTTCATGAACATTATTGCATTTTACTGATGTTTCTTATAAGCAATAGATTGTGAAGTTTTACTTCCTTATCCAATCTATCAATATTTGATTGGATTTTTTATCCATTAACATTTTAATTCACTTTTAGAATATTCTTCATGTAGCAATTGATATCTTAGACTTCTTCTTCTAAAAATTGGCTATTTGTATCCATTGATCAAATGGAGAACCATTCACATTCAAAATCAAAAAGTTAACTTTATGTTTTCCTCCATGTCTACATCTATTTTTTTAAATTAGGATTTTTGTTTTTGTTGTCTTTCCTCTTTTAAGTCAATACTTTATTTTTCCTACAATTATTTTCACTTAATCTACTTTTATAAATTTTATTTCCATAGGCTATCTTTGCAGGCTCATTCCTTGTGAGTAAAAAAAAAAAATTTCTGTTTCTCAAATTCTTCTATATTTTGAGAGTTTAATTTATTGGCCTTCCTTCCTTAAGTTATCCTTCTTTCCTCCTTCCCTCCCTTCCTTCCTTTCAATTATCTAATTGAAAATTGTGCATTAGAAGTTTTTCAGTCAATGAAACAATAAATATTTTTAAGCATCTACTATATGTCAAGAACTGTGCTAAATACTGGAGATACAAAAAGAGGCAAAAAAAAAAAAAAAACAGTCCCTGCCCTCACATAGTTTACCAACTAACACAGAGAAACAAGCAAACAAATATGTACAAACAAGCTATATACAGGATAAATAGGAAATAATTAAAAGGGGGAAGACACTAGAAATAAGGGGCTTTGGGAAAAGCTTCCAGTAGAAGATGAAATTTTAATTAAGATTTAAAGGAAACTAGACAGAAATGAGGAGGGAGAATATTTCAGGCATTGGTGATGGCCAGAGAAATTTTCTGGAGCCCAGTGATGTAGTATTTTATTCCTAGAACAGCCAATCCAAAGTTACTTGATTGAAGAGTGAAGGGTGAGGTGAGAGCTCCATAGAATTTTCTAGCACAGACTGACTCTGTGTCGGATGATTCTGGCCCACTTGCCCAATGCAAATGTCACAGATACCAAGACTACTTAAGAGTCTGCCCAATATGGTGAACTTTTTATTAACTTTGCTTTTCTTTGGCTGAGAGAAAGCTTGAGTTGAATTCATTTGGCAGGACCCAGCGTGTTGGTATTTTGGGATCTCTAGCACCCCTAATCCTCTATCTCATCATTTTATGGTGACTCTCTTCATTTTTATGGTTCCCTGATACTGGAAAACATTGCTAATCTCAAGCTCTTCTCTAGCCAGGACTGGAAGCCATTTTTGCATAGACCACATCCCTGCACCAAATGAATCCTCCCTTTGACAAAGAAAAAGAGTTAAGCAAATGATAAGATCAGAAACTAGATTGTAAGAGTTTAAGGGGAGAGTGAAAGGAGAGATAGTGAAGGCACCTATGATAGACTGACTTTTTGAGTTTAGCTCCAGATGGTAGAAGAGATACAGAATGACAGTTATCAGGGAGAGAAGGACCAAGTGACAGTTTTAAGATGAAATTTAGATGAATGACTAAGATAATGAAACAAATTACAGAGAGAATAAGATATATATTAGGGAACCAAGATACAAGAAGAAATATGTAATACACTGCAAAAATATTTACAAGATTTCAGATTCAAGTATCAGAAAAATGAAAATCATTTCACCATGAAATATTCATTTGGCAAACGCTACCAAAAAAAAAACCTCCAAAGAAAATCTTTATTCTAAAAAATTTCATAGGCTAGCACTTTCTCTATATAGTGGTTTGCTGGTTTTCTCCTAGAAAGGTATTTAAAGGAAGTTTCAAGCTTCAAGATGTTATGCATTTTTATTTTACCAAAAGGCAAATTCCTAAACTTACTGATCTTTTATGTGATGACAAGTGGATATCAAAAGTGTATTACCATGTGTGTATGTGTGTGTATGTGTGCGTTTAAATGATCTTACTATGTTTAAGTTAAAGATGATTTTTAAAAAATTTTATTGATGCATTTTGTTTATACATCACATACATTTATATATAGTATGTATGTGTATGTTATAGATATTAATGTATCATTCTTCAGTCTCTTAACCAGAGAACTATCTTTTTTATAACAAAGAGTAAAGAGTATTAATTAATTTAATGATTTAATTTAATTATTTAGTTATTAATTAAAGAGTATCAAATCTGTGCGATGCTCCACATCCATAGTCATCCACTCCTCCAAAAGAAAGGAGGAAGGAGGGATACCTCATCTGCAGGACCAAACTTGGACAGTATAATTTATATAGCATTTATTTATAGTTATGTATATTCTACATGATTCTACTTGTTTCACTTTGCATCAGTTCATCTAGATCTTTCCATGCCTCCCTGTATTATTCTCTAACATCCCTTCTGGGCTACCTCCCCAATTTACTTTCAGATATTGAGTCTCCAGAAAACCTGTGGGTTTTACTCTTACCGCTGTAGCTCCTGAGCCTCCAAGGGGGTGTGCATCCCATTGAATCAGTCAGTAAACTTTTTTAGTTTTTATTTTTAGGAGTTTTTTGTTTTGTTTTGAAGCAGTGGTTCTCAACCTTCCTCATGCCGTGACCCTTTAATACTCGTATGTTGGCTTATCTGCATGTGGGTGGATCCACCTGGAGACAGATAGAGGAGCAATGTCTTGGTTCCTAAGACCATCAGAAATATGTGTTTTCCAATGATCTTAGGCGACCCCTGTGACCCCTGTGAAAGGGTCATTAGATCCCCAAAGGGGTCCCAACCCACAGGTTGAGAACCACTGTTTTAAAGCAAAGGCATTTACTGAACTGGTACAGTTGTTACAAACACCACCACCCCTCCCCAAAATCCTGGAGTGTGCTCTCGCACCAACATGTTGTGTCCTTGGGAAGAGACACAGTGGTAATGAGGCACTTGTGGCAAAATGATAACTCACAATTCTTGGCACTGGAAGTCCTTTTTCTCTTCGTAGAATCCTCATGCTCAATTGGCTGCTCAATTGTGTTCTTTGTTTCACTCACAATCTGTCACTAGCATTTGTCTCTGTGTTGCAAGAATAAACACTGCTTAAAGTTGCTTTTTTCTTCAAGTGAGGAAAGGTGTCTCTTTGCATCTCTGTCTATTCTTGGTTTGTCTCTCCACTCCCAGCTAAATGCATTATTTCCTACTGGTCAAATAGCCCTGGTGGAGATTCCATGGATGATGGAAGACAGGAAAGAAAGAGGATCCTATCTTTCTCCCTCCAATCTCCACCCACCCACCCAGCAATTCCCTCTCAGAAAGTTAGGTGTTCTTGCATTTTTCAAGCTCACTTCTAAACAACATACTCCTGAATTAATCTTCTACCACTGGACTCACTTGCTGTTTTCATAGAGTGCCCTGTATAAGTCTGATTCTCTCAGTTAGCGGCAAGATTCTTCCTTTGTAGAGTAAGGTGCTTTTCATCCGATGACCAACCATAATCTTCTGGGGCTGATGAAAAGCTTGTTCACACATTTTGGGATGGTAGAAAAATTCCATGACACCTACTATTTTGTTATTATGTTCTGTTAACTGAGCAAATGAATGAAAAGACATTTATTAAGTGCTTACTATTTACAAAACATTGTAAAAGTTCTGATAGGAATACAAATAGAAAACAAGCGAGTCTCTGCTCTCAAGGAGCTTACAATTAGTTTAGGATCTTACATTGTTACAAGAAGCAATGGCCACTCTCAGAGGGGCCTACATTGGCCAACAGGGCTGCTCTGCCTTTTAGAAGAATATCAGGAAATCAACCTCACAAACATAGCAGTAGATACTCTTTAAACTAGATGTGTCCTTAATAGTTATTATCTAAATTCCAGTTGTCACAGTCTGCTGAGGTTTTTCAATGGGGTAACACTGACACTATTGTTTTAGCAAAAATGCAGAACTAGAATAACCCTAACTTTGGCAAATCTGTTCTCCTATATGAATTCTCTCTGCTCTATTACCAGTGACAGACTTTGGACACATGTTCAAGAAGAGGATTGTATATGGTAGCTATGAATAGAGGACTTGTTGGACCTGGAGTCAAAAAGACCTGAGTTCAGATCCTGCCTCAGACACTTACTAGCTGTGCAAGCTTAAGCAAGTCTGTTTCAGATTCCTCTTCTATAGAATGGAGATAATAATAGCACTTACTACCTGTGAGTATGTATTTATAAAGTGCTTTGCAAACCTTAAAGTGCTCTAAAAATGTTTGTTTTTGTTGTTATTACCTGTGCTTTCTGGTGGGAAGCTTGCTAGGAGGATCCATTCATGAGCAATTAATCTCTCTTCAAATATTAAGGTCTATATTCATTTAAATATTATTTAGTTTTATTCATATAATCACCATCCCAAATGTTTTATGCATTCGTTACTTTATTTAAATGGAATTTCTCTTTGTCTCAGAGTTGGGCCCCCTCTAACTTTACGTATATCTCAAAACCATGTAAAATAGACGTTTCTACATGGAGAGGGTTGTAGGGAAGAGGGAAGAGAAGTCTATAGACATTAAGTACTATTGTATTTTTCTTGCATATCCTTGCTTTGTTAGGACTAAGTAAACCTCCTTTTGTTAAGTGTTCAATGATTTAGTCATACTACATTTCAATCCAAAATTGGACCTGAATTAACAGCATCCAAAATTCAGACCGTCCCTTAACAACTCTCTTTCCCCTTCCCGGTCTATGCCTTTTTCTCTTTTGTTTTTTTAACCCACAAATTGTGTTTGTGTGTGTGTGTGTGTGTGTATGTGTGTGTGTGTGTGTATTCTTGAATTGTCTCTTTTCCAGATTAGTTTTTTTTATAATAGATACCTTTTCTTTCATTTTTTTAATCTTTTGATTTAGTTCTAATATTTGTATTATGGAGTCATTGAATTCTCTTTGTCCTTCTCTAATTTCAGGATAGTATTTGGATTAGGTTTTCCTTGTTCTGTTTGGAGTTATTGATCCTCCTTTACTTTTCCAATCTTCTTAAACCTAGCTCCCCTCCATATACTCTGTGATCCAGTGATACTGGTCTCTTTGCTGTTCTCCCCACAAAGACTCCATATGCCATGCATTTTCATTGACTGTTTCTCACCAATGTCTGGAATTCTTTTCCTGCTAATCTCTACTACCTGGCTTACTTTCAAGTTTCAGTTAAAAACCCCCATTTTGTAAGAAGCCTTCCCTAGTCTTCCCTCTATAATTATCTGCAATTTATCCTCTGTGTGTGTATAAACATATGTATAAGTATGTATATATGTATGTATGTAATCATTTTATTTGTAGATAGTTTGCATGTTTTCTTCCTCATTAGACTATAAGCTCCTTGAGGGTAGGCACTGTTTTTGTCTTTCTGTATATCCTCAGCACTTTGTACAGTGACTGATCATAGTGTATGCTTAATAAATATTTAATGCCTTGACTCTCAATATTTTTTTCCTCCAGAATTCTTATTTCATTTTTAAACTCTTCTTTTCTTCCAGGTTCTCTTGTATTCCTTGTCACCAAGTCATCCCTATACTGTGGGATTAATCTCTTCTTGTGTATTTTCTTCTTGGACAATTCTTATCTATGACATTTCTTCACTGTATTTAGCATCTCTTTTGTTTACTCACACATCCAGTCTCAGTTGCTAAACTGAGACTTATACCAGAGTTAGGCTCTACCCCCTTCTGTATTCTTTGATGGGCTGGCCAGGTCCTATTTAATCCTAACCTTACTTGATTCCTGCTGCTGGTTATTTCCCATGACAGGTCTGAGCTCAGAGTATGGCAAACATCAGTGTCGCTAGTCAGAGCTCTGAGATTAGCTATTTCCAATTACAGCAATACTATATTCAAACCCCCCC
>CM053591.1:50120591-50137723 GCA_028646515.1 Pseudochirops corinnae | reverse complement strand
GGGTAATTTTCTGTGCCTCTCCCCCCTGGAATTTCCCTAATCGAAGAAGATTGGTCTTCTGCCAATGTGTGGTTTCTGTAGTAAGGACATTAACCTTCCCAATCCTCTTTAGCTTCCCCAGTCAGGGTCCCAGGTGACCAATTGTTCCTGATGGGGTTTTCTTGATCAAAGTTGTGGATGGTCTTTTGTCCCCCTTGGACCTTTCTCTATCAGGGCATTTGGTAGTTTTCTGCATTTTTGGGGCTTCCCTATGGCATTTGTCCCCCATTAGGCCTTCCCAGTCAGGATGCTGTCACAAGTTTCTTGTTCAGGGTCCTACTGTGGGCTTCTTATCTATTTTACCTGCACATAAATTTTCTGGTAACACCTCTCTTCCAGTGTCTGCAACTTCTGGTTTTCTTCTTATGCCATTCTGGGCTGGACAAAGGAGCTCACTAGTACTTGCCTGGATTTCTTGGTCAATGTTTAATGTGATGAAGAATCTTTCTCTCAGAGTAAAATTTGGAGAATTGGGCTCCTTGTGGAACTTTTCATGTGGCCATCTTAACCAAAAGTCCAGACATCCATTTTCAAGAGACCCATTTTCTCTCAAAGGACAAGCTTTCCCAGCTATACTAAGTAAGGATTATCATCTTGACATGTCTAGAGTTTGACTTTCTCAACAATTCTAAGCAATAAATCAGTAAGGATTTATTCTGCATCAAGTGGTGCTTAATATGTGCCAAGAGGTTTTACTGCCTTCACTCATCTATAAAATGAGGAGACTTGATTAGGTGATCTCTAAGGTCTTTTCCCATCCTTAAATCCTGCGATATTATGATCCTTTCCCAAGGACCTCGGAATGCCTTCCTTGTCTCATCTTTAAATTCCATGGTTAGGGGAAAGGTAGGAGTAAGACAAATGCATGGCAAAAGGTTACCAGTTATTCCTTGTGCCCTCCACTATTGATAAATGATTCTGTGTCTCATTGAAGTTTCAAAGGCAATTTTCTTGGCTTGGTGCTGTTTTTCAGGGGCATACTGAGAGTTGAAAATAATTTATTTACCTCAACCTATAGGGGGTTAGGGAATAGAGACAATGTTAGGACAGGGAAACAGCACTTGAATTTGAAATCAGAGAATTCAAATCCTAGCTCAGCCATATCCATAGAAAAGTTACTTAATCCCTTTGAACTGGAGTTCTTCATCTATAAAATGAGGAGGCTGGACTTCATCTACTTTAAATTCCCTTCCAGCTCTAAATTTGTGATCTTTTGACCTGTTAGTGTTTAGCACAGTGCTTAGCACATCTTAACAAATGCTTGTGGACTGATTGTCTATGACTTACAAGGAGCATGCATTCTTTCCTTTTCTTTTCTTTTCTCCTTGTATTGGTACAGGACTTGGGTGAACACCCCCATCAACTTTAGCTCTACTGCAGCTAAGATCTCCCAAACTCTAGTGACCCACCAGCCTCAGCCTCCTCCAGCAGCAATTATTGTTCCATAAGGAAAATCCTACCAGCAGACCAAGTCCTCTTTTGTGTACCACACAAGTGTTATTGTTGATCTTCCCAACAAAAGAACTAAAATTGTGTAGATTAGCCCTATGACTGGTGAGTAGATAGTCCAGCAAACAAGGCACAAAACTTCCTTCTTTAGGAAGCCACTCTGGCAGCCGTGGAAAGCTCCAGTAGGTGGCAGCAAGAGCTTTGTGTAGAAAAGACAAACAGAGGCAGAGAATGGAGCCAAAGTGGGGCACAGCCGGTTACTCTGAAATGTAGCCCTGAGAGGTGTTATACATGATGCATGAGCTGTCTGGGGAATTTTCCCATAAACCTCAGAATCAATGAGGAATTGTATCCCTTTGTGTATAGGAGAGAAGGACTAAGAATCACTCCATTACTTGATTTTTGCTTTGTTATTAATTTTCATTTTTGTCATTATTAAAAAGCTGACACTTGATTTACAGTTCCTGTCTGGTGCATTGGTACAGAATGTTCTGGATTGAGACTTGAGCCATATTTACGTAACTATAATTACTCAAAGCACTCCACACTGAACCTGAGGCAGTGAAGGATTCCAAACTCATGGGATCTACGCTATAGTCATATAAAAATTTTAAAAGGCACAAGCAACATCCTAAAAGGCTTTATCCATTAGTTGACTCAAACTAAAAATAATCTACATTGTAATACCATAAAGAAAATTTAACTTGAGAAATTTAGTCCAATACTAAATTTGGAAAATTTTTACTTGGGGAATTTCATCTAACACTAGTTACAGGGCTATGTAAAAAAGAGAAAATCTAAAGCATCGTAAAGGGAAACTCAAGTCTTACAAAAGACAGTATATAAAAAGAAATAGTTATTTTTAAAGTACTACCATAATCCAAAGCAAATACAGTGTTCTGGCATGATGTTAAAAGAGTCTCACAGAATGCAGAAAAGATTCATTATCTTTAAGGGGAAGTTACAGTCTAAAGACAGCTGTAAAATGAGACAAAAGCATCTTTAACAAAGGAATGGAGTTTAAGTGTACATGTACACAAACACCAAAAAGCATAAGAACTTTAGAGACACCCATGCAAGTTGAGCAGTTGGGTTGGGGGTTTTTTTTGTATTTAAAAAAGAAAGACAATGCATGTACACAAACACAAAAAGACCTCTCCTACAAGGTAGATATAGATATAGATATAGATATAGATATAGATATAGATATACATATACATATACATATACATATACATATACATATGAAATCTCAATTTTTCTGGGAAGTTATTCTGTCTTTTGTTGTTGTTGTTGTTAAGGAGGGAAGGCAAGGCAATCGGAGTTAAGTGACTTGCCCAAAATCACACAGCTAATGTGTCAAGTGTCTGAGGCTGGATTTAAACTCAGGCCCTCCTGACTCCAAGGCCAGTGCTCTATTCACTGCACCACCTAGCTGCCCAATTACTTTGTCTTTAAGGAAAACATTGGGCTTTTCAGACAAAGTGGAGCAAAAATTTCTGATTTTGTACAGTTGTCTTGAAAAAAATTGTAACACCCTAGAGCAAGTTCTAGTTATAAAATTCCATTTCTTTTTCTGTTCTTTTTATTTACTTTTCAACTGCCAATATGAATCAGTTTGGTATACACCATGTGAAAGCAATAATAGTCCTAGTTATTTTTTTTGATTTTTTAAGCCAATAAGGTCTCAATTAATGACTAAGGAAAAATGCCATAAACTAAATAAAGTCTATAACCTCCACAATCATGACCCTTCCCCCTCTCCAAATTTTTTAATTTATCTCTGCTGAAGAATCTGTCTTTTCCTAACAGTTGTGAGTCCTTAAACACCAAATGGACTTTTCTTTGCCCGTCTAGGAAAAGAAATAGACAGCAGAGTGATAAACTAATACCTGGGAAGTAGGGCACTAAGGCACAGTATAGCAGCTTTAATACCTTTGCAATCATAAGGAAATTTCAGTAGGTCAGTCAAGAAATTTTACTCTGTGCCAGCATTCTCTCAGTTGTACTCCATAACGATTTCAAGGATAGTTTCTACAATAATAAAGTACAGTTGCATACAATTCAATTCAACAAATATTTATTAATTTCTTACCATGCACTTAGAATAGACATCATCCCTGACCTCACAGAGCTTATAATCAAATAAGGTAACATCTGTTCATCTTTTCCTCTGCCCTCAAGGAGCTCCTATTCTAATGGAAGAGACAATATGTATGAAATTCTACATACAGGATACATACAGTGTGTAAATGGAAGGTAATCTCAGAAGGAAGAGATTAGCAGAACTGAATGAATACACATTACCTTGGGCCAACCTGTGAGCAGCCTTTCTGATGGAGACTCCTATACTCTTGCCTCATTGTGCCTCTCTAAATTGAATTTCTTACCTGTGCCTTGGCACCTATTACTGAGCCTTATGACACAAAGGAGGCACTTGACAAATATTGAATGAATGAATCTACACATCAAGTTTATTTTGACCAGCATAAACTGTAGGACAATAGAAAAGTTGCTTAAATACTAAAGGCCTAGGTCTAATAGACTAAAAAAAAGAAAAGCATTACTTAGTTGCTACACAATCTAATAAAAGCTTTGCCGGTATAAGTGTATCTGGTATTGTTGGGCCAAAGTAAAGCAACTTTTTCTTTTAAAAAAAGGGGAAATAGAGATTCCAGTAAAATCAATGGAAGAATATTAAGTAGATGTTATACCCTTTAAAAATTAGAGTATAACCTAAAATAACCGAAGGATATCATGATCAAGAAATTACCTGGTAATTTTTCTAGTTAGATATATGGTGAACACCATTGTCCTCAGTCCTACCTTAATATTTGTAAGAAATTCGAAGTTTCTCAACTCAAGGGAATGTCATATGCCACAAAAGCTGCAAGCTCATTTTAGTAAGGAGAAAAAAAGGAAATGGAATTAAATTTCACATTCTAGTTCCTCAATTAAGAACATCAATGCTTCTAGAAAAGCACTAATCATAACAATGAAATCAAGAAACCAAAATTCTTACTTTCTGCACAAGAGATTACATAAAACAAACCGCAATTTGTTTAGCCATTCCCCAGTCAATGGGCATATATTTGCTTCCAAGTCTTTGCCACTACATAAAGAGTAACTATAAACGTTTTAGAATATAGGGGGACTCTTCTAATGAACGACCTACTTGTAGTATAAGCCTAGTATTAAAATCTCTGGGACATTCTAGTCACTTTATTTGCATAATTCTAAATTTCTTTCCAACAAAGCTGCACTGATTCACACCTCCCCCAATAAAGCACTAATGTTCCTATTTTCCCATAACCTCTCCAATGCTAACTAATCCCATCTTTTGTCCTCTTTGCCAGTTTTCAAGGTGAAATTTCAGAGTTGATCTGATTTGCATTCTTCTTATTATTAATGATCTGGAGCATTCTTTCTTAAAATTTTTAATACTTTACAATTCTTTTGAGAACTGTTTATTCATATCCTTTGTTCTTTTATCTAATTGAGAATGGTTTTTGATATCTCACACACACACACACACACACACACACACACACACACACACACACACACACACACTACTTGTTCTTGGATACCAAAGCCTTATCTAAGAAACTTGATTTTTTTTTCCCATTTCAGCTTCTTCCTTTCTTATCCTAGTTACATTAATGTTGTTTGTCCTGAAGCTTTTCAAGTTTAATATAATCAAAATTATGTGTTTTATAATTGTCTCTAATCTTTGTTTGGTTAAAAATAAATCTCATAGCTGTGAAAAAAATATACATCTAAATTTTTTTTATGGTATAGCCTTTAATATTAAGGTTACACATCTATTTATAATGTATAGTAGAATATGACAGAAGGTGTTGGTATAAGTCTAGTTTCTTCCAGCCTACTTACCCTGCAGTTTTTAAAAATAGGAAGCTCTTTCCCTATATATGATTTATGTTCTGTGGGGAGGGGATGGGAGATAAGCATTTATGTAGCAACAACTATATTCTAGGCACTGTGGTATACACTCTGAAGAGATTAAGTGACTAGTCCAGTGTCACTCAGCCTAATAAGTACCTATAACTGGGTTTGTATTCACTTCTTCATAATGAGTACTTTATCCACTATGATACCAGATGTCTCTACTTCCTGGTTTATGAAACACTAGGTTATTGAGTTCCATTGTTTCTTATTCTTATTTAATGTGTTCCATTGATCTACTATATTTTTTAAACCACTATCAAATGGTTTTAATGGTTGATGCTTTTTCATATAGTTTGAGGTCTAGAAATGGTATTCCTCTTTCATGCTTACCTTTTTTTTTTCTTTTGGACAGTCAGTCAATAATCATTTTTTAAGTACCTACTATGTGAGAGTCACTATGCTAAGTTCTGGGGATACAAATAAGGGCAAATGACAGTCCCTTCCCTGGAGAAGTTCACAGTCTAATGGGCAACACCATAAGCAAATAAACATGAGCAAACTAGGATTGGGAAAGACTTCCTATAGAAGAAATCAATTAAAGAGATTTTAGCTAGTACTTAGAGAAACCAAAGAAATAAGGAGGGAAAGATGAGAAGGGAGAGCTTTCCAGGGATGGGGGACAGTCAGAGCTGAGAGACAGAGCATCTTATTTTTGGAACAAAAAGGAAGCTAACTTCTCGATTTCCACTAAAACTCTAAATCTTTTCTTTCTCTGAATAAATGCCTTTGGTAGTTTGATAGGAATGGCATTAAAATAGTAAATTAACTTTGGCAGTGCTATCATTTTTATTGTGTTGGCACAGCCCAGTCATGAACACTGAATACTCCTCCAGCTATTTAAGTTTTTCTTTAGTTCTTTAAGAAAAACTTTATTATTAAATCTATACAAATGTTTTATGTTCTTTGGTAGATAGAGACACAAATATTTTAGGTACATTTTATTTTTAAGGGAATAGGAATTCCCTTTCTATTATTGCCTGTTGAATGTTGTTTTTATTTTATAAAAATACTGTTGATTTTATGAGTTATATTTTATAGCTTATAAATAACTAACATTAATTGTCTTAATCACTATCCTTACTAATTCCATGTGTTTTTTTACATCAAACATCATGTTTTATCTCCTCTTTGTCTGTCTCTATGCCTTTATTTTTTCTCTTCTCTTATTGTTATTAATAGGATTTCCAGAACTCCCTAATAGTAGGGAGAGTAGGGATCCTTGCATTACTACTGTAGGTATTGGGAAAGTTTCTAGTATATTGCTAAGGTCTATAATGTTTTCTTTTGGTGCTAGATACTTTTTACAATATTAAAAAAGGTCCCCACAAATATATGCTCCCTGGGATTCTCTTTTATTTTGTTTTGCATAAATGAGTGGTATACTTTGTTAAAAAGTTGTTGTTTTTTGCCATGATTCTTGAGATAACCATGTAGATTTGGGTGCTTTGTATTTCATATAATTACATATGTTCATTTTTCCCTAATATTGAATTATCTGCATCTGTTATCAATGAACTTGATCAAATTGGATGATTTCCTGCATGAATTTCTATAATTTGTGTGACAGAATTTTATTTAAAAATTTTTAATTGATCTTCATCAATGACATTGATTGCTTTACCTTTTCCTGATTGAAGTATTAGGGCTACATTTATTTCATAAAAGGAGTCTGGGGTAGTGCTGTCTCAGTTTTGAGAATAATTTACATAGCTTGATAATCATTGTTCTATAAAAGTTTGATGGAATTCTGACTCTATCTGGACCAACATTCAAATTTGGTTTTTTTTCCTTTGTCAGTTATAAAGTTCAGCAAGTTCAATTTCTTTTCTGTGATTGAACTCTTTAAGATCTCTATTTGGTCTTCTGTTAATGTGGGCATTTTATGTTTTTGAAGATATTCCTCTCTTTCTTTTGTATACTAAGTTTTGGTAGTTATAACTGTACGTAGTAGGTTCTGATTATTTTTAAATTTTTCTCCTGGTTTTATTTATGATTTCAACTTTTTAATATGCTACTTTGTTGATTTGATTTTTCTGTGCTCTTTTTAATCAGGCTGACTACGTGACTTATCAGTTTTCTTAAGATTTTATTAGCTTTTGCAAAGAATTCTCTATTAGTTTTATTTACAATTTCTAAAATATTTTTAGTTTTTAGTTTATCTATTTCTCCTCTCGTTTCTAATATCTCCTATTTGGCATTTATTTTCAGTGGGTTTGTTGACCTAATTTTTTAAAAGCATAATTGATAATTGTTTATGAAAAGCATCATAATCTTTTTCTTTTATTAGTATATGTTTTAGGGATATAATTTTTCTTTCGAGAATTATGTTAGCTGTATCCTTTAGATTTTGGTATACTCCTTCATCGTTATCTTTTTCCTTCACATAGTTATTAATTATTTCTTTAATTGTTTTTTGACTCAATCATTACTTAAAATTTCATTGTTATCCATATTTAAATCTGTTCTTTCTCTGTGCTTCCTAAACTGATTTGAGTGAAATAAGGAATAAGCATTTATGTAGGACTACTATGTGCCAGGCCCTATGATAAGTGCTTTACAAATATTACTTCATTTAGAAGAAGAAGAATAGCAAATATCCATGTAGCATTTCCTATGTGCAAGATGTTGTGCTTTGTAATTTATAATTATCTCATTTGATCTTTACAACATCCCAGGAAAGCGAGCATTATTATCCTCACTTTACAGACGAGAAACTGAGATTAAAAAAAAAAGATTTAGTGATTTGCCTAGGGTGACGCAGCTAGTAAGTATCTAAAGTCAAATTTGAACTCAGGTCTTCTTAACTCTGGGGCTGGCATTTTCTCTACTAAACCACTTAGCTGGTTGTTGTTTTGGTGCTGTTGTTGTACTGTTGTCTGTAAAGGATGTGTTTGCTATATCTGACTTTCTACATTTATTTGAAGTTTATCAAGCAATTTGTTCAATACTATATTTTCCTTTCATCTTTGTGCTAGCTTTGTCCAAAATTAAGGGAGGAACAATAAAGTTTCCTGTACTTATTATATTACTGTTTATGTCTTCTAATTCAGTTAATTTTTCCTTTTATGAATTTCCTTTATGATTATAGGTGCCAAAGTTTTGGAGCACATAAGCTAAATATTAATATTGGTTTGCTGTCTGTTGTTTCGTTCAGTATAGTGTAGTTTCCTTGTTCATTTCTTTTTATTTATAAATATTTGTTTCTTTGTCTGATAGCATAATTACAACTTCTGCTCTTTTGATTCACCTGATACTTCATGAATTTTGTTCCAGCCCATCATTTTTATTCTTTGTATGCCTTTGTTTTTTAGGAGAGTTTCATGTAAACAGCACATTGTAGGATATTCTTTGTTATCCCATTTATGACTCTCTTTCATTTTATTGGTTTGTTTAATCTAGTCACATTCAAAGTTACAAATTGGGTTTATTTTTTTCCCTCTTTTGTCTCTAATAATGTTTTTTCTGGGTAATGATTTTTTTTGTTCTTCAAGTTGTTACTATTCTCTTGGAATTTTTAATGTCTTAACCTGTAGATACAGCTGCAATTACTTTACCTCTGGTACATAATTCTTATTTCAGAGAGTTTCAAGAGGTCCATAAAGATCAGAGGAAACATATTATTCTCCATTATGTTAGTCCTGAGTTTTGCTTCCTTACCAATTCTGCTACCATGCTCTTATTTTATACACAAAATCATTCTGTCCATTTCCACTATTTAGATTGTTATGTTATTTTTTATATCATATCCTCTTACACTTTTTCTTGTCTTTACTTATTGCCTTCTTCTTGAGAAAGAGGAAATCATAGGGAAAGAGAAAGAATGGAATCAGCACTGGCAATCTATAAATGAAGTAGTCTGATCACACTATTTGACCCTTCTACTCCTTACCCAACAAAGACCCTAGTCACTCATTTTATACTTTCTTTCCCTTCTTTTAATCCCCATTTTGTGATCCACTCTCTGAAGCTAAAGTATGTTTTGCTTGTTACTGTTTCCTCCTATCTTTGAGTATTTGAAGGGCTATCATTTGTGTCATATTGATTTTCTATCACAGGACATATCCATCAATTAGCATTAATTAGCTAATTAAAATGAATAAAGCATGCTCTGTTTTTATGTATAGTGTTTTATGTGATGTAACTACAGAATAAAACTATTACAACTATTTATATTACAATTATTTATGCTTCTGTTTTATAATTACATGGCAGTATAAACTAGAATAAGTCACTTAATCTCCCTTGGCCTCAGTTTTCTATATGTTAAAATGGAGGGACTGAACTTATTTTGTTTGGATCTAGAGGAATAACTCTGACCAAAGACTTGGATTCAGAATTTGACTCAACATAAGATTAATGTTCCAAAAGTGGGATGGGTTGTCTCATAAAAGAATGAATCACTAGAGATGTTCAGAGGCTAGATTTCCTCTTTTTGACCCACTTTGATTCCACTCAGACATGATATTTAGAGTAACTAAAGGGATGATCTCTAAGATCATAAGAACTTTGAAATTCTACTGAAAGAGATAAGACTATTATCTTATTCCTAATGCAGGGTTCATTCCATTAAACTAGGCTGCTAAGGACAGTGCATTATAATTCCTTCTTCACTGTTGGAATCCCAGGTCTCTGATGTCACAAACAAATTCTTTTTATTTTATGATGGTCTTATACATTTCCTTTCTGAGCTCTTTCTTTTCACTAGTGTCCTTTATCAGTCTTGATTCATATACTCCTCCATTCATTTAGCCCATTACATAGCCCATCACTTAACTAGATGGATTTTAACAATAACTTATTTCACCTGAATTTTTAAGGCAAAAATTTCTTTACCAAAAATTGACCTAGGCAAAGAATTTTTTTAATTCCACAGAGATGTATACATCAAGATTCCAAGCTTTACAGTTAACTTACACAATCAAACATAATCCAGTATCCAGAAAATTGGGGTTTTTTGAGAAAAACAAAATTAAGGAAGCTTATTATTTTTGTTTATGTTTTCTAACTATAAGATAAAATGCCCAAGTGTGCAAAAGCCAATTCATCCGAAGTCTAACATTAATTTAGTTTATTTAGCATCCTCTGACAAGATAATGGAATCATCTGATATTTAAAGACTCTCTCAAAAGGTTTTTTGGCAAAACAGTAGACTAAATATAGTAAATAACAATGGTAATGGGAGAAAAGGGATTGTTATGTATCACGTTAAAAAAAAGAAAAAAGAAAAAGGAAGTCCCAAGGAACATGTCAACATTTACTTCAATAGACATAGAATGCACTGGAAAAGATTGGGCATTACGCCATTGCTGGATTAACTCTCTGGCCAACAAGATGTCCTACAGATAGATACCTGCTTTAAGCAGGTTTATTACCTTACAATCAATATAGTAGGCTAATACCAACTCCAGCTGTGAGCTATTTATAGTCACTTGCCCTAATGGGTCAAAAAGCCTGAGTTATCAAGGGAACATGAAAGCAAAAGCCGCAGAAAACTACTAAAAACATTTATTCTAAAATATTCTATCTGGTTTTTTAGGATATTTCATCCAAACTATAAACAAGCAACTAGTACAGTATAAAAATAAGCTTCGAGTCATGGGTGATTTGTAATTGATGATCAATACAACCTTTTTATTTTTGTTTTTATAAAAGCAACCTTATTTCCTCAAAGTTAAGTGAGGTATGATGATGCAGAAGTGCTGGAGAAGGCTGGGGAGGGATGGACAGTGAAATACCATTTTAGACCGAGGAAGGGACAATACAGCTGTATCATTCTTATCTCAGTGGTATTTCTGGCAGGAAGAAGGGAAGGTATAACAGAAAGGGAGTAAGACTACACCAAAACTAGCAGGTAAGGTTTCTAGACCTTTCAGTAGATGTGACAGTCCTTGATTTCATAGACTTTCTACTCCAATGGTAATTATGACATATACACAGATGATTAAAATATAAAATATCAGTAGAGCCTGATATGCTGATTACAGTACTTGCTATGTACCATTAGGGGAGGAGGTATGGGGAAGAGAAAGACACAGAGACACAAAGACAGAGATGGAGACAGAGGACAGAGACAGAGACAGAGACAGACAGAGATTTGCCTGTACACATAAATGCATATGAATTATCACCTGGTGCTATATGGCAGTGCATAGAACACTGGACCTGAAGTCAGGAATGCCCAAGTTTAAATCTAGCCTTAAACATTTACTAGCTGTGTGATCCTGGGCAAGTCATTTAACCTCCTTAAATCAGTTTCCCCATCTATAAAAACGGGGTTAATAATAACATGTATTGCCTGAGGTTTTTGTAAAAATAAAAAATGAGAAAATATTTATAAAATGTTTTTCAAACCTCAAAGTGCTACATAAATGCTAACTGTTACTGTAAATGTAACAGCAGTTCTCTGGATGGCACTGCCAGAAAGCCGAGTATGTTACATTTCACCCTTCTCCTGACCAAGGTCTTCCAGTATACTTGAGGGAATAGCACAGGTGGGGAACCTGAAGCCTCAAGGTCACATGTGACCTTCTAGGTCCTTGGGTCTGGCCTTTTTACTGAGTCCAAGTTTTACAGAACAAATCCTTTTATTAAGGGAATTTGTTCTGTGAAATTTGGATTCAGTCAAAGGGCCATATTTGAGGATCTAGAGGGCCACCTATGGCCTCAATGCCACAGGTTCCCCACTCCTGGATTAGGGTATCCCTTATCCAGGCCAACGGATTGAGCCCCTGCTGGCTGTGTTTGTCTAATTTTAGGAGTCTAAACATCCCAATTCCACTCAGATTAGTTTTGTTGTTCTTGTTCTTTGCTTTTTAGAGTGGAGAGGGCAGGGCAATTGGGGTTAAGTGACTTACCCAAGGCCACATGGCTAGTAAGTGTTAAGTGTCTGAGGTCACATTTGAACTCGGGTCCTTCTGACTCCAGGGCCGGTGCTCTATTCACTGTGTCACCTAGCCACCCCTAGATTAGTTTTAACAAAAGACTATTTGCTCAAAGGTATACAAAAAGGCAAAAATTTTCCCCAGAAGCTGGGAGATATAATCCCCCTTATACTACCTTGGTCTGGGGAGGGGAAAGGAGATTAGATTCCCAGTTTAGCACAGTTGCTATGTAGCATTCGTCCTACTGAGTTCTAAATCCAAAGCTGCGCTTACCAAGCAACCCAAGCCTATGCCCAAGTACCCTGGCTTCTCAGAGCCTCTCTGCGGGGCTGATTGTAACATCCTGGGCTCCAAGATCTCCCTGGCTTGAGTTCCTAGGTAGAAGACTCCACTCCCTTTACCTAGAACTCATGTGGTTAGGAAACAATGGGTTTATCTGTATATTTAAATAAGTTATTTATACAATGAGTTATCAACATATTTAAGTTAATCAGTTCTTAAGAATATTCCTACTCAATGGTCCTTCTCTCCTTAGCTAGGAATTTCTGAAATACCAATTAGACATGATTTATTTATTCAAGCATGCAGTCCTTTAAGCATTTCATTATTTGGAAAGGAAATTGTACTATATTTGAATCATTTATTTATTTGTCTATCTTTCTATCTATTTGTTTATTTGATCTTTAATCATATTTATGTAGGAATTGCATATAAGTACATACTTCAGAAGTTCAATATTTCAAAAAAATCTATTATTTCAGTAATATGAGTATTTCTTTCACTTATACAGTCTGTCTTCATGAGTTGCACCCAAAAAAATTTCTCAATCTAGAGAGCTTCTATAATGAATCTCCAAATTTAGCTAGACTGATCCTTAAAGAACAGATATTCTGATGAGGGTGGGGACTAAGGAGCCAGCAGCCCACTCTATTGTCTCTTACCCAAAGGTTCAGTTTTAGGTTCAGGCTCCTTCTGAGAGCCAAACCATAAGAAGAATGAGTGGCATTGACAAAGAGAGTTGGGAATTACCACAAGTGCTAAGAAAGTCCTAGGCTTACCTTATTACTATACCCCAGAGTATGATTTATTCCAAACGTGGACAAGAAATGTTCTGGTGTTTACTATAAAGGAACTTTCTAGGTTAAAAGTGAAATTCAAATAGCAACCTGATAAATAATTGGAACGATGGTTCCTTAGGGTCCGACCTAAAGGAGCCAAGCAGAGACTCCCTTTCTAGAGTGGAACTTCGCTGATTTGGGGAGCCCTCTGAGGATTTATTTCTAGAAAATCAGACAAATCAATTAGAGGCTATAGACAAAAATCTTTCTTTGTCTCTTTTTAGGTGACTGAAATGGGAAATTACTCATACCTGACCCCATAAATTTGAATTCACATTTTAGCCAGCTCCATATGGGGATCTGCAAAGAAGGAAATGAAGTTCCTAAAGGAAATTGGTTTGATAGACTGAAATACACAACCTCTCCACAACCTGCCACACCCTATGACCAGTCAGCCTCAAGGAAAATTGTGGTTGTTGTTGTTGAGTCGTGTCTGACTTTTCCTGACCCCATGGATACCAGGCCCTTCTATCCTCCACTATTTCTCAAAGTCTGTCCAAGTGCATGTTCATTGTTTCCATGATACTATCTATCCATCTCATTCTCAGTCACTCTCTTTTCCTTTAGCCTTCAATTTTCCCCAATCTCAGTGAATCCCATCTTCTCATTATGTGGCCAAAGTATTTAAGCTTCAGCTTCAGTATTTGATCTTCCAATGAGTAGCTTGGATTCATTTCTTTAAGGATTGACTGATTTGACACCCTTGCTGTCCAAGGGATTCTCAAAAGTCTTCTCTAGAACTGCAATACAAAAGCACAGATTCTATGATGCTTAGCTTTCCTTATAGTCCAACTCTCACAGCTATACATTGCTACTGGGAAAACCATTGCTTTGATTATACAGAACTTTGTTGGCTAGGTGACATATCTGTTTTTCAGTATGCTACCAGATTTGCCATAGCTTTCCTTCCAAAGAGCAGGTGTCTTTTAATTTCATAGCTAGAGTGGCTGTCTTCCACTTTTTCTCCATTTTTTTGTCAGGAAATGATGGGACCATTTGCTGAGATCTTCAGGGTGTTTTTGATGTTAAAAGTTCTTCACACTCGTCAAGAGGCTTCTTTATTTCTTTTCACTTTCTGTATCAAAATGGTATTGTTGGCATATCTGAGATTTTTTAGATTTCTCCCAGCAAACTTCATTCTAGCTTTGATGTATCCAGCCTGGCATTTTGCATGATGCATTCTGCACATAAGTTAAATAAATAAGGAGACACCATATAGCCTTGTTGTAGTCCTTTTCCAATCTCAAACCAATCAGTTGTTCCACGTTCAGTTCTAAGTGTTGCTTCTTGGCACTCATGCAGGTTCCTCAGGGGACAAGTAAGATGATCTGGTATTCCCCTCCCTTTGAGGACTTGTCATACTTTGTTGTGATACACATGGTCAAAGGTTTTAATCAATGAAGCAGAAGTAGACATTTTTCTGGAACTCCCTTTCTGTCTCCATAACCTAACAAATGTTGGCAATTTGGTCTCTACTTCCTCTGCCTCTTCAAAAGCCAGCCTGCTCTTCTGGTAATTCTTGGTTCACACATTACTGAAACCTAGTTTGCAGAATCTTATGTATAACTTTGCTGGCATATGAAATGAGTACAGATGTTCAGTAATTTGAATATTTCTTGGCATTGCCCTTCTTTAGGATGGAGATGTAAACATCTTTTCCAATCCAGTGGCCACTGTTGTGTTTTCCAAGGAAAATTAGATCTTACCTCCCAGCTAGAGCCCTACCTGAAAGGCAGCAAGCTTTACTAATGGGTCTTCCTTCCTATACAACCATACCGGTGTGGGTAGATCAATTAGTGAAATGTGAGTAAGAGGTTAGGATAGCAACAACTATCAGGGAAAATATAACTGTAGGTGAAAATGGGTGCTCTGATGTTGGTGGATAGAGTCCCTATATCCACTATATGACTTCTAAAGCATGGGTTGATGAGAAAGCAATTATCTGAAGTCTATGGAGGTGCTAGTTGAGCCTTGTTGGGAGAGACAGAGGCAGTAAGGACCCTGCAGCCCTTCCCAAGCTTAAGGCATCCTCTAAGGCTCCCATGTATTTTGGCAGTACTGAACTACTCAAATATCTCTGTTCAGATTTGAAGGACTTAAGTAAAGAGCATGTCTTAAGCCAAGAACAAGGCTTCCCTGAGACTCAAATGTGGGACATCAAAGGTAACAGAGGCCATATGCCCATGTTATGGCAAGTGCCAAGTATACAAGGAACTACTTACTATCATACCAGGGTACTCCAAATGAATACATAGGTGGCTTCAGGGGACTGATCATGGAGGGAAAGGGCATACAGTGGAAGTAGGTGGAAGACCTTGTTAATGGTGGATAATCAGAGGCAGTTTATTCTGGGAATCGACATTTTGAACTCTTGGATACACCTGTGTCAGCACTCTGGCAAACTCTATACCAGTTGTTATGGATAAGGCTAAAGGGGAAAAAAAAAACCTATCATTTATATTTTATACTTTTTATTTAAAACCATAATTTATATTTTATAGGGAGAGAATAGAGAGCTACTATAGTTTATTGAGTGTGAGAGTGATATGGTCATATCTGCAGTTAAGGAAAATCAATGAGGCATTTTATTTTCATAGATGTAGTTCACTGTAGATAGTGAATCAATAGTCAATAAACATTTATTAATCAAGGCACTGTGCTCGACAGTATAGCAGTATGGATACAAATGAGAAAAAGAAAGTCAGTCCCTGCCCTCAAGGAGCTTACAATCTAATGGGGGGAAACAATACCCAAAAAAGAAGCTTAAGAGGTACTTGGAGGAGAGGGTACCAGAGGACATTCAGTTAAGGGGTAAGATGTTTGTGGAGTCAAAACCAAGCAGACGATATGGTGGAAAATGAAGTTGGCTGGAAATTCTGAGCCCCCCATAAAGAAAGCACGTCTGAATAAGGGTATTGGTTGACTTACCCTTCTGTTGCACTTCCCTCTTCCACACTATCCCATATTTTTAAGTTGTAGGAACTTGTCAACTCTTTCATAATAAAAATTATTTTGTTAAAGAAAACAGCCTTTGGGAGGGGTTCTTTGCTCCTCCCTTCAGTGCTCCTATTAGAGGAAGAGAGGCTACTGAGGGTACTAAGGAGGTATTAAGTACCAAAGCTGAAACAATCTCCATGGTGATGAGATTTCTAGTAATTAGCTTATACTGGGAGAAGCTTGATGCTTCCGTAGTTAAAACCTAGCAGAGCTGCTGGTAGGAAATGTGTAGACATACACACAAAACTTTTTTTTAATTTTTAATTTATTTATTTTTAGTTTTCAACATTCATTTCCACAAAATTTTGAGTTACAATTTTTCCTCTCCCTGTCTTCTTCCTACCAAAATAGCAAGCCTACCAAATACCCCTTCCCCCAATCTGTTGTCTCTTATATCCTCCCCCTTCACCCCCCCTTAACTTTCTAATAAGGCAAAATGGATTTCTATACCCCAGTACCTGTATATCTTATTCCCAGTTGCATGTAAAAAAAGTTTTTTTTTAATATTTGTTTTTAAAACTTTGAGTTCCAGATTTTTTTCCCTTCTTCCCTCCTCACCCACCCCCACTGGGAAGATAAGCAATTCAATACAGATCACACATGTGTAGTTGCCCAAATTATTTCCATAATAGTTATATTGTGAAAGACTAACTATATTTCCCTCCATCCTATCCCGCCC
>CM053591.1:50109915-50120491 GCA_028646515.1 Pseudochirops corinnae | reverse complement strand
TTCTAACTACCCTCTCCCCCAATCTGCCCTCCCTTCTATCCTCCCCCCTGTTATACCTTACTCCCCTATTTTCCTGTAGGATAAGATACCAAATTGAGTGTGTATGTTATTCCCTCCTTAGGCCAAATTCAATGAGAGTCAGGTTGTCCCATTCCCTTTCACCCTCCTGCTCTTCCCTTCCATGTAACAGTTTTCTCTTGCCTCTTTTATATGAGATAATTTACCCTAATCTATTGCTCCCTTTTTTTTTCTCCCAATAAATTCCTCTCTCACCTCTTAATTTTATTTTTTAGATATCATCCCTTCATATTCAACTCATCCTGTGCCCTCTGTCTATGTATACATGAACATACAAATGCCCACACTCACATATATATTTATGTACTCATACATCCTCCTATACATACATATATATGTATGTATACATATATATATACATACATATATATTCCCTTCAGCTATCCTCATACTGAGAAAAGTCTGATGAGTTACAATTATCTTTTTTCCATGTAGGAATATAAATAGTTCAACTTTAATAAGCTTATTGTGATTTCTTTTTCCTGTTTTCCTTCTCGTGCTCCTCTTGCTTCTTGTATTTGAAAGTCAAATTTTCTGTTCAGCTCAGGTTTTTAATCAAGAATGTTTGAAAGTCCTCTATTTCATTGAATGACCATATTTTTCCCTGTAGCATTATACTCAGTTTTTCTAGGTAGGTGATTCTTGTTTTTAGTCCTAGCTCCTTTGACCTCTGGAATATGACATTCCAAGCCTTTCAATCCCTTAATGTAGAACCTGATAGGTCTTGTGTTATTCTGATTGTGTTTCCACAATACTCAAATTGTTTCTTCCTGACTGCTTGCAGTATTTTCTCCTTGACCTAGGAACTCTGGAATTTAGCTATAATATTCCTAGGAGTTTTCTTTTTCAGATCTTTTTCAAGAGGCAACTGGTGAATTTTTTCAATTTCTATTTTGCCCTCTGGTTCTAGAATATCAGGGCAATTTTGCTTGATAATTTCTTGAAAGATGGTGTCTAGACTCTTTTTTTGATCATGGCTTTCAGGTAGACCAATAATTTCTAAATTATCTCTCTTGGATCTATTTTCCAGGTCAGTGGTTTTTCCAATGAGATATTTCACATTGCCTTCCATTTTTTCAATTGTTTGGATCTGTTTTATAGTATCTTGATTTCTCATAAAGTCATTAGCTTCCAACTGCTCGAATCTAATTTTGCTTATTTTTTTTTACATTTTTTTTTGCTTTTTTATTTTTTTGGAGGGCAATTGGGGTTAAGGGACTTCCCCAAAGTCACATGGCTAGTTTTGTGTTAAGTGTCTGAGGCCAGATTTGAACTCAGGTCCTCCTGACTCCAGGACCAGCGCTCTATTCACTGAGCCACTTGGCCACCCCCATCTCCAATCTAATTTTGAAGGAATTATTCTCTTTGGTGAGTTTTTAAAATTCCTTTTCCATCTGGCAAATTCAGCTTTTTAAAGCATTCTTCTCCTCATTGGCTTTTTGGGCCTCTTCTGCCAGTTGAGTTAGTCTATTTTTTAAGGAGTTATTTTCTTCAGTGTATTTTTGGGTCTCCTTTAGCAGGCTGTTGACTTGCTTTTCATTATTTTCTTGCATCATTCTCATTTCTCTTCCCAATTTTTCCTCCACTTCTCTTACTTGATTTCCAAAATTCTTCTTGAGCTCCTCCATGGCCTGTAATCATATTTTTATTGGAGGCTTTTGATGCAGGAGTTCTGACTTTGATGTCTTCCTCCTGCTCCATGCCTTGATCCCTTTTGTCCCAAAAAAGGATTCTATCATCTGTTTGTGCTTCTGTTGCTTGATCACATTGCTAGCCAATTACTTGACTTTTGAACTCTTTGCCACAGTGGAACTCTGCTTCCAGAATAGAGAGAGCTATGTCCCACGTAGCTGGGGTTTTTGCAGCTGCTGGAGCTATTAGATGGATACCCTCTCTACAGCCCCAACATGGTCTAGCTCACTGGTCACATACCCCAGGACCACCACCCAAGACTACAATCCAGATCCAAGCAGGGCAAAGCAAAAGCAATTACCCTCTGAATGGTCACTTGGTTCCCCTACAATCTGCAGGCCAGGAACTCCAGAAGCAGCCTCATAGCAGCAGCTGCAGCTACCACACCTCCTCTGCTTCTTGCTCCAGGGGTAGCAGCCAACAAAGTTCTACACTGACCTTTTACTTTGTCTTTGGTATTTGTGGATTGAGAAGTCTGGGAACCACTAAAGCTTCTGGTGATTTACTCTTGTAAAGTCTGCTATAGCCACTGTTTGTCGGGGCCACCCTGGAGCTAAAACCATGGCTCAGTCAGGTGCTCGGCTCCCACCATGCTGGGAAGGACCCTTCCTGCTGGCCTGCCAGGCTTCCTTCAGTGGTAGATTTGTTTCTCTCTGTCACTTTTTGGGTTATGTAGCTCTAAAGTTTGTTTAGAGTAATTTTTACATGTATTGGAGGAGATGGAAGCCAGAACCACACAGAAGTCCTGTTTCTACTCTGCCATCTTGGCTCTGCCCCTATACACAAAACTTTTTAAAAGAATTTATTAAGGTGGGATAGAAAGAATTGTCAGTACTATTCTCCAAACTTGGGGCTTACTTTCCCACAAATATACAAAACATGCATAAGGAGATATGTGTGGCTAAAGGATAATTCAGAACTCCTGCACTTAAAGTCTTTTTCTTCCTCCATAGAGTCCTCATTCTACTTCCCAGTTCTCTGCTGGTCAAGACTTTCATCTGGACTCTGGGGATCCATGCCTTTCTAGTGTCCATAGGCAATTCTTTTCTCTTACACAAGGGCCCATGCTTCCTGAAGCTGCTGTCATCTTCAGCCCATCCTCAGTCCTTCCACATCCTTTGTATGTGTTTCCACTGCAGTTGGCTACTACAATTTCTGAAGGACACTGCTACTTCAGATATTTAGTTTTAACTACTTGTGGGACCTCTGGTGAAATTTCTGTATACATATAGGCCATCAAACTTAAAAGAATGAAAGTGGATAAGCATATGGTGCTAAGAGTTCAAGATGTTCTGGACTATAAGGTTGGACTTAGGCAGTGATTACTATCAGATTCCTATGGCAGAGGAAAATGAGTAGACTGATTTCATATGCCCTGCAGGTATTTTGCCAATTTAAGCATATGCTTGAGGCATCTCCAGAGTACTCTTTACTTTCTAATGAACAATATAGAAAGTAGTTAGAGACATGAACTACCTGGGAGTATTGGTGTGCTTTACAGAATCTCAAGGATAGCTGGGGACCTGAAAGCTTACAGTACTTCCAAAGTGGTATGATCCAGAGCAAAATCTGACTGCTGCTCCCCCTGTTCTGAGACTCTTCACCAAATACTTGATCTAGGTTTGGATCTGAACAACAGCAGACAGAAGCTTTTGCTGGTTCATAGTGGGTTCCCCTTTGATCTGGTATTCCTGCCCTGGTTTGTCCTCAGCAGACTTCAGAGAAGGCTAAATGCTAGAATTGAGACCCAACCCTGCTGCTAGAGTCTGAGTCACATAGCTTGTTTCTGAACTGACTTCTTTCTCAATGCACTGTCCAGGATACCTTGCCCTGGACATCACCTTCTATGTGAAAGCCCCTTCTCAGGCTACCCTGAATTTGTGATGCAATAATGGGGAGTGGGTGCCAAAGCTGCCAGTTGGCACCTGTTTCTGTAACCTGCACTCATAATAATTTTTAAAATGGTGGCTTTTTAAAGAAAGAAATTGAAAGGAAAAAATTATAAATCATGGCACTCTCTTCAAAAGGCTGAGCATATAAAATAAAACTTTCCCATTCCATTTAAAGGAACTGTTTTGTTCATCAATGCCTTATTTATTAAATTTAGCCTTACAAAACATGTACTCAAACATCAGTGACTCAGAATTTGGGAACTTTCCTGCCTGTCTGGAAATAATACTTATGACTTTTGAAAATCTAGCTGATGAAAGACTGCTTTCCATGTGCCAAAGACATTTATGTTCCTAAAGAATGAAGTATACATGGGCTCTTTTCCTTTTGTTCCTCTTTTACTACATAAATGACATTTATAGCATGTCATAATACCCAAGTCTACTTAGAGAAAGCTAAAGTGTTTTGCATACTGTTTCTTGGGGAATTAGAAACATTGGAAGCATACCACTTCCAATTTCAAGGCATTCTAAAATCGATGATACACTGTACTCCAAATTAATATAGGTTGACTTAGCATCCTAAATTGTACATATGAAGGCAGTATGATCTAGTAGTTTTCAACTTTAAGTAGCCATTAACTCTTGTCAAAATGTCTGTTATCTCTGTAGACCTCACACATGCTTAACTTTTAATCCTAAAATTGCTTTCATTCTCAGTAAAAGGGCAAATTTCTGTAAGTAAAAATGTCAATATTCTAAATTTTAGATTTTATTAAGGCTTAAATAAAGTTCTGCCAACAATTTGGTTATAAAAGAAATAGAAAAGATAGTTCTAGCATTTTTAAAAAGGAATACATAGCCTAATTTTCCATGAGAAACCCTATGAAACTTCTTTGAAACTTCTTAATACAAGTGGAAAACCACTGGCCGAGTAAATGGAACATAGAAGGAGAAATTCTAGGTTCCTAGAAAATCTGGGCTCCATCACAGTCAGACTCTGGCCACTTGTTTTTTTAAACTCTTACTCTCCCAATTACCCCATTTTCCCCCATTAACTTTGGCAGCTTTGGATTCACATAATTAAGTTGAACCCTGAGACAGCCTGATTACCCCTGTAACATCCAACTTTTTTTAAATAAGGCTAGTATTTTAAAGTAATGAGAGACAATGTCACAATAATCCTACATGACCAAGTACAAGTCACTTTACTTCAGTATCTCAAGCAAATCTTTAAGATGAAAAGTTAAAGATCAACTGTAGGCTCCCCGAGAGTAGGGATTTTTTCTCATTTCTTTGCATCTAGTACTTCATACAGTGCCTGTCATACAGTAGGTGTTTAATAAAAGCTAGTTTACTATGACTATGAATTGCTGATCTCTAAAAGTTGAACATGTTTCCATACCCCAACTTTCCTAAATCAATGAAATCATGACTAAATTTTTTTAATTTAATTAAAGTTGACCAAATTGTGACTTTTCTATAGGCATTAGAATGAGTGGAGAAAAACACTTCAAGTAGACAAAGTCCCATCTAGGAGGTCCCTCATCTCACATTTTCTAGAGCTTACTTCATGAAATGAAGCACCTAAGGGACCACTACCTATAACACTGAATATTCAGGCTAGAAAGGAACCAGATTTGGAAGTGATATAAGAGGATTCTTCCTAATAATTAAGATTATGCAACTATTATATAAGCTGCTATGGAGATAAATTCCCTGTCATTGAAAGTATTAGGAGAAGCGAAATTGTCAATGGTTGTAGAAACAACTCAAGCTCCTAGTGGAACAGAGTGGATAGAGCACTGGGCTTGGAATATTGAAGACTCATATTCACTTACTACTGTTTGTCTCTGTTTCCTCATCCATCAAATGAGCTGGGGGAGGAAATGGCAAACTACCCCAGTGTCTTTGCCAAGAAAACCTCAGTAGGGGTCACAAAGAGTTGGACACAACTGAAATGACACAGTAAGAATCATCTAGTAAGAGTTAGTCCTGTTCTCTCTTCTCCTGTCAACATATCAATACTAAGTACTTTGAAAGTAATTTCAAGCCTTTATTGGCATTTTTCAATACTTTGGATCATCCTCTGATAAGTTATAGTGCTAGAGGGTTCATCTAGTCACTGGCTCAACCCACTCTGCATCTGCTGCTCTGCCTGGTTTCAATTCTATGGAAAAAGATGCTCCCATACCACATACTTCCTGGTGTTTCCCACCCCTTTCCTGCCTCTTTTTGTGTGTTTTCTCCTGCCTCCCCCATTATATTGTAAGCTCCTTTGGGGCAGGGACTCTCTTTCTTTTTATTAATTCTATCCCCAGGTCTTAGCACAGTGCCTGGCACAAAGTAGGCACTTAATAAGTGTTTATTGGATTGAATTAATTCAACTCCCTCATTTTATAGAGTGGAAACTGACCAAAAAAGTTGAGTGACTTTCCCAAAGGCATATAAGTAGTAAAGAGCAAATAAAAGATTTGAATTAGGTCCGGTGTTCTCTAAGAGAGCTAATTCATTAAGCCTGGGTCCTTCTGTAAACCTTGAAGTCAGAAAATAAAGGAATAAAGATAAAAAGGGGGCCCTTGTCAGAAAAGGAGTAAAAGGGGGAAAGGTAGAGGTAGCAATACCAGGAACAAGAAAGCAAGGATAGGGAAGGAGGAGCTGGCAAAGGAAAAGATATGGGGGAAGGGAAGAAGAGAGAAGGAAATGCCAGGAGAGAACAAGTTGAGACAAGGGTCAACACTGGAATAGAGAAAAGCAGAGCAGAAAAAGACACAAAGAGAAATTTAGAAAAATGAAGCAAATAAAAGCATTGATCAGAGGATTTAGAGCTTAAAAAACTTCCAAGTCATGTAGTCTAACCCTGACACTTCATAAGTAAAAACGAAAAATGTGAAGGGATGATATGTCCAAGATCACAAACAGTAGTGCCCAGAGAGCTAAGGAAGAAAGAATTAGAAAGGAAATTAACAGTTTGGTCCAACGGGTACAAAATGTTATACATGCATCAATCTCCCTGAAACTTCTAGAAATGTTAAAAATCAAAATACTGGAGAAATGGAAGAAAATATAGTATCTCATAGCAAAAATAAATAACCTAAAAACAGATCACAAGAAATCATTTAAAATCACTGGACTACCTGAAAGTTATGACCAAAGAAGAGTTTTGGTCTGCTTAGATCCTCATGTATCATTTTATACAAGTTTTTCAGTGTCTCTCTGGATTTTTCATATTCATTATTTCATATGGTTCAGTAATATCCCATTACATTTATTTATCATAAAATCATTTTTAAAATAGGAGTGATTACCAGTAACATCACTTTATAAAGCAACAAAAAGCAGGAAAAGTAAAACTAAGCCCACAGAAATTTTGGCATGAGAAACAAATGAACTACATCACTTCATGACCATTCAAAGAGTAAACTTGTTAGGAGTACAACAATGATTTTTTAAAAATAAATGGCATGCATTAGTTTTTAAAAATAATTGTCTTTTCATCATCAGTGGAACCAACCTATTTCTGTAACCAGTAGATGTCGCTATGGTGACCATCCTGCTAATCATTCCTCACTTGCCTCTTCCATACTCTCCCAACCAAAAAGGAGAGAAGCAAAATCTACTGAAACAATGACTATCTCTGCCTGTAGGGCCATCTTGGGCAGGACTTTCCCTCCTAGCTACCACCATTTTCTACTTTCCTTTTCTCCTTCTCTCCCTCCTCCCTCCTATTCTCTGGTTGGAAGGATGATTGTGAAGGAATTTAGTCCCAGAGGTGAGTACAATATATGTGTGTGTGTGTTATATATTTCCTTTCTACCTCTGACTACATATACTTGACAGGTATATGTGTGTGCATACATACATACGTATGTGTGTGTGCATCCAGAAAAGAAAAGGCATGAGTTCTGTTTTAAATTCTGCTCTTAGAAGTTTATAAAGTTGTTTTAAAGGTACAGAACAATCAGTTTGTAAAATGCCAAGTTGGAAAGCAGAAACTCTCAGATATTTATGCCTTGTGAGAGAAAACACCCCCCCCCCAAAACCATCTTCTTTTGTACACTTTGCCAGAAACCAAGTGGAGGTGTGGACATGAAAAAATATTAAAAAGCATTTTAAATGTAAGATACTCAAGAAAAAAGGAGATACTCAAAAAGTGGAGTGTGGGGTAGAGATCAATTATATTAATATCCCACTAAAGGCAAACAAAGCACCTTTAACTACTAATCATCCATTATTCTATGTTCATTCCTTTTTCTTTCCTATTGCTTCTGTGACATTTTACTATATTGATTCTGTTGCGCATCTACCCAGTGCTTTTCCTTCTCTTTGCAATTCTGTGTGAATCACCAAGCCATGGTCATGGGCATTTCTACAGAGAGATTAAGTTGGCCATGTCTGTCCCAATGTATACTGTATCCTTGCTGAATATCCTTTCCCTGATATAAAGGAAATCTTCTTTGACTAAGCACTAGATGATTTATGAGTGTCTAATTGCATCCCAATTTCAAATCTGTACTACCAGCTTCAGTTAGACTTGGTCCTCGACACTTTTCCATAGAAAGTAGGATTGGGTCAGAATAGCATTGTGGCATCACATTATGAACAAAATGAGAGAAAGCTGATGCAGACAAAGACACAGATAACACCAGATCAAGCATAACCTGGTTATTGTTGTATTGAGGCTGTCAGGATTTGGCTTACAGAAACCAGAAAACATACATCTCTAGTTTTTTATTTGTTTGTTTGTTTGTTTGTTTTATCATGCCCTGGTAGAAGGGTAAACAGGAAGTGAAGGGCAGGAATTGACCATTCTGCTCCCCTCAGAGAAAGGGGATACTGGACTAGAGTTATATCATTCTTTTTCCTTAAATGTTACTAGTCTAGGGGATGTAATTTTTAGGTTCAAGTTGAACACCTGATCACTGTTTCTTAATGGAGAAAGGTTAATATTAAGCATGACATGCAAGACTTGACTCCCTTCCAGTTCCATAATGAACACATGCAATAAATAGCAAAGAAACCCATTATCTAAGGCTATAGCAAAAAAAATTCAGAGGAAATATATACATAAATAGACATATGTATGAGATTATATATCAGACAATAAAGATTGAAGGTGTTATCTCATTAACTCAACCAAGAGAGAATCCCAGAGTTCAGCTATGGGAAAATTCCCTGAAAGCTGTAGTGTAGGACAAAGAATAGGGACAAAATGAAGACGGGCAGCATCTCTCATGTTGGCTTTTTCTGAGAGTCTTTCTTTCCCTTTAGCAACTTGAAGTGGGATTTGGTACCATCTCTCTTTGCTCTCAAAGGTGGAAAACATAAGAACCTGAAGAGTCTGAAAAGAATGATTGTGCAGAGCATTGATCTCCACCAATGAGGAGAAAGTCCTAAATGAATAGACTTTAGGCTTCACATTGTGTGCAGAGTCTTCTCTTCTCTTTTTCCTAATTTGGTTTGAATTTTTACCTTTGTTCTAATTAGTCAATGATCTGAGTACACCAAAGAGTTGATTTTGATATGTCTCCCATACTAGTAGCCAATCATTTCTGTTTGTTAACATATAGTAGGGGTGTGGGGGACTAGGGGGTGTAGAAAGTTGTTCTGCCATCACCATCTCCAACACTTTCTCCAGTAAGAAAAATATCCTAATCTATAGTCACACAACTTCTGAACACTCTTCAAGATTTTGACTTCTTTTATTTCTCACAATTTAGCTATAGTTTTCATCATCCCTACCCTGCACTCACCTTCTCACTGAAGTATTTGTCAAAGCATATGTTGACTTAGCTTGGAGGATCTTGTCAAGGTCTTTACTTCTAAAACAGACAATCATTTTCCTATCATCATCTTGAGCAGTGCAAGATGAAATGATCAAGTGTCCCATGAAATGATGTCTCTTATTGTCTTTACATGCACAAGTAACCATCAAACCATGATAATGAATCAGATAGAACTTTGTGGATGAAAGGAAAGCGTCAATAAAAAGTAGAAAATTGAAGATGAGATAGAAGTAATAATCAATAGAGTAAGGTCCATGAGAAGATAAGGAAGATGATATGAAGGGCATGAGTAGATAGGTTATCCTCAGCAAAGCTAAGGCCCTTCATCTTCTCAGACTAAAGGAAAGAAAACACAAATGCGTGAAGAAAGATTATGAGAAAACAGAAAGATGAGAGAGCTCATGAAGGATATACTTAACCTTCTCAGTAATGGAGGATCAGAGAACATCATCTAAAGGTAGAATTTGGTGCTTGAATAAAGTGAAGAAAGTTAAGAACTACTGTAGGGAGTTGTAATAGTGAGTTAGTCAGAAGTGAATGCTCCCTAACCTTTCCTGGTACCCTATACCAACCCCATTCCCAGTCAGATGCCCTAATCCCAGGGTTCTCCTCTACCAGCTTGTAATGCCATGCATCAGCAGATTCCCAAAGGAATGCTACTGTGAACAGCTTTTAGAGTTCAGATTACAAAATATAGTGAACACTCTGTTTATTCCATTACAAATTAAGACAAACATTCAAAACATTATAATATTCACAACATTACATCTTATCACAGAAAATGGCCACACAGTTTTCACTACAGTGGCCACAACATTCAGAACAAGGAACAATAGAATCAAACTTCCACTCATGGGTCAACTCAATTATTAACAAGAAACAATAGAATAATCAAATTTCCACTCATGGGGCAAAGATTAACTTACTCAGTCACTAATCTAGACTCACAATTACTAAATATCATTAATCACAAATACAGTCATTAGAAAACCACACAAACCCTCCACCCCTCGGTGTCCAAAAAAAACCTCAGTTTCATCCAAGGGGAGGCCTTTTCTTCATCTTGACTCTGGGTGGTCTCTCTGATTCCCTGGATCCCCTTCCAAGGTCCCAGCTCCCTCCTGAATCCAC
>CM053591.1:50092561-50109415 GCA_028646515.1 Pseudochirops corinnae | reverse complement strand
CCTGCTCAGCGTTTTAGACTTGCTGCCCTCCACCACAGCCCAGCCATGTCTTCCCGCAGCCGAGTGGCCGTGGTGACCGGGAGTAACAAGGGGATCGGCTTCGGCATCGTGCGCGATCTGTGCAAGAAATTCTCCGGGGACGTGATTCTCACCTCCAGGAACCCGACCTTGGGCCAGGAGGCTGTGAAGAAGCTGAACGACGAGGGACTGAAGCCTCTTTTCCACCAGCTGGACATCAATGACCCGCAGAGCATTCGGACCCTGCGGGAATTTCTCAAGGAGCGCTATGGAGGTGTGGATGTGCTGGTCAACAACGCTGGAATGGCCTTCAAAGGTAGGACACGGGGGAGTGAGACTGTGTGTGTGAATAAAAGGCACTAAACTTGATTGTGCTGTCTATGAGATACAGAACTCCTCCCTCCAGGCAAAAAGGTATGTGGGATGAGCCACCTTAAGGCTTGTAATTGCGACAGGTTGTTAATGCGTTCTGTTGTTCAGTCCTTACTGACCTTGTGGACAGTACTGTCCCTGAGGTTTTCTGGGCAATAATACTGGGGCGAACCAATAAATTAAGGCAAATGGAGGTTAAGTGACTTGCCCAAGGTCCATGTCTGGGATGGAATATAAACTCAAGTCTTCCTGATTCCAGGCGCCATGATCTATCCCCTGATCCATCTATTTGACCCTGACTCGCAAAATTTCTTTCTAGCATTTTGTTTATATCTCCTATTGACTCACTGCTGTAGGTGTTGTGGCCTTCTAGGAGAGTGTTGGCACCTGAACTGAGGTAAGTGTGTGTGTGTGTGTGTGTGTGTGTGTGAGTTATTCCCAGTGGTGTTTGCACAGTTTCTTCTGTAAATGCTGCTTGAATTGAGCTTGTTGAATACTTGTACTTGACAAAGCATCTTTATGTAACTCTCAGGTTTCTGAATTTCACAAGGTGTCAAATTCCCTAGAGGTTTTTGGTTAGGTAATGGTATTGTATCCCTCCGAGTATAACTCCTGTTTATGTAATCACAAATTGCATTTCTATATAGGCTTTCTCTGAGAAGTTTAGTCCTGTACCAAGACTTTCGAACTTGTTTACGTACTGTGCAAACAACTCTGGGCATTTTAGTGAATTTTCCTTCTTTCTTTCAAATCTAAGCATCCCCAGGCTATAGATCACAGGCCCTGGAGTTAGGGAGACTTGAGTTGAGCTATAGCTTCAGACACTTACTACCCTTGTGACCTTGGGCAAATCACTTAACTTCTGCTTGTCTCAGGCTGCTTAACTGTAACATGGGAATTAATAAAAGCATCTACCTCGGAAGGGTTGTGAGAATCAAATGAGATAATATGTGTAAAGTGTCTGTCATGTAGTAGGAGCTATAAAAATATTTATCTCTTATCTCTTTAAAATTTGATTATGTAATGCACCAATCAGTCTGGACATTTTAGTGGATTTTTCATTCTTCCTTCCACTCTTAAGTGTCCCATCTAATGGAGTACAGGGCCCTGAGTCAGGAAGACCTGGATTCTGCTATAATTTCAGACACTTACTTCTGGTGTTACTTTGGGCAAATCACTTAACCTCTGGTTACCTCAGGTTGTTTAATTGTAAAATGGATACAATAAAAGCACCTACCTGGAAGGGTTGTTGTGAGAATCAAATGAAATGATATTTGTATAATAGGAGCTATAGAAATATTTATCTCCCCCTTTCTCTTTTTAAAACTATGTGAATTTCTTTGCTTTAGAAATAGAAATGTTCAGTTTGATTACTATTTGACTTCCTCTTCATTCTCTTCTCTTTCTTCCCCTCCTCCCCTTTTTTTTTGTTTTTTAGTTGCTGATACCACACCTTTTCCTATTCAAGCTGAAGTGACCATGCAAACCAACTTTTTTGGCACCAGAGCTGTATCTGCGAAATTGCTGCCTCTGATAAAACCCCAAGGTAAATTCAATATTTGGACTACAAAGTACTAACCTTGTTTACACAAGGAGGAAAGATCTAGAATTATCAAACATTTAATACTTTAAAAAAAAAAAAGAAGAAGAAGAAGATTTGAGTTCTGGCTCCAGTTCTATGTTGCCTAGTCTGATTATCCCTGTTTTTCTGGTCCTTCATTTTAACCGCTGTAAAGAAGGAGCAATTAGATTGCACAATCTCTAATGCCACTCCTAACTCTCTTTCTAGGATACCTCTGTTCCACCTTTTTATTTCAGGGACATTGGGAATTGTTTGACTACATGAGTCATATCTATGATTAAGAATGACTTAGCAAAGTCATCTAAGCATGACTTAGCAAAAAAAGGGGGGTAAGGAGAATAAAAATATCTCTGGATCAAGACTCTCCCCCCAGCAGAAGACAGAGAATTGAGGAATAGATTCATTCCCCTCACTGAGACCTAAAAAATAATTTATTCCAAAAGGAGACAAATTTAATTTTGCATTATTTGGAAAATACAGCTCAGGAAACCTCCAACACATGTAGAGGAAGCTCTTTTCCTCTGGATGAAATCTCCTGGTTGGTTAATGAAAATGTAACCATCTTTCCTACCACCATCACTTGCTTTTTATATAGTGAATTGGGGAAAGTTATCTTCAAGGCCCTAGATTATCAGGAGCAAAGAAAATAATATTTGTCATTAAAGTCACACTCCTCATCAGAAGAGCATACTCACCTTTATTGTATTTGACATATATACTTTAGATAAAGTAAGCATACTGGACAAAGAATATTTTTTAAAGTATATAACAGAAAAAAAATCCTGATCCTTAGTGTGATAATGTAAATATTTAAAGTAACTGACCTCCCTTCAGATGAGTTAAGACAATCTTTGGAGTAAGAAGTGCTTTAACATCTTGAAGATTTATCCTTACCTGAAGGATAGGACATTACTGTACAGATTATCTTCTTCCTGGAGGCCATGATATTTGAAATAATCAAATGGTTTCATTTTCTAATTCTCCAGAGGGAGAGTCAAATAATCAGAATAGTAGTAGGGCAAGAGATATAATACCTTTTGTATAGTACCTATATATGCCTTTTGTATAGTACCTATAGCATACTACACAGTTTACCTGGGGTGTATCGTATAGGGCTGTGCTGGAACCAGCTTGAACCCAAACTGATTGTTAAATTTCCATCATAAACATTTAATAATTTCATCATAAACATCAGAAATCACCAAATGTTACAAATCAGAGCTTGATTTAGTGTGGATTTTCTAGATTTAAGCAGGTGATGGAGAAAAATGTTAATAATGCAGATATACTTCAAAGTACGTTCTGGGTACATCCCACACACACTGCCCCCACGCCCCACAACACAACATTGTACTTATCCCTTCCCTATTCCTAGACCCTTTTATAGCTGCTGTATCACACCACTAATTCACTTAGTAAACTTGTTGTCCATTAAAACTCCAGATTTTTTCAGAACAACTGTTATATAAAAATGCCTCCACAATCATGAATTTCATCTTATTAGATTCAGCCCAGCACCCTAACCTGCCATCATCTTTCTCTTGGATATCAACTGCCCATTAATTGTTTTTCTTCCATCATTTCCGTTACAAAAAAAAAAACAATCATTTCCTTATGTAAGATAGATAGAAACTAAATAAAAGTTCTCTTTTATCACATGCTTCCAAGCAAAGGTTTCATCCCTTCTTTGAGCCTCCATTTTTCTTAGAATTAAACTAGAATAAACACTTTTCCTTCTCACCAGTTCTGGCTCATTCTCGAGCTTTAAGCACTGCTGACACTATTTTTGTATGACTCTGCTACACTCTTAGCAGTTACCTTCTGTCCATTTCTTTTCAAAATCTAATTTGATTAGTGAATTCCCTGTGCATCCACATTGGTCTTTTAAGAAGAATTCCATTTTTTCCTGCTCATTAGAATTGTGTCCTGGGGGCGGCTAGGTGGTATAGTGAATAGCACCAGCCTTGAAGTCAGGAGGACCTGAGTTCAAATCCTGCTTCAGACACTTAACACTTACTAGCCATGTGGCCTTGGGCAAGTCACTTAACCCCAATTGCCCTGCATTTCCCCCTTCAAAAAGAAAAAAAAAAGAACTGTGTCCCTATTGAGTCTTCAGAATTTCATTCTAGAGCATCTCTTATGTCTCCCAGGCTGACTTTTCTTAAAACACTTTAGTCCATGGAATCCTGCATATCTTTTCTCTGAACTCATATGTTTTCCCAAAAGCTGTATCAGACTATATTATCTTTAAACAGGGTGTCAAAAACCTTAATAGTTTATTATTTTTGCAAAAAAATACTTTGTATACTTAAATGCCTCTTTTAGTCTATCCCAAAGTATGGTTATCTAAGAATAATTGTAACAAAAATGAAATTTCTGATTTTTTTTCTTATTTTCCTCTATTTAACACTACATGCTGACACACTAATCCACCACATACTGATATCATTAAGTCAACAGATTTTTTTTCTCTTTTAACACCTATACTAGGTGCAATGAGATGGATAGCACTCCTGAACTGTCTGTTTCAGAGACATAGAGAATTATATACTGTCAGGTCCTGAGGTAAACAGGAGGAAAAAAGCAAGCTGGAATGCCTTTGAGGAACTGGAGAGTTCCTTTAATAACCACAAGCTTCCCATGAAAGCAAAGGCCCATTTTTAATACCAGCATTTTATCATTGTTGCTATATGATGATGTCATATGATACAGCAGTCTCTAAAGGATTAAAAATGTATTACTCCATTGAAGGCAATAGAGGGGCTCTTAATGGGTATTAGCAGTCTACGATACAAAACCAATGAGGAACTCCAGAGAATGATAAAAGAGAATTAATTTGATAAGCAAAGACCATGGGCCAGTCACATGGTGAGAACAAGGGATGAGAGATACACAGCCAGGGTGATGTCAGGAGAAAATGAGGAAGGTTTCTGGAAAAATCGATAGACACCCCACCCACACATCTATCAAACATAAGGGAGAACATGAATGAGAGTAATGAGGGGGATGTCTGGAGTGTTTGTTGAAGGGAACTTCTGAAATACTTGGCTCACAGATCCATTTGACTCAAATTGCTAGTAGACCTGTGATCCCATCCATTTGGGTATGACTTCTAGCACTATACACTGTGATCATTTCTGCTTTCTCATTTGGTGTGTTTCTTGTTGGTTACATCACTTTAAAAAATTAAATGTCTTTATTTTCTTCCTGAAATACAAAGAACAACAATTCAAAAAAGACTTTAAGGCTACTACCAAGATACCCCATCTACCTTCTAATACAAATTCCATGGGACAACTTTGGCATTATGACACCTCCACAGATTGATTTAGAGACTAGGCTATTCTCCCCAGACAGAATCCCAGACAAACCATGGAAAGGCAGTTTTGAAAGCTGCATGATTTGGCTGGTATTCTCTACAGGGAAAATAACCGAATCTCTAAACTACCAGTTCTACCAGGTAGAGCTTCAGAGTCCACTGGTGGGAAGCCCCTAGTCATCAGTAAATGATTATATAAGCCATCATAAGGAATTCTGGAAGGTACCTTCTCTCATTTCTATTCAGTGTCACCTATTTATTTTAAACATGTGACAACTGCAATCAAGAGTATCATATTTGCTTATTGCCATTTTAAAGAAAAATACAAAAATTTCTGAATATTTGAATTGTATTTGAATTGCTTTCATGATTTATATTCAGTTTGACTGGAAATTTCCTCTCAATGTATCAAAAGACTGTTTAATTAAACATTGATCAAATATTGAAAGGCAGGCTCAATTCTTCCATACAACATTGCTATCTACGTTCATATACTCAAATTTAGCACTCTACCTGGCAAAGAGAAAGCTCTTGATGTTTTCAAAAATTTATTTCATTTATTATTCCCTTGCAAAAGGATTTTTAGATGTGTTCACAAACAAACCGTAGTTCCCCAAACTACCAAAAAAAAGAATTGCATCTTCCACTATTAAAAATGTACATGAATGTCACAATATCAGGAAACTTAATAAAGAAATAATCATAAACTTTGAATTCTTTGAAAGAATGGTTGTAAGAATGATATGACAAAGGATTTCTCCATATGTTTTATTGCAGGAAGAGTGGTGAATGTCTCTAGCATAGCAAGTGTACTTTCTCTTAAAAAGTGCAGCCCAGAACTACAGCAAGTTTTTAGGAGTGACACAATCACAGAGGAAGAGTTGGTGGGGCTCATGAACAAGTTTGTGGAAGATGCAAAGAAAGGAGTGCATGAGAAGGAAGGTTGGCCTACCATGGCTTATGGAGTTTCCAAGATTGGAGTCACTGTCTTGTCAAGAATCCATGCCAGGCAACTGAATGAGCAGAGGAAAGGTGATAATATTCTTCTGAATGCCTGCTGCCCAGGATGGGTTAGAACTGACATGGCAGGACCCAAGGCTACCAAAAGTGTAGAAGAAGGAACTGAGACCCCAGTTTATTTGGCTCTTTTACCCCCAGGTGTTACAGAACCTCATGGCCAGTTTGTATCAGAGAAAAAGGTTGAAAATTGGTAAACTTAATTTGTGAATCCATTCTAATAATGCTTGTGTGGTACACATCTCGAATTTGGTTTAAAAGTGCATTTAGAAAAAAAACAAAAATTAAACTATGTCTTGTACCTTTACTAAATTGTCACAGCTAATTCCTTTAAGGTGTTCACTTTGAGTTCTCAACTAATTATGTTAGAGATTTTGTGATGACAGTATTTGTAATGGAGGAAAAACATGCAAAATTGAGTTTGTCTAAATGGAATAGAAAGTTTTCCAAGAAGTCATTAATTAATTTATCTGAATTTTTACTTAGTCACAGCCATGTTTAACATGCAGAATTTACTTCATCACAGAAATGGGTAATGTATGCAGGTTCCTTATGCTGGGGAAATGGAAGTATAAAAAGTCAGCACCACAGGGTTTTGGGTTGGGGGACACTTGGGCTTTGGAACATTTACTGTGTCATTCATTACTGGCTCTCAGGGTGACTTCAGGTAAAATAGCTTCTGATGCCGTATTGGAAACTATCTCTATTACAAAGCTTCCTTCTATAGGACTTCAAGGCTTCTCTTATAATTCCCAAGATCCTTTAGGATTTTAGGATCTTGCCTCAGATACTTACTAGCTGTGTGATCCAATGGAAGTCAGTTGACCCTGTTTGCCTCAGTTTTCTCATCTGTAAAATGATCTGAAGAAGGAAATAGCAAACTACTCTAATATTTTGGTCAAGGAAACCCTAAATGGTGTCAACAGAACAACCACCTATGTTCCAAAAGATAGAATAGTGACTTGCTACTGAATTTTCAGGATAACTTACATTGGCAGAACCTAATATAACCTAGAACTCTCCTTTGATTACTTTATCAATTTCCTTGTAGACCTGTAAGGAACCTGCTACCTTATTTTCAAGTGGGAAGATTTCATTTTCTTACATTTTAAATACAGATATGCTGTCAAGAGAAAGAAATACACACCAAATGGGTTCATATGTAGATACCAAGGAATAAACCCATTTCCCAAACATTATATTATGTGTTTTCCAAAATGAATTTCAAGAGTCTTACCATCAGCCACAATCTAAAATAACCTGGAACTCTCCACAGGATATAGAATCAATACCCTAGAAAAACCATTTTGGATTTATCTATCTTGATTCCCTAGTTAAATATTTCATTGCATTCAATTGATATAGCTAGAGGTTATGGCTTAAGCATACCAACCCAAATGCAATGATATAATGGATCTTTAGGTCAGGTATTATACTTAAGTAATGCACCAGACAGAGCTTGGTTCTTAAAGATTGTAGTTTTCTGCACAATTTTCAGGGGGCCTCTGAAAAAACATTATCTAACACATAGTGGTAATCAACAGCTGCAATTGGGTCACTGTAGGTGAAGAATTCTACTGAGTTTAGGCATCCTCCTATTTGAAGGATTTCACTGCCTTAGACTGAAACAGAACAGGGAGAGCAATACCAAGCAAATGGAAGTCAACTATAATTCTAGTAAGTCTGCCATTTTATTAGGTTAGTAAATTACTAAATAGAAGTAAGTCTCTCTACACTATTTTATTCATGGAATTTATGAAATGACAGAGCAAATACCAAAGATCATAGAGTTCTGATTGCATCGTCCTTGCAGAGTTTTAAGGATTCCTCTTTCTGGCATCCATCTAACATATTGGAGCTCTCTACTGGATACTAGAACAGTTTTCTAGATGAATTGAATTGGACCCAAACATCTTGTCCCCAAGTGAGGAATGTTCCATTGCTTTAGACTGAAATGGTTATCCTATCAGTTGAGAAGAATATTAACCCAATGGCAGAGAATTAAGCCCAGACAATTTATATCACACTAGAAATGTAGTAAATCTCCAGTTGCATATTTGGATTCCTGAAGATAGCACTGGGTTTTATTTGCTGAGTTTTAAGGAATCCTCCTTCAGGCAGCATTCTCTACTTGCTTCTTTGTCTGTGTCCTTCCCAAACTAGATGAAACCTGAAGCTAGATGGCTTACTGGACAGAGTACTGGGCCTGGGGTCAGGAATATATGAGTTCAAATCCAACCCCAGATCACTACCTGTGTGATCTCAGATAAGTTACTCAACTGCTGTTTACCTCAGTTTCCTCATCTATAAAATCAGCTGGATAAGGAAATGGCAAACCACTCCAGTGTCTTTACCAAGAAAACCCCACTAAGGGTCTTGAAAGGTAGGACTTAACAACAACAAAAGCCTAATTTGCTCATCAACAATGCCACATGGAAGCCTGTTTTCTGGTTGAAAGATATCATTGCCTCAAATTGAAACAGTAACAGCAATAGCTGTCATTTCTATGGCATTTACTATGTGCCAGGAACTGAAATACAAATATTTTATTGAATTACCTACCTTGTACCAAAAAATTATATTGTTTTTCTTCAGAGTGTTCAGAAGTCCTTTTGTAGACTACAGTAGTACATGAACTGAAAGTCTCTACTTACAATTGTTAGTAAAGGATTTTATTGTGTTGGGGTGCAGGGTTGGGAGAGCTGGTTCAGATTTTTGAAAGAATTCAATCAGACCTTCTCTTTAGCCAAAAGGAACTTTATTAACACAAAAGCATGCGGGCCTGAGACTTAACAAGGTGCTAAACAAAGGCAATGATATAGGACAAGGACCAGACTTATACAGTCAGAAGGCTATACAGCCTATAGTGTGGTGATGTAAGTTTTTTAGGGTTTCTAAAGGGGATTGGGGATTTGAGGACAAGATAAATCTTGCAAGATAAGGACACAGGATGAGGACGATGAATGACACAAGATAAGGGGGGCAAGGGAATCTTTATGACAGGATGGGAGGAGACAAGGAATTTTATAATAAGGTGAAATGTAAGGTCAAGATAAGTCTTGCAAAATAGGAATACAGGCTGAGGACAAGGAATTTATGACACAGGATGGGAGGACACAAGGAATTTTAGGATAAGGTGAAGTTTTGTAGTATTTAAAGATAAGGGGAAACTTTAGAATGTGAGGGAATGAACAACTCAACCTTTAGGGCACCTCTGTATTTTAGGGTGCCTCTAGAGGATAAACCAGTGAAAGGGCAACTCAACCTTTGGGGCATCCTTGTATCCACATCAATTGAATATATCTTCTTTCTTATTTGAAAGATTTTATTGCTATAGATTGGAGGAGAGCTATCCCATTGATAGAGAGTAATACTTTTTTATTCTCTTTTTTTCTCAGTAGTATTTTTTTTCTAATTACATGTAAAGATCATTTTCAACATGCATATCCATAAAATTCTGAGTTCCACATGTTTCTCACTCTCCCTCTCCCTGAGACAGCAAGTAATCTGATATAGGTTATACATGTACAATCATGCTAAACATATTTCCACATTAGTCAGGTTGTAAAGGAAAAATCAGAAGAAAAGAGAAAAGCCATGAGAAAGATAAAACAAAAGGAAGGTTAAAATAGTCTGCTTCACTCTGCATTCAGACTCTATAGTTCTTTTTCTGGATGTGGATAGCCCTTTCCATCATGACGCCTTTCGAATTCTCTTGGATTATTATATTGCTGAGAGGAGGCAAGTTTATCATAGTTAATCATCTTACAATGTTGCTGTTGCTGTATAAAATATTCAATTGACAGCAATACTAAAGAAATGGGAGTAAATCACTAGATCTGTAGTGCCTGCATCAATACTAAGAGAATGATGACACAAGTATTATTAGCACCATGGCTTAAAGAAGAGGAAACTGAGTCTAATTTGCTCATGAACAATGCCACATGGAAGCCCCCCCAAAAAAAAAAACAAAAAGACTGGGAGTCACTGGATTGGACATTAAGAGACCCTTGGTTACTTTTGAGATTACAGTTTCACTAGTACACCCTTTGAGGTGACATTAAAATTAATTCATTTAATCTAGGTCTCTTGAGAAGAAAAAAATATCACAAGTCCAGGAATTAGTGGGAGACAAAATTCTAATAAAAATAAAAGAAATAATAATAGCTGTTAATAGCATTTTAAGGTATGCAAAGCACTTAATACACATCTCCTTTGAACAAAACAAAAAAACCTTACAATGCATACTCCAGAAATAATAAAAACTGAGACTGAAAGAATTTAAGCTTGGTTAGCATCTAGGGTTGTGTGACTAATTAAAACTAGAGGCAAGATTCCAACCCATCTTACTTGACTCCAAGTCCATTATTCTTCAGGGAAGAAGAATCATTTTCCCTACTGATAAATATTATTGGTGCACACAGCCATCTTACTCACTCAAACCTTTGTAATCTAGCTTTTGATCTCATCACTCCACTGATTTCACATGATCTCTTCTCGATCCTCACTCTTTCTGGCCTATCTGTTGTATTTGACATTGTTGACCACTCACTCCTAAACACTCACCTTTCTTTGGGTTTTCATGACACTCTTCTTTCCTAGATTACATTTTATCTCTCTACTCCTTCTCAGAAAAATAATTATTCCTCTTTTTAAGGTGACAAAGAATAGGAATCCAAAAGGAAGCTCATAAATTGGGGAATTGTGGCATATAAATGTGATGGAACATTAATATGCTGTAAAAAATCATAAAGGAAATCATCTCAAAGAAACCTGAGAAGACTTGCATGAACAGAGGCAGAGTGCAATGATCAGAATCGCTAGAACAATTTCTACAATGACAACAATATGGTTGAATTAAAAATTAATTGGAGAGAGATTGCAGAGAAGCAGGAAAAAAAATTAAGTCCAACATCCTTACCACAATTCCATCAAGATCTATAAAAAACACAATACCAAATAATAATCAGGAATTTTTTTTCCAAAAATCACAATAAGTCATTTTTCCAGTCCAGGTCAGCATGGGGAGAAAGAATAACAGGTCTGAGAACAATGAGAACAAGATCAGATTTATGAGTACTAGAAGATCTAATGAGCAAACAAATAAGAGTTTCACAAAAAGTAAAATGAATGATTTTGAATACATAAAATTAAAAAGTGCATGTGCAATCAAAATCAACTCATCTAAAATTAAAAGAGAAGGAGACAACTAGGAAAAATCCTGGCAGAAAATTTCTCTGATAAAACCTTCCTTTCTAAGGTATATAAGGAATTTTGAATAAGGTATCCTTCAGTTGATAAATGGTCAAAGGGTATGAATGGTCAATTCTCAAAGGGAAAAAAAAATCAAAGCTAGCTAGAACCACATGAAAAAGTGCTCCAAATCACTAGAAATTAAAGTTTACTTCAAAGTCACTCTGAGATTCTATGACCCCATACTAATGCTTAAAAACTCATGAATGCAGGAGCAGCTAGGTGGCCCAGTGAATAAAACACTGGCTCTGGAGTCAGGAGGACCTGAGTTCAAATCCAGACTCAGACACTTAATTGCCCTTGTGACCTTGGATAAGTCACTTACCCACAATTGCCCTGCTCTCCCCCCTCAAAAAAAAAAAACCTCATGAATGCAAAAATAAAAACAAAACCAGAAATGTTAAATGTACTTTTGAATATACACAATGCAAAAAAAAAAAAAAAGCTTACCAATAAAGAACTAAAAAAAGGAAAAACTGGCTTTTTCAATTATCAAATCAGGCAATTCTAATTCTACTCCATCTTAACTTCAATGCTTCCACCCATGGGTCTTAATTCTGCCATCTGAAGGGAAATAAACTCATCCACAGGAGAGCACTTCAATTACCTACAAACCAGCTAGTTGTTAATTAACATGTAAGTTAGTCTTTCAAAAGGATTCACTTTTCCTCATAGGCTAACCATACACAGTTCCTTCAGCAAATATTTGTGAGGGATAATTTATACTGAAGTTTCCCCATTCTGAAAAATCAAATCTAGAGTGGCTTCAGTACTCACTAGGCTTAGGGTTAAGTCACCTGACCTTCAAGCTTAGAGCAATGGAGACCCTCCCCCAAAGCCAACTCAGCAGAAGATATGCCAAATAAGGTTAAGACTGCTTTCATTGGACACCCACATGTTTCTGGGTCCTTTGACTCAGAGAGATTCCCACGCTTAGGTTGTGAGACAGCCCCCCCACCAATAAGAGTTAAGGCCATTTGGGGGGGTTGGGTTTCTGCATTGGAAGATTATATAACCATAGGCTGGCTTCTGCCTGTCACTCTCTACCTGTAGACGCCATGTTGGGTGACAGGGGGTAGAGTCCTTTCTCATGAGAAAGAATAAAGACCTTTTCTGACCTTAGATTCAGACTCTGAACTCTTTCATCTCACACATTTTCATATGGCATGATCTCCAATTTTTTCAGCATCCTGGTAACCTCCTCAGGATATGCCTCATTCTGTCAACATCCTTTCTAAAATGTGGCATCCATAATTTGACAGAATATTTCAGATGCCTAATCAGACAAAAAGAGAGGGTGATCAACATATACCTCATTTTGGGTGCTCCCTCTCTCTCTCTATGAAGCTTGAGTTTGCAGGCAACTCTCTAAAATAGTTACAGAGCAAGAGATGGATATGAAGTGGTAGCAGTTTCCGCAAGGGAAATACCAAAAAAATCACAATTTTGGTTATTTAAAAAATGTTCATTAGTCTTTTATTTAGATGTCAAATGACAATGCTGACATGGCTAGCTTGCACTCCATGTTCTCTCTGTCTTAGTGATCTCTTAACTGTTTTATTCAGAAGTTAATGGACATTAAAAAAACTGTTACCATATACAAAGTACAACACAGAGGATTATATTTCCTTTATGACCATCTTTTTTTAAGTGTTTAATTCAATGTTTCTTTGAAAGTTGTCTTTTTTGGTTTTTTCTGTACTTTCTTCAGTTATATTCTCTCTCTCTTTTTTCAAGAGACTGGCTTTTCCTATCTCACCCAAGGCTGGAAGTGCAAGTGACCCATGGGCCTGATCCCATTGCTGATTGGAACAGAAACTGCCTTTGGGAATAAGTTAGGTCTTCCGATTTGTTAGCTAATGGTCTAGAGAGATGTTTTGAACCTTAAAAATAATTTCTAGCCTCCATCTTGGCTCTCAGGATCTCTCCACACCATGCATGCTTTCAAGTGTGCTTTCATTTTCAATCTGTATGTCCAATTGGTTGTCAAGCTAACTACTTTAGTGCAACTGAGGAAGAACTTCTCCTTTATCCCTGAACCTCCTTGAAAGGATAAGGAAAAGATACTTTTACGAGGTGACACTTGAATTGACCCCTGAAGCCATCATCACTTCATGGGTGTGTATATGGATGTGTTTTCACACACACAGAGCACTACTACTGACACCCTCCCCCAACACAAACATATATATACTGATACCATCATCACCACCCATCACTCACTACTAGGATGAAATACACTCTAGTGATAGGTATGAGCAAAGGAATAAAAAGAGGACAGGACAAAAGGAAGACTTTGACTAGATGCTAGGGTATAGAATAGAACAAGGGAGTCACCTGGGATTAGCATCAGGAATCAGGTTGAAATTAGCTTGCAGGACTCTGAATGACAATGTATTTATAAGTGACTTGTTAAGCAATGGGAAGCCCTGAAGGGTTTTGAATAGAGAAGTAACTAAACTCTCAAGACATTAAGCAAGATGGCTCTGGCAGAGGTATGACAGATATAGCGAAGAGGGATGAAGCTCTGCCCAAGTAAGGAAAGATGGGTGGGGCTGTATGCAGAAGATGTACCCAATCATCTGTAAACCTCCAGAGGCTTTCAGACTGGACCTGAGTGCAAATTATTCAGATACCAGATGACCTTGACCTTGAAGCCCAAACTTACTCCAACCTTTGGGAAAAGGATTTGTGGGGAGAAAAGATGCTAACTCAAGACTAAAATGACTTTTACCTGTGGCAACTGAATTCTACAATCAGCTTCTATCTTTCTTAAGTGGTTTCCAAGCATCTTGAAGACAGCATTGTTTTTATTTTGTAAAGAGGCTGAGGAGGAAAGATGAGATCACAGAGGTCCAGTGGTCCCAGTCCTAACTGACATTCTCTCAATTTCTTCTTCCATATGCTTTCCTTGAAGCATTAGCTCTTTCTGTACATATATGTAGCTGTATGCACAGGAATTTCTACATATCCCAATGTGTATGAATACGTATGTCTCTGCACAGGTGTATACATGCATGTACACACACAGCAAGAGGGATAGAGATTGGTCTTCTGATTTAACTCTTGTAGGGAGCTCTTAGTGAGGAATTTCCTCTACCAATGCAGATCAGCCACTCTGTAACCTAGACTCTTGGAAAGCTGCTGAGAGCACTGAGAAGTGACATGAGTCATCCAGGATCATAGTCTGCTCCTGACAGAGGCAGGACTCAAACTCAGATCCTCCTGGCTCCAAGGACAGCTCTTCATCCACTGCACCACACTACCTCTCTCTATATAAACACCTATTTCTGAGTGTGTGTGTATAAGAAATACCTTTTAATATAATAGTCATTTTCCAAAATAATACCACACTAGGCCATGTTTTACAATATAAAAATACAATCAAAACCAGCTACATCTGATGGCAAATGTCCCCACCTACGTTCAGAGTCTCCTCCCTCTCTACCAAGAAGAGGAGCATGAGTTCATCATCTGCTCTCAGGGGCCAAGATTGGTAATTATCATTAATCAGAGTTTCTGTGACTTTCAAGTCTTGTTTTCATTTACATTATTGTAGTCATTGTCTGTATAAACCTTATCCTAAAGACCAGTTTTATCTCTGTGTATATCTCTGTGTATATGTATATGTATAGTGTTCCAGTTTTTCCCTACAACTTCAAATATATTCAATCCATTAATATATATAATGTAACAAAACATATCAACATGAACATCAATCAATATAAAAATATATTCACTATAACACACTAACAATAAATGTATATTCTCTATAGTGTGTCTCTGCATATGTGTGTATTTTTCAAGTGGAAGCAAAAATTGAAAACAAGTGGATATCTGTGGATCAGATTTCTTAAAGTCCGTCACAACATTATTTATGTTTCCAGGTTGTTTCCACATTCCTCTGGCCACATCAGCCCTCTTCCTGGCCTTTCATGACATTGCATGTATGGGACATCTTGCTGAATGGGATATTCAATCTCCTGCCTCCACTTCTTTTCTTCAGCTATCATCCCATTCCTACAATGGTCTTCCTTCCTTGTACTTTTGCAGCCTCTATACCCTTTCAAGGTTCTCCTCCAATCTTTCTGGAGACTTTTCCTGACTCACCCAGATGCTAGTGCCCCTTTCCTGCCAATTCCTGAATACATTTGTATGCATTTAATATTTACTTATCTGTGAATATTTTCCATTCCTCAGGAAAACGTGTCCATCCTGACAGCAAGGATTACCTTTCATATTTGTACTTTCAGCACTGAATATAGAGACTGGAAGAAAGCAAGTGCTTAATAAATGCTTCCCTAAGGGGTGATGTTTTTGCAAACAACAGAAGATCCAAAAAACTCCAAAAACAAAAGATCCAAAAAACTCAAAATCCTGCATCCTGCAAACAGTCATGCACCACAGAAGTAGAGAAAATGATCCGGGCAGGGCAGACCATCTATTGAGGCATATTCCTTAGATCTTCAGACACTTGAAGCTGCTTTAGTCCTACTGCCCATAAACCCTCTCGGGGTAAACTGATAATCAATGATAGAACTAGCTTTTTTTCAGATATTTCCTATAATTCTTTGGAATTTGGGAGTATCTTGTACACTTTCCAAGTATACGGCTCCTGGCTCTGGACCGCACCTGTGTGCATTAAACTAAGACTTTTAGTGGCTCATCAGGGGGAACTTGGGAAGATTCAGGAGAAACAAATTAGGGGAAAAGAAAATATTTATGAGCTAAATAATTATCCGAGAAACTACAGAAAATGCATAAACCCTCATACAGGTTTGTGGTTCAATGTTTTTTGTGTTTTGTTTTCCTCCTCCACCTGGAATTTACAAACCTGGAGCTCCTTGGCTTTTCTGCCTTTAGAAGAGAGAGACGCTCGCTCCGGGGACAGGGGAGGAGAGAAGCTGGGAAGTTATTTATTCATCTTCTACCAGTAGTCGCAAAGAGGGAGGAGTGCGGGAGGGTGTGAAGGCCGGGGGAAGGGAGATGTGGGAGGAGTTGAGCCACAGTTTGGGCTTTAAAACCAGCGCCAGGCACAACTCAAGCATCTGCTCACTCTCTACAGCTCCACTGTCCGCCTTCTCCGTACTGCAGCCCCACACCAGGCCCTGCTCAGCGTTTTAGACTTGCTGCCCTCCACCACAGCCCAGCCATGTCTTCCCGCAGCCGAGTGGCCGTGGTGACCGGGAGTAACAAGGGGATCGGCTTCGGCATCGTGCGCGATCTGTGCAAGAAATTCTCCGGGGACGTGATTCTCACCTCCAGGAACCCGACCTTGGGCCAGGAGGCTGTG
>CM053591.1:50078318-50092061 GCA_028646515.1 Pseudochirops corinnae | reverse complement strand
TGAGGATAGGTGAAGGGAATACAAATGTGTATATATATGTATACATACACATATGTCTACATATGAGGGTATATATGCATATGAATACACATGTGAGTATGTGTACATATGTGCACAGGTATACATAGACAGAGGGCACAGGATCAATTGAATAGGAAGGAATGATATTTTAAAAGGTGAAATTGAGAGGTGGGAGAGGAATAGAATGACAGGAAACAGGGAAAGACAGAATGGGGTAATTATCTCATATAGAAGAGGCAAGGGATAACTGTTACAATGGAGGAGAAGAACAGGAAGGCAAAAGGGAATGAGTCAACCTTACTCTCATTTAATTTGCCTTAGGGAAAGAATGACATATACTCTAAATTGGATATCTTGCCCTACAGGAGAGTAGGGGGGAAAAGAGATCAGAGGGGGGATGATGGTGGGGAGAACAGGTTGGGGGGGGAGGGTTGTGAGAAGCATACACTTTTGTAAAGGGACAAGGACAAAGTAGAGAATAGAACAAGTGGGGAGCAGGATAGGATGGAGGGAAATATAGTTAGTCTTTCACAATATGTCTATTGTGGAGATGTTTTGAGTAACTACACATATAGTGCCTGTATTGAATTGCTTGTCTTCCCAGTGGGGGCGGGGGATAAGAAGGAAGGGAAAGAATCTAGAATTTAAAGTTTTAAAATCAAATGTTTAAAAAAATATATTATTATTTATTTACATGCAACTGGGAAATAATTATACAGGCACTAGGGTAGGGAGATCCACCTTGCCATAACGGAAAGTCACAGGGGTGATGGGGGAAGATATAGGAGAGAGCAGATTGGGGGAGGGGGTATACAATAGAATCGTTATTTTGGTGTGGTGGGTAGAGGAAAGATGGAGAGAAAATTTTTTAACTCAAAATCTTGTGGCAATGAATAATGTAAACTAAAAATAAACAAATGTTAATTATTTTTAAAATAGAAAATAAAAAAGAAGAGAAGTACAGATAAATTCTACAAGAACTAATGTTCTGCCAAAGGCTTAGCAAACAACTGGCATGGGTTTCAGAAAAAGTTCATGATCCCTCATCTAAGGTATCTTTAAGAAGAGGGCAGATTTAATTCGCTAACATGACAAAACAGGATAATGATAAATGCTGGAGAAGATATGGGAAACCTGGAACACTAATGCATCGTTGGTGGAATTGTGAACTGATCCAACCATTCTGGAGAGCAATTTGAAACTATACACAAAGAGCTATAAAAATGTGCATACTCTTTGACCCAGCAATACCACTTCTGGGGCTGTATCCCGAAGAGATCATACAAGTGAGAAAAGGACCCGTATGTACAAAAATATTTATAGCAACTCTTTTTGTGGTGGCAAAGAACTGGAAATCAAGGGGATGTCTATCAGTTGGGGAACAGCTAAACAAGTTGTGGTATATCAATGTAATGGAATTTGAGGAGCAGACAGATTTCATAATAACCCAGAGAGACTAATATAAACTGATGCTGAGTGAGGGCAGCAGAACCAGGAGAACATTATATACAGTTACAGACACATTGTATCTGTGATGACTGCTTTTGATAGACTGGGCTCCCCTTAGCAATGCAAGGTTATAAGACAACTTCAAAGGATTCCTGATTGAAAAGACTACCCACATCTAGAGAAAGAATTATGGAGCCTGAATGCAAATTGAAGCAAATTACTTGCCCTCTCTCTTTTTTGTTTTGTTTTGTTTCTTCTTTCTTGTTATTCATTCCATTGGTTATAATTCTTCTTTACAACCTGACTAATATTTAATGCAAAAGTATATGTAGAACCTATATTGGACTGCATGCCACCATGGGGGGTGGAAGGGGAGAGAAAATTTGGAACACAAAAACTTGTGGAACTGAAAGTTGTAAACTAATAGTAAATAAGTTTTTTTTAAATAAAAAAAAAGAAATGATGAAGGAAATAGTCTCAGAGAAGAAGACTTGGGAAGACTTGCATGAACAAAGGCAGAGTGCAATGATAAGAATCACAAGAACAGTTTCTACAACAGCAACAATATGGTCAAGACAAACAACTCTGAAAGAATTAGAAACTCTAATCAGCTTACTGACGAAAATTTCAGAGGACTAATGATAAAACATCCAACCCACCTCCTAATACAGAGATGAAATACTCAGAGTGAAGAATGAAACATATAATAAGGGGAGACTTCAATATATTGCCTACTGAGTTACACAAATCTAAATAGAAAAAGAAAAAGAAACCAGTTAGGTACATGAATAGGATTTTCAAAAATGAACTCTGATGGATCTCTGACAATAACTCAATGGGAATAGAAATATACATTTCTTAATTGTTTATAGTACATTCACTAAGATTGTCCATGCAATAGGACATAAAATCCTCGTGAATGCAAAAAATGGAGAAATATTTAACACTTTTGAATGACCACAATGCATTTATATAAAAAAAAAGGAAAAACTGAAGAAAGAATTGAAAATTAATGGAAGATTGATAGCAGAGAAGGAGGAAAAAGGAAAGTTCAACTTCCTCACCACAATTCCACAAAGATTCATAGAACACATCCGAGCAGGATACTTCTGTAAAAATCACAGTAAGTCAGTTTTCCAGCCCAAGTCAGTATGAGGAGACAGACTGAGACGTGTGAGAACAATGGGAACAAGTTCAGATTCATGAATTCTGGAAGATATAATGAGTAAACAAGTGAGAGGTTCAAAACAATTAATATGAATGATTTCGAATACATAAAATTTAAAAGTATATTACAATCAAAGGCAACTCATCTAAAATTAAAAGAGAAGTAGATAACTGGGAAAAACACTTGGAGCAAATTTCTCTGATAAAAAACTTTCCTTTCTAAGTTTGAACAAATCATGTCTCAGTCTATAAATGGTCAAAGGCTGTAAATGGTCAGCACTCAAATGGGAAAAAATCAAAACTAGCTAGAAACATATGCAAAAATGCTCCAAATCACTGGAAGTTAAAATTTACTTCAAAGCAAATCTGAGATTCTATGACCATATACAAAAGCATAACAACCTCATGAAGGAGAAAAAAAACAGAAGTGTTAAGTACATTTTTAAATGTCCACATTGCAATAAAAACCCTACCCAATAAAGAAACATTAAAAGGGGGTTGGGGGGGAAATGGATTTTTCAATTCAGATTTTTCAATGATTAAATCAGACAATTCTAATTCTGCTCCATCTTAGCTCCAGTGCTTCCATACTGGCTCTTAATTCTTCCAGCTGCAGAGAAATAAAATCATCCACAAGATACCACTGCAAATACCAGGAAACCAACAAGGATATCTTCACTAAGGTTTCACTTTTCCTCCCAGGCTAACCTTACATAGTTCTTTCAGCCATTCTTCGTATAGCATGATCTCCAATTTTTTCAGCATCCTGGTAACCTCCTCGTGATATGTCTCATTCTATCAATGTCCTTTCTAAAATGTAGCATCCACAATTTTCACACAATATTCCAGATGCCTAATCAGGCAAAAACAGAGGGTGACCAATATATACCTCATTTTCCATGCTTTGTCTCTCTCTTAATGAAGCTTGAGTTTGCAGGCCACTCTCTAAAATTGTAAGTTACAGAGAAAGAGATAGATGTGAAGTGGTAGCAGTTTCCACAACGGTAATATACCAATAAAATTACAATTTTGGTTATTTAAAAAATGTTCATTAGCTTTTTTTAAATGTCAAATGACAATGGTCATGTGTCTAGCTGGCATACCGTGCCCTCTCTTTCTTAAGTGATCTTTTAACTGTTTTATTCAGAAGTTAATGGACGGGGAAAAAGACATAACCATGTGCAAAGTACAACATAGAGGATTATATTTCCTTTATGTATATCATCTTTTTTTAAAGTATTTAATTCAATGTTTCTTTGAAAGTTGTCTTGTTTGGTTTTTTCTGTACTTTCTCCAGTTATATTCTCTCTCTCTCTTTTTTCAAGAGACTGGCTTTTCCTATCTCATCCAGGCTGGAAGTACAACAGTGACCCATGGGCCTGATCCCATTGCTGATTGGAACAGAAACTGCCCTTGGGAATAAGTCAGGTCTTCCCATTTGTTAGCTAATGGTCTAGAAAGATGTTTTGAACCTTAAAAATAATTTCTAGCAGGAGAGCTAGCTTCAATCTTGGCTCTCAGGATCTGTCTAAACCATGCATACATTCAGGTATGCTTTCATTTTCAACCTGTATGTCCAACTGGTTGTCAAACTAATTACTTTAGTGCAACTGAGGGAGGGGTGGAGCCAAGAAGGTGGAGTAGAAGTACAAACTTGGCCTGAGCTCCCGCTCCAATCACTTCCAATATACATAAAAAAATGACTCTAAACAAATGTTAGAGCTACAGAACCCACAGAGAGAAACAAATCTCCCATTGAAGGCAGCCCGGCAGGCCAACAGGAAGGGTCTATAGCACTGAGCAGGGAGCCATGTGGAGCCCCATGTGAGCCACATGTTTCTGGCCCCAGGGCAGCCCAAACAGCTGTGGCCAGAGCAGACTTCAGGAGAGTGAATCATCAGCAGCTATGAGGATTTCCAGACTCCTCAACCCATAAATGCCAAAGGCAAAGTAAAAGGTCAGTGTGGAGCTCTGTTGGAATAGGTGAGGATGGAAGAGCACAGTCAGGCTACCATCTCTGGGGTGAGAAGCAGCAGAGCTGTGGCAGCTGCAGTGTATGACTGCCACAGGAGCTCCATGCCTGCAGAGTGTTGGGGGACCAAGAAACCATTCAGAGGGTAATGGCTCTTGTTTTAATCTGCTTGGATCTAGATCATGGTCTTAGGTGGAGGTCCTGGGGTGTGTGAACAGTGAGCCAGAGCTTTTGGGGGTTGTAGAGAAGGTGCCCTCCTAATAGCTCCACAGCTCTGAAAACCTTGCAATTTGGGACAATGATCTCTCCATTCTGAAAGCAGAGTTCTACTGTGGCAAATCACAAGTCAAATAATTGGCTGGCAATATGAGAGAGCAGAGGAAGCATAATCAGACCATAGACTCCTTTTGTGGGGACAAAAAGACTCAAAGCATGGAATGGGAGAAAGACAACAAAGTCATAACTCCTGCATCAAAAGCCTCCAAGAAAAATATGAATTGATTACAGGCCATGGAGGAGCTCAAGAAGGATTTTGAAAATCAAGTAAGAGAAGTGGAGGAAAAATTGGGAAGAGAAATGAAAATGATGCAAGAAAATCATGAAAAGCAAGTCAACAGCCTACTAAAGTAGACCCAAAAATACACTGAAGAAAATAACACCTTAAAAAATATTAACTCAAATGGCAAAAGAGGCCCAAAAAGCCAATGAGGAGAAGAATGCCTTAAAAAGCCAAATTTGCCAGATGGAAAAGGATTTCAAAAATTCAATGAAGAGAATAACTCCTTCAAAATTAGATTGGAGCAACTGGAAGCTAATTGCTTTATGAGAAATCAAGATACTATAAAAAAGATCCAAACAAATGAAAAAATAGAAGGCAGTGTACAACTGAGGGAGAACTTCTCCCTTATCCCTGAACCTCTTTGAAAGGATAAGGAAAAGCTCCTTGTAGGACTTTAAACTTGAATTGACCCCTGAAGCCATCAGCCCTCCATGGGTATGTATATAGATGTGTTTTTACACACACAGAGCACTACTACTTAACCCCTACCCCAACACAAACATATATATCCTGACACTACCATCACCACCCATCACTCACTGCTGGGATAAAATACACTCTACTGATAGGTATGAGCAAAGGAATATAAAGAAGACAGGACAAAAGGAAGAGCATGGCTAGTTGCTAGATTATAGAATAGAACAAGGGAGTTACCTTGGATGAGCATCAGAAATCAGGCTGAAATCAGCTTGCAGGACTCTGAATGACATTGTATTTATACTTGACTTGCTAAGCAAAAGCCCTGAAGGGTTTTGAATAGAGAAGTAACTATCCCATGAAGACCTTTAGCAAGATGACTCTGGCAGATACTTGAGGGATATAATGAAGAGGGATGAAGCTCTGACGAAGTAAGGAAAGATGGGTGGGGCTGTCTGTAGAAGATGTACCCAATCTTCTCAAAAACTTCAGGGGTTTTCAGACTGGACCTGAGGGCAAATTATTCAGACACCAGATGACCTTGACCTTGAAGCCCAGGCGTACTCCAACCTTTGGGAAAAGGATTGGTAGGGAGAAAAGACGCTAACTCAAGACTAAAATGACTTTTACCTGAGGCAACTCAATTGTACAATCAGCTTCTATCTTTCTTAAGTGGTTTCAAAGCATCTTGAAAACAGCTTTGTGTTTATTTTGTGAAGAGGCTGAAGAGGAGGTTGAGATCCCAGAGCTCCAGTGGCCCCAGTCCTGACTGACATATTCTCTCATTTTCTTCTTCCTATACTTTTCCTTGAAGCATTAGCTTTTCCATCCATATATGTAGCTGTATCCATAGGAATTTCTACATATCCCAATGTGTGTGAATACATATATCTCTGCACAGGTGTATACATGCATGTACACACACAGCGAGAGGGATAGAGATTGGTCTTCTGATTTAACTCTTGTAGGGAGCTCTTAGTGAGGAATTTCCTCTACCAATGCAGATCAGCCACTTTGTAACCTAGACTCTTGGAAAGCTGCTGAGAGCACTGAGAAGTGACATGAGTCATCCAGGATTATAGTCTGCTCCTGACAGAGGCAGGACTCAAACTCAGATCCTCCTGGCTCCAAGGACAGCTCTCCATCTACTGAACCACACTACCTCTCTCTATTTAAACACCTATTTCTGAGTGTGTGTGTATAAGAAATACCTTTTAATATAACAGTCATTTTCCAAAATAATACCACACTAGGCCATATTTTACAATACAAAACTACAAGCAAAACCAGCTATATCTGATGGTAAATGTCTCCACCTACGTTCAGAGTCTCCTCCCTCTCTACCAAGAAGAGGAGCATGAGTGCATAATCTGCTCTCAGGGGCCAAGATTTGTTATTATCATTAATCAGAGTTTCTGTCACTTTCAAGGCTTGTTTTCATTTACATTATTGTAGTCATTGTTTGTATAAACCTTATCCTAAAGACCAATTTTATCTGTGTCTGTATATATCTCTATGTATATGTGTATATACATAGGTGTGTATATGTATGCATACAGTTCCAGTTTTTTGCTATCTCTTCAAATATATTCCACACATTAATATATTTAATGTAACAAAAGATATCAATATGACCATCAATCAATATAAAAACATATTCACTATAATACACTAACAATAAATGTATAGTGGGTCTCTATATGTGTCTGTATTTTTCAAGGGGAAGCAAAAATTGGAGACAAGTGGATATCTGTGCATCAGATTTCTTGAAGTCCTTCACAACATTATTTATGTTTCCAGGTTGCTTCCACATTCTTCTGGCCATATCAGCCCTCTTCCTGACCTTTCATGATATTGCATGTTTGGGACATCTTGCTGAATGGGACATTCAATCTCCTGCCTCCATTTCTTTTCTCCAGCTATCATCCCATTCCTACAGTGGTCTTCCTTCCTTGTACTTTTGCAGCCTCTATACTCCTTCAAGGTTCTGCTCAACCCTTTCTGGAGACTTTTCCTGACTCACCCAGTTGCTAGTGCCATTTTCCTGCTGCTTCCCGAATACATTTGTATATATTTAATATGTACTTATCTGTGAATATTTTCCATTCCCCCAGGAGAATGTGTCCATCCTGACGGCAGGACTGCCTTACTTTTATATTTGTACTTTCACGACTGAATATAGAGATTGGAAGAAAGCAAGAGCTTGAAAATGCTTCGCAAAGGGGTGATGTCTTTGGAAACAACAGAAGATCCAAAAAATTCAATATCAAAGGAACCATGCATCCTGTAAACAGTCGTGCACCACAGGAGTAGAGAAGAGGATCCGGGCAGGGCAGGCCATCTACTGAGGCACATCTCTTAGAATATCTGCAGACACTTGAAGCTGCTTTAGTCCTACCGCCCAGAAATCCTCTCGGGGTAAACTGATCATCAATGATAGAGCCACCTTTTTTTCTTCAGATATTTCCCATAATTTTTTGGAATTTGGGAGTATCTTGTACTCTTTCCAAGTATGCAGCTCCCGGCTCTGGACCACACCTGTGTGCATTAAACCAAGACTCATTGGAGAGAACTTGGGAAGATTCAGGAGAAACAAATTAGGGGAAAAGAAAATATTTATGAGCTAAATAATTATCCGAGAAACTAAAGGTTTGTGGTTCAGCGTTTTGTGTTTTGTTTTCCTCCTCCACCTGGAATTTACAAACCGGGGGCTCCTTGGCTTTTCTGCCTTTAGAGGAGAGAGACGCTTGCTCCTGGGACAGGGGAGGAGAGAAGCTAGGAAGTTATTTATTCACCCTCTACCAGTAGTAGCAAGGAGGGCGGAGTGCGGGAGGGTGTGAAGGCCGGGGGGAGGGAGATGTGGGAGGAGTTGAGCCAGACTTTGGGCTTTAAAACCAGCGCCAGGCACAACTCAAGCATCTGCTCACTCTCTCCCACTCCTCTGTACTGCAGCCACACACCAGCTCCTGTTCAGCGTCTTGGACTTCCTGCTCTCCACCACAGCAGAGTCATGTCTTCCCGCAGCCGAGTGGCCGTGGTGACTGGGAGTAACAAGGGGATCGGCTTCGGCATCGTGCGCGATCTGTGCAAGAAATTCTCCGGGGACGTGATTCTCACCTCTAGGAACCCGACTCTGGGCCAGGAGGCTGTGAAGAAGCTGAACGACGAGGGACTGAAGCCTCTTTTCCACCAACTGGACATCAATGACCCGCAGAGCATTCGGACCCTGCGGGAATTTCTCAAGGAGCGCTATGGAGGTGTGGATGTGCTGGTCAACAACGCTGGAATGGCCTTCAAAGGTATGACACGGGGGAGTGAGACTGTGTGTGTGAATAAAAGACACTAACTAAACTTGATTGTGCTGCTTGTACGGAACTCCTCCCTCCAGACAAAAAGGTCTGTGGGACAAGTGACCTTAGAATACAGGACTTCTAATAGCGATAGGTGGTTAATTCATGCTGGTGGTCAGTAGCATCTCTCTTTGTAACAGCGGGCACCGTGCCGTCCGCGAGGTTTTCTCTGCAAAAAATAATGGAGTGGTTTGCTGTTTCCTGGAGAACCCGGGGCTTAAGGCAAACCGAGGTGAAATGTCTTGCCCTAGGTCACAGGGTGGTAAGAGTCTGGGTCCGTCCGTATTTGAACTTCAGTCTTCTTAATTACAAGACCCGTGCTCTATGCACTGATCCGTCTATTTGACTTTATTTCATGAAATTTCCTTCGATCATTTTATTTGTATCTCCTGTTGATCTACGGGTGTAGATGTTATCGTGGTATACCTTCTTCAGTAAATGCTGCTTGAATTCAAGTTGTTGAATATTTGTACCTGACAAATCATCTTGTTCTAACTCTCAGGTTTTTGAATTTCACGAGGTATCAATTGCCCTGGAGGTTTCTGGTTAGGTAACGTTAATGTATGTCTCCAATTTAGGTATTCACAAATTGCATTGCTGTATCTGCTTTCTCTTAGAAATCTAAGCCTCTGCCAAGACTTTCAAACTTGATTATGTCCCATACTCAGCAATCAGGACATTTTAGTGAATTATTCATTTTTCTTCAACTCTAAGTGTCCCAGTGATTAGAGAGCACAGGGCCTGGAATTAGGAAGATCAAGGTTCAGATACTTACTTCGGACGTCACTTTCTGCAAATCACACCTCTGGTTGCCTCAGACTGCTTAACTGACGTGGGTATAATAAAAGCTCCTGCCTGGAAGGGTTGGTGTCAGAACCAAATGAGATAATATTGATAAAGTGTCTGGCACAAAGCAGGAGCTTGGGAAGTACTTATCTTTCCCCCCCCCCTTTAAAAATTATGTGAATTTCTTTGCTAGAAACATTCAGGGTTATTACAGTTTAACTTATTCTTCATGTTCTTCTCTTTCTTCCCCTCCCCCTCCTTTTTATTTAGTTGCTGATACCACACCTTTTCCTATTCAAGCTGAAGTGACCATGCAAACCAACTTTTTTGGCACCAGAGCTGTATCTGCAGAATTATTGCCTCTAATAAAACCTCAAGGTAACTTCACTATCTGAAAAACAAAGCACTAGCCTTGTTTATGCAAGAAGGAAAGATGGAGTATTATCAAACGTTTAGTTCTAGACAAAAGATCTAAATTCTGGTTCCAATTCTAATGATGTTGCTTTGTCTGATTATCCCTATTTTTCTGGGCCTTTATTCTGACAGTGATAAAGAACAAATTAGATTTGATTGTCTCTAATGCCACCCTTATCTGTTTCTCCATACATATGTATGTCCCACCCCTTTAGTTCAGGGACATTGGGAAATGTTTCACTACATTAAATAAGTCATATCTGGTATGACTTAGCAAAAAAAAAAAAAAAGGGTGGGATTAAACTACTGCTATTGTCAAGACTCCTCCCCAAAATTAACACAGAGAATTCAGGAAAAGTTTTTCCCCCCCACAGAGAGATCTAAAACATTATTTATTCCAAAAGGAGACAAATTTAATTGTAAATTATTTGAAATACTCAGTTTGGAACACATCCAACACCTTCAGAGAAAGCTTTTTTCTGAATGAGATCTCCTGGTTGATCAATGAAAATGTAACCATTCATACTACCAACTGAGTCTTAAATACATCTCTTGTTTTTTATGTAGAGAATTGGGGGAAACCAGCCTTAGATTCGAGGAAGAAAGAGAATATTTGTCATTAAAATCAAACTCATCATCAGAAGAGCCCCCTCACCTTTCATGTATTTGGCATATACTTTAGGTAAAGTAAACAGAACTGGACAAAGAGCAATTAAAAAAAAATATGAAACAGAAAAAAATCCTGATCTTTAGAATAAGACAACTATAGTGTAAATGTTTAAGGTAGCTGCCCTCCACTCAGATGAGTTAAGGCATTCTTTGGAGTAAGAAGTGCTTTATAATCTTGAAGATTTATCCTTACCTGGATGATACAACATTACTGTACAGATTATCTTTTTCCTGGAGAAGAGGGATATTTGAGATAATCAGATGATTTCATTTTCTAATTCTCGAGAGAGAGCTGAATAGTCAGATTTGGGTTCAAAGTTATAGTAACAAGTTACACAGCTTACCAGGCGTGTGTAAGGCTGTGCTGGAACCAGATGGAACCCAAGCTGATTGTCAAATTTCTATCATAAATAGTTATATATCAGAAATCAACAACTGTTATAAATCAGAGCTTGATTTATTGTGGATTTTCTAGACTTAAAAAGGTGATGGAGAAAATGTTAATAATGTAGTTACAATCCAAAGTGTGTCCTGTGTACATCCCACATACAATGCCCTCATACCCTATAACACAGCACTGAACCTCTCCCTTCCTATTCCTAGATGACAAAGGTAAAGACTCCTAGATTATACAGAGACAGATGGATGGGGTATTCACTGGGTAGGAATTGCCCTTAATCAGATGTCTGTGTATGATCAAATCATCACCTTATCAGAATTAAAGTCAGAATTTGCATACTAATAATAATGAGAAATCCATGGTGTATAATTGAAACTGATTTTTCCTACACAAGTAGTTGACAATCTAAATGAGAAATGGACAAGAGAAATTATGTCAACCCTGAGTCAAATAATTTTATCTAGCCAGATGCTTAACCAGTGCCAATTAGTTGACACAACAAGGAAGTGAAAAGAGCTGAAAAAGTTTCTTAACCCACAGACATAATATGTTACACAAGGAAATGACCATTGAAGACCACTCTGACTTAGAATATATGCTCATTCACAAATTCTTTTGAGGAAGGCTGCAGGATAATTATAACCCTTGTCAACTCCTGAAGCAAAAGCATGCAAAAACAGTTTAAAGAAAACTTGGTAAAGATCCACCTATGAAAAGTAAATCCAAGGTTACTTAAGAATGAAAAGAGAACAACAAAAAACTTGCTAAAATTCTTGCACAAACTTTCTCTTTCTGGTATGGTTGGTCAGATTAAAATCTTTTGAGTGATCATTCATCTGTTTCAGGAAGCTTGTAAATGTGTTAAGACAATCAGCACGGGGGGGGGGGGGGGGGGGCGGGGGGAAGGGGCGCGAGCCAAGATGGCAGCATAGGAGCAGCAACATGTCACAGGTCTCACATAGCCACCCCAAAAATACCAGTAAAATATGATTCTAAACAAATTTAAGAACTCCAAAACACACACAAATATCCTTTCCACTAAAGTTATCATGGCTACAAAGAACCATCTCAGCCCTGTGAGCCGAAACCAGCCTAGCCTGAAACCGCAGCTCTCCCCTTGGAGGCAGCTGGATGAGAGGAGCCAAGCCCCAGCTAGTGCTTCAGGAGAGCGGATCTGTGGCAGCTGTGGCTGTATCCAGAATTAGGTTAGAGGAGCTCCCCAAAATCAGGGGAGAAAAGCAGGTCCAGCTAAAACACCTCCAGGGCAACTAGGCCACAGAAGCAGAGCTTTTACACCCACCTCCACACTGCCACTTCAGAGCTCCTGGCCTGCAGACTGCAAGGGGACCAAGTGATCCTTCAGAGGCCAAGTGTTCTCGCATTGAGCAGCCTGGATCTGGATCTCAGTCTTGGGTGTTGGTCCTGGGTTGTTTTTTTTTTATTTCAGTGAGCCAGAGTGGGGGAGGGACCCAGCAACCTCCTAAGAGCTCCGGCAGCTGGGAAAACACCAGCAATTTGGGACAGAGCTTTCCCCTCTAGAAGCAGAGTTCCACAGAGATTAAAAAAAAAACAAACGGACTGACCAACCATGAATAAGAATAAGCATAAGAAGCAAAGTAAGAACAGCAACCAAACCCTAGATTCCTTCTTTGGGGAAAAGAAGGATCAAGGCAGGGAGCAGGAGGAGGACAGCACAGCCAGAGCTCCCACACCAAAAGCTTCCAATAAACATGAAGATTGCCTTAAAGCTAGAGATCAGCCGAAGAAGGATTTTGAAAACCAAATGAGAGAAGTGGAAGAAAAATTTGGAAGAGAAATAAAAATGTTGCAAGAAAATCATGAAAAGAGAGTCAGCAATCTGACTGAAGAAATTAACACCTTAAAGACAATCAGCACAATGTCATCCATAGAAATATCTAGAGATCTCCATTATCAAAGGACACCTCTTAGAGTGGTAAGGAGGTGCAGAGAATAGAGAGCACTGGCCCTGGATTCAGGAGGACCTGAGTTCTAATCTGGTGTCAGACACTTAACACTTATTAGCCATGTGACCTTGGGCAAGTCACTTAACCCTAATTGCCCAGCCTTCCACCCTCCAAAAACAAGAAAAAAAAATGCCTCTCCCTTTTAATGCCTCACCTAACATTTATCATCAGAAGGTGATTGAAAAGGAAAATACAATTTTTGTTGTGACATCTTCTAAGGAATAGATTATTTGTCCACATATGTACACATGTACATGCATGTCTTTGTGTATATTCATATATAGTCCATACACAAGGTACATGTATATGTGGACAATTACAAATTTTCCCCAGGCACTCTAGCCTGCCATTTTTTCCTGTTTAAATCATAGCCTGACAGAACACCTTAATTATCTGTCTCAAACAAAGATATACAGAGATTTGTATACTCTCAGGCCCTGAGTTAAACAGGGGTAAGAGAGCAGGTTGGACTGATTTTGAGAAATTGCAGGTCTCCTTTAGGGACCACAAACTTCCCATGAAAGAGAAGACCATTTTTTAATACCAACATTTCT
>CM053591.1:50050070-50078218 GCA_028646515.1 Pseudochirops corinnae | reverse complement strand
TTTACTTTTAATTTACAAGATTCAGTTCCACAATCACTTGGGTTTCAGATTTTCTCCCCTCCCTTCCCCCCCCCCATAGTGGCGTGCAATCATGTATAGGATCTGTTAATACCAACATTTTACCACTGTTGCAATATGACATTATGTCATACAACACAGCAGTCTCAGTCTAAAGAATTAAAAACTAACTACTCCATGGGAGGAAGTAGAGAGGTTTCTGAAGGGTATTAGCAGTCTACAACATAAAACCAATGAGGGACTCCACAGAATGATAAAAGAACATTTATGTGATAAGCAGACAACATGGGCCAGTCACATGGTGAGAGCAAGGGATGAGATATACACAGCCAGGGTGATGTCAGGAGAAAATAAGGGAAGTTTCCAGCAAAATCCATAGGGATCTACCTCTACCAACCATATGGGAGGACATGAATAAGGCTAATGCAGGGCATGGCTGGGGTGTTTATTGGAAGGAACTTCTGAAACACTTGGATCACAGATCCATTGGATATCAATTGCTAGTGGACTTCTGATCTTGCCTGTTTCTGTATGACTTCCAACATGACACACTGTGATCCATTTAGGCCTTCTCATTTGGTATGTCTTGTTGGTTACAGCATTTTTAAAAATTAAATTTCTTTATTTTCTTCCTGGAATATAAAGAATAACATTTAAAAACAAACAAGCAAATACAAAAAGACTTAATGGCAACTGCCAAGGTTCCCCATTTACCTAGTGCCTTCTAATTCAAATTCCATGGGACAACTTTGGCATTACAGCACCTCGACAAGATTGGTTCAGAGGCTGTTATTCTCCCCATACAGAATCCCAGCCAGACTGTGCAAAGGCAGGTAGGAAAGCGGCATGATTTGGCTGGGGTTCTCTACAGGGAAAATAACCTAACCTCTGAACTACCAGGTCTATCAGGTAGAGCTTCAGTGTCCACTACTGGGAAGGCCCCACGTATCAGTAAGTGTTTTTATAAACCATCATAAGTACCTTCTGGGTAGTAGCCTCTCTCATTTCTACTCAGCATCACCTACTTACTTATAGATACGTTACAACTGTCAATCAAGAGGAAAATTTTTATTACCATTTTAAAAACTTATGCAAAGATATGTGAAAAGAATCAAAGACACTTTGGTATTGGGATAGTTTTCATGATTTCATAAATGAATTTAAGTGGGAATTTCCTGACACTGTATCAGAAGAGTGTTTGATTAAATATTGATTAAATACTGAAAGACAGGTTCGATTCTTCCAAACATTGCCTTCAATGTTCATACACTCAAATACTGCTCTGTACCTGACACATAGAAAGCATTTTATATTTTTTTCATTCACTGCATTGATTATTCCTTTGCAAAAGGATTTTTAGATGTGTAGACAAACAAACCATAATTCCACATCCCACCAAAAAAAGAGTTGCCTCCCCAACTCTTAAAAATGTTCATGCATATCAGAACATCACATAACTTAATGAAGGAATGACTATCAATTATGAATTATCTCAAAGAGTGGTTGAAAGAACCATATGATATCAGATGTCTCCATATGTTTTTTTACAGGGAGAGTGGTGAATATCTCTAGCTTGATGAGTGTATTTTCTCTTAAAAGTGCAGCCCAGAACTCCAGCAAGTATTTAGGAGTGACACAATCACAGAGGAAGAGCTGGTGGGACTCATGAACAAGTTTGTGGAAGATGCGAAGAAGGGAGTGCATGAGAAGGAAGGCTGGCCTAACACTGCCTATGGAGTGTCCAAGATTGGAGTCACTGTCTTGTCAAGAATCCATGCCAGGCAACTGAATGAGCAGAGGAAAGGTGATAATATTCTGCTGAATGCCTGCTGCCCAGGATGGGTGAGAACTGACATGGCAGGACCCAAGGCTACCAAAAGTATAGAGGAAGGAGCTGAGACCCCAGTTTATTTGGCTCTTTTACCCCCAGGTGTTACAGAACCTCATGGCCAGTTTGTATCAGAGAAAAAGGTTGAAAATTGGTAAATTTCATTTGTGAATCCATTCTAGTAATACTGCAGGGGTACACATCTCAGATTTGATTTAAAACTGCATTTAGAAAGAAATAAAAATTAAAGTGCATTTTGTACCTTTACTACTTGTCACAGCGAATTCCTATCATTCACTTTGAGTCGCTTGATACTTAGGGAGAGATTTTGTAATGACTCTGTATCTGTAATGTAGGAAAAAAAATGCTAAATTCAGTTTGTGGAAATGGAATAAAAAGTTTTCAAAAAACTACCAATAAATCATAAATTAATCAATGTGAAATTTTAGTCATTCCTGACCAAGTTTTACTGCCCAATATGTTTCATCACGGAAATAGGTCATGCATGCAGGTTCCTTATCCTGGGGAAATGGCAATATAACCAGTCAACACCACAGGGTTCAGGGGGGACACATGTGCTTTGGGGCATTTACTGAGTCATTCATCAGAGGCTGTCAAGGTGGACCTTCAGGTAAAATACCGTCTGATGTCATATTGCAAGCTACCTCTTTACAAAGTTCCTTCTATGAGAGTGAAAGGCTTCGTTTATAATTCCCAAGAAAGATCCTTTCTAAATTTGGTGATCTTTTGACAAGCATTAATGCATCTTGGCAGATTACTGAATTAGGCATTAAGAAAAGGTTGTGCTCAACAAATACGCAGAATTAAATGTATATGGGCTTCACTGGGAGAAATTGCAGCTCAAAGACAAATGGGCAAATCCAGCTGAATCAGTGCAGTGGAAAGAGCAGAGGATTTGTAGTGAGAATCTGGGTTTGAATCCCAGGTCTGCTCCTTACTATGTGATCTTGTGTGACTCACTGAACTTCCTCTGAACCTTAGCAGCTAACTCTAGCCTCAGCAGGCTTCTGTGTGAACCACAGGATCCAGTGAGACCCTATACAGGATCAATTTTAGCAGCTATTTAAAGGTTAAACTGTAGTTGGGAGGCAAAAGAAAATTATCTGACTTTGCCTGGTTTTTCTGAGACTGTTCTGCTTTAATCTTTTTTTCTTCCCCGTTTCATCCTGTAAAGAGTTTCCTACCAGGATTGCCAATCCAAGATCAAGCCCTCAGTCGTATACATTAAGTTTTTTTCTGTTGATTAAAGCATTTAACATGTGTCCCATTAAGCAGATCCTGCCCCTCTTAAGGAAAAAGAAAATAACTCCACAATAATTTCAGTGAGATTCTTCTTGGGTAGTTTTTAACGGGGGACCTTCCTGTGATTTTCTATGGAGAACGGGTCTTTTGCTTTCTTGGGGGGCTCAAGTGGAGAGAGGAAATTTACATCATGGGTTGATATTTTGGGGATAAACAACTAATTTTACCACAGACGACACAGGTAATGAATTGTTAAGCTTGGCCTCTATTACCTTCATAAAGCTGCTTCTCTAGTCCTTCCCACTGATCCTAGATAAGTGACCTAAATCCAGTTCAGTAGTCAATGGAGCCGCTAAAAGTAATTATTATTGCTTCAATTTGTCCTCCCATAAAGTATCTGGTTAATGCTTTGCAGTTCTTCCACCACTCTGAACCTCTTTCAATGTGGGGAAGAGCAGTTGACCATTGGATGCTCTGGAGAATATTGAAGAAGGCCAAGATCTGCCCTGGGTTGAAATGGCAGGCCCTCCATGGCACAGCCTGAGAACTGCCAAAGAGCAGGGAAAGTCTCCTCTTTAGAAATCCCCACTTGGGGAAAAGCAAGAAGCAGGAAGTACATTCAGCAGTCAGAACTGAGTCTACCTAATCTCTCCCCAGCTGCTTTTCTCCCTTGACCCTCTGAATCCTTCTTGTCTTCTGGGACCTTTCTGTATTATGCACTGAACCCTAATATGGTCATCAAATTGCAGGACTAACACTGCACCCAAAGATTGACTCCAGAATATTTTCAGTGGGATTGTTTGGATGTTGCTTTTTTTTTTTTTTTTTCAGGAGGCCTTCCTCAGATTTTGGATGATAAATAGGTCCTTTCGGGTTCTGCTTAAAGGCATATATCACAAGTTGGTATTTTAAGATTAACAATTATTGCTGCCCTGAAATCAAAAGACACGGTTCAGGGGCGGCTAGGTGGTGCTATGAATAGTGCACCAGCCCTAGAGTTAGGAGGACCTGAGTTCAAATGTAGTCTGGGACACGACACACTTACTAGCTGTGTGATCTTGAGCAAGTCACTTAACCCCAATTACCCTGCCTTCCCCCTTCCAAAAAGCAAAAAAAAAAAAAGGACAGGTAATGATTTCTTCAATTTGGAACCTTAACGCAGCAAAATATATTTGCTGAGAAACAGGAATACCATGGAACAGCTAAAGCGTTGTCTACCTCTGTAGAGTTAGAACAAAGAAGTGTTTTAGTTTGGTGGTGTAAGTGAAAAGGGGGACTCCTAGATCTGAACAGAACAAGATAGCAAGATAGGGGCTATGAATCAGTGAAAACGTGTTTGGATTCAATGTTCCCAACCCGCAGGATGCAACTATGGGCCAAGAAAATGGGCATTGCTCCCCCCAGCCCCTCCGCCTCTTGTTGGATGCTCTTAACAGTCAAATTCAGTATGCCCTTGCCTGTCCTTCCTCACTCTTTATCAGGCAACATAGAATTCATTTTACTATTCCTCATTTCACTAGTGCCAACTATTTTCCCTCTAGATGACAGGGCAGGAGCCTATTGGTGCCAGCCAATTCTTGGTCTAAAATGGCAGGAATCCCCTAAGGGACTACAGGCCCCTTCTGACCAGAGGTGCACAGTTCCACATCCACAAGCCACCCTACCGTGTGCTGCCCTTGGCTCAGGGCAATGGAGGCTGAACACTGAAGGGCTCTGTTGCTCTTCATCCGAACCTTCTTACCCCATAGGAGCTTCAATTAAAATCCTGGGCTACTTGGTGACACAATGGATAGAGGGCTGGGCTTGCAATCACAAAGACCTGAGTTCAAATCTTACCTCAGATACTTACTAGCTGTGTAATCCTGAGGAAGTCACTTGACCTTGTTTGCCTCCGTTTCTTCATCTGTAAAACGAGCTGGAGAAGGAAACGGCAAACTACTCTAGTATCTTGGTCAAGAAAACCCTAAATGAGGTCACAAAGAGTCAACCATTTAAACAACAGAATAACAACCACCTATGTTCTAAAAGATAGAATAGTGACTTGCTGGTCAATTTTCAGGATAACTTATATTGGCAGCAATCTAACATGACCTAGAACTGTTCTTTGATTACTTTATCAATTTCATTTGTAGACTTGTAAAGACCTTACATATTTTATTTTCTAACTGAATGATTTCATTTTCTTAATTTTTAAATACAGATATCCTATCAACAGAGAAATATACACCAAATCAATACCACAGAAAAACCATTTTGGATTTATCTGTCTTGATTCCTGGGTTAAATATTTCATTGCATTTGATTGATGTAGATATAGGTTATGAATTAAGAATGGTAACAACCAAAATGCACTCATATAATGGACCCTTGGGTCAGGTATTATACTTAAGTAATGTGTCAGACAGAGCTCGTTTCCTAAAGATTACAGTTTTCTGCACAATTTTCAGGGGGCCTCTTAAAGAACATCATGTAACACATAGTGGTAATCAACAGCTGCTACTGGGTCACTGTGGGTGAAGAATTCTACTGGGTTTAGGCATCCTCCTATTTGAAGGATTTCACTGCCTTAGACTAAAACAGAACAGTGAGAGCAATACCATCTAAATGCCATTTTTGCAGGTTAGTAAATTAGCAAATGGAAAGAAGTCTCTCTAAACTATCTTATACATGAAATTCTTGAAATAACAGGGCAAATACCCAGGCTGCTTTGGTTTAGCGTGGAAGAGTTAGGTGGAAGCTCTCTTTTGATCCTCCCTGTGCTGCTCAAGCCGGCAGCATGTCTCAGGCTGAATTTAACCGAGCTGCAGAAGTCAAAAACCTGAAGTCCAAACCAGGTGACCAGGAGATGTTGTTTATCTATAGCCATTACAAACAAGCCACATTTGGAGATGTAAATACAGATCATCCAGGAATGATGGACTTCAAAGGCAAGACTAAGTGGGATGCCATGAAAGCTTATATTGCAAAAGTGGAAGAACTAAAAGGAAAATATGGAATATAAAAGAAACTAGATTCAGACATCAGCCATGCATTTGGAAGCTAAACTAAAATAGTGCTTTGATTTACAAATCCTGTGATCAAAGTCAAACCCATGTGCAGCAGTAAGAGTTGGCATGGTTACTCTAGGCCCATCAGGTTACACAGCTGTTGAATGGGAGAGCGGCACAGTTATTAATCTTGGCTCAGTAGCTTTCTTTAATCTGCAAATCAATAAAGTGCATTTGTTACTTAAAAAAAAAAAGAAAGAAAGAACAGGGCAAATACTACAGATCATAGAGATTTGACTGCAGTGTCCTTGCAGGGTTTTGAGGATTCCTCTTTCTGGCATCCATCTAACATGGATCGGAGCTCTCTACTGGCTACTGGATCAGTTTTCTAGATAAATTGAATTGGACCTAAATATCTTGTTCCCTATTTAGGAATGTTCCATTGCTTTAGACTGAAATGGTTATCCTATCGGTTGAGAAGAATAAAAACCCAGTGAATGAAGTGGGCTCCAGACAATTTACATCACACTAGAAATGTAGTAAATGTCCAGTTGCGTATTTGGATTCCTAAAGATAGTGCTGAGTTTTAAGGAATCCTCCTTCAGGCAGCGTTCTCTACTTGCTACTTTGTCAGTGTCCTTCTCAAACTGTACTGGGCTTAAGTGTCCTGTTTTTCGAGACAGCTAGGTGGTTTACTGGAGACAGCACTGGGCCTGGAGTCAGGAAGATATGAATTCAAATCAGACCTCAGACACTCACTAGCTGTGTGACCCCAGGCAAGTCATGCAACTGTTTGCCTCAGTTTCTTCATCTGTAAAATAAGCTGGAGAAGGAAATGGCAAACTATTCCAGTGTCTTTGCCAAGAAAAATTCATGTGGGATCTTGAAGAGTTGGAGATGACTCAATAACGAAATCCTGTTTTCTGGTTGAAAGATTTCATTGAGTTAAATTGAAGGCTATCATTTACATACATTTACTACATGCCTGGCACTGAAATACAAATATTTTATTGAATTCCCTACATTATACCCAAAAATTATATTGTTTTTCTTCAGAGTTTTTAGAAGTCCTCTTATAGACTGCAATGCTACAGGAACTGGAAATCTCTACTTGGAACTGGATCGACGTTAGTCAAGAAATTTATTGGATATATCTTCCTTGTCATTTGAAAGATTTTATTGCTATGCATTGGAATACAGCTACCCCAATGATTGACAACAATACTAAACAAATGGGAGTAAATCACTGTCTGTAGTCCCTGCAACAATGTTAAGAGAATAATATTCAAGTATTATTAGCCCCCTTACTTAATGATGAGGAAAGTGATTCTAAGAGAGAAGTATTGATTTGCTCATGAACAAATGGAAGCTCCCAAAAAGAGAAAAGAGTGGCAGCCACTGGATTGGACATTAGGAGGCCACTGGTGCCCTTTGAGACAACAGTTTCAGTAGTATACCCTTTGGGGTGACATTAAAACTAATTAATTTAATTTAAGTCTCTTAAGAGGAAAAAAAAACTTAAGTCTAAGAATTAGTGGGAGAAAAAGTCCTAATAAAAATAAAAGAAACAATAATAGCTGTTAATAACAAATTATGGTCTATAAAGCAATTAATACACATTTCATCTAAACATCACAAGTCTTTTACAATGCATATTCCAGAAATGATAGAAAGTGAGACTTGGGCAGCTAGGTGGCGCAGTTAATAGAGCACTGGCCCTGGAGTCAGGAGGACCTGAGTTCAAATGCAGCCTCAGATACTTGACAACACTTTCTAGCTGTGTGACCTTGGGCAAGTCACTTAACCCCAACTGCACTTCCAAAAGCAAAAAAAAAAAGTGAGACTCAAAGAACTTAAGCACGGTTGGGGCAAGGTACTGCATTATTAATAAATACAACAAGCAGCATTTCAACCCATGTTACATGACTCCAGGTCCACTCTTCTTCAGTGGAGAGGAAGCACTTAACCTATTAGTAAATATTATGGGTACACACAGCCATCTTACTCAAATCTTTGCAATCTGGCTTTTGATCTCATCACTCTACTGATTTCTTACGACCTTTTCTTAACCCTCATCCTTTCTGACCTATCTGTTGCATCTGACATTGTTGACCCCCCACTCCTAAATACTCTCTCTTCTCTGGGTTTTCCTGTCACTCCTCTTTCCTGGGTTGCCTCCTCTCTCTCCACTCCTTCTCAGAAAAATATTTATTCCTCTTTTTGAGGTGGCAAAGAATGGGAATCCAAAAGGAAGCTCATACATTGGGGAATGACTGAATAAGTTGTGGCATATAAATGTGATAGAATACTACTGTGCTCTAAGAAACAGTAAAGGAAATTGTCTCAGAGAAAGCTGGGAAGATTTGCATGAAGAGATGCAGAGTGCAATGATCAGAATCACAAGAACAGTTTCTATAATGACAACAACATCGTCAAGACAAACAACTCTGAAAAAATTAGAAACTCGGATTAGCATACTGACCAACCACAATTCCAGAGGACTAATGATGAAACATATTACCCACCTCCTAATACAGAGGTGAAGGACTCAGAGTGAAGAATGAAACATATAATAATGACAGACTTCAATATATTGCTTTCTGAGTTATACAAATTTAACTAGAAAAAAAGAAACCAGTTAGTGGCCTGAATAGGATTTTCAAAAATTAGCTCTAATGGGCCTCTGATGATAACTTAATGGGAATAGAAAGAAATATACCTATTTCTCAATTGTGAATGGTCCCTTCTCTAAAAATTGTCCATGTACTAGGGCATAAAAACTTCATGAATGCAAAAAAAAAAAGAAGAAATATTAAACATCTTTGAATGACCATGATGCAATAAAAATTATATACAATAAAGGAAAAGTGAAGAAAAAATTGAAAATTAATTGAGACAGATGGCAGAGAAGCAGGAAAAGGAAAATCCAGATTCCTCATAACTCCACAATGATCTATAAAATACATCGCACCAAATTCTAATCAGGAATTAAAAAAAAAAAAGACACAGTAGGTTATTTTTCCAGGTCAGATCAACATAGGGAAAGAAAGGTGTCTGAAAACAATGGCAAAAAGTTCAGATTTATGAAAACTAGAAGAGCTTCTGAGCAAACAAGAGAGAGGTTCAGAAAAAGCAAAATGAATGATTTTGAATACATAAAATTTAAAAGTGTATGTACAATCAAAACCAACCAATCTAAAATTAAAAGAGAAGTTTATAACTGGGGAAAATCCTTTGTAGCAGGATAATCTCTGATAAAGCATTCCATTCTAATTCTAATGAATTGATTCAAATCTTGAATAAATCAGTGTTCAGTTGATAAATGGGCAAAGGGAGTGAATGGTATGCTCTTAAAGTGAAAAAAAATCAAAGCTAGCTAGAATCACATGAAAAAATGCTCCAAATCACTAGAAATTAAAGTTTACATCAAAGCAACTGAGATTCCCTCTATGACTATATATTAAAGCATAAAAACCTCATGAATGACAAAAAAGTAGAAACATTAAATAATACATTTTTAATAATCACAATGCAATAAAAATTCTACCCAATAAACATCAAAAATAAATAATGGATTTTTTCCACTTAATAGTATTTTATTTTTTTCTAATTTCATTTAAAGATAGTTTTCTACATTCACTTTTATAAGATTTTGAGTTCTAATTTTCTCCCCTCCTTGATCCCCAAAATGGCAAGCAATCTGATATAGGCTATACACATACAATCATATTAAAAGTATTTCCACATCAGTCATGTTGTGAAAGAAGAATCAGAGAAAAGGGAAAAACCACAATAAAGCAAAAACAAAAAAAGAGAAAATAGCATGCTTTGATGTGCATTCAGAATCCATAGTTCTTTCTCTGAGGTGGATAGCATTTTCCATCATTAATCTTTGGGATTTGTCTCAGATCATTGGATTGCTGAAAAGAGCTAAGTGTATCAAAGCTGGTCATCACACAATGTTGCTGTTGCTGTTGCTGTGTACAATGTTTTCCTGGTTCTGCTTACTTCACTCAGCATCAAACTTTCCAAGTTTTTCTGAAATTCCCATTCATCATTTCTAATAGCACATTAGTATCCCATTGCATTCATATACCACAGTTTGTTCAGCCGTTGTCCAACTAAAGGGCATCCCCTCAATTTCTAATTCTTGGTCACCACGCAAAAGAGCTTCTATAAGCATTTTTGTACATGTGGGTCTTTTTCCCTTTTTTATAATCTCTTTGGGATACAGACCTAGTAGTGGTATTACTGGATCAAAGGGTACGCACAGTTGGGTTGTCCTTTGTCCATAGTTCCAAATTGCTCTCCAGAATGGCTAGATCAGTTCACAACTCCACCAACAATGCATTAGTGTTCCAAATTTCTCACATCTCCAACAATTACCATTTTCCTTTTTTGTAATATTAGCCAATGGGATAGGTGTAAGGGTACTGCAGAGTTGTTTTAATTTGCATTTCTCTAATCAATAGTAACTTAGAGCTTTTTTTTCATATAACTATAGATTTAATTTCCTCATCTGAAAACTGCTTGTTCATATCCTTTGACCATTTATTAATTGAGGAATAACTTAGATTCTTATAAATTTGACTCTGTTCTCTATGTTTTAGAAATGAGGCCTTTATTAGAGACACCAGAAGTAAAAATTGTTTCCCAGCTTTCTGATTTCCTTCCAATCTTGGCTGCATTGGCTTTATTTGTGCAAAAACTGAAAAAATACATTTTTTTAAATCAAGACGTTTCAATTTTCAAATTAGGCAAGTCTAATTCTGCTCCACATTAGCTTCGGTGTTTCTGCCCTTTGCTCTTAATTCTTCCTTCTGTAGGGAAATAAAATCTTATCCACAAGAGAACCATTCAAAAGGTACCTGGAAACGACCTAGTATATCTCCCTAAGGCTTCTCTTGTCCTCAAAGGTTAACCATACAGTTCCTTCAATCAATCTTCATATGGCACAATCTCCAGTTTTTTCAGCATCCCAATAACCTCTTCTAGATATGCCTCAGTCTGTCAACCTCCTTCCCAAAATATGGCATCCATAATTTAAAACAATATACAAGATGTCTAATCAGGGAAATTGACAATGTGATTAATACATACCTCATTTTGGATGCTCTCTCTCTTAATGAAACTGAAGTTTACAGGCAATCCTCTAAAACTAGAAGTGACGATTCGTAGTGGTAGCAGTTTCCTCAAGGGAAATATACCAATAAAATTACAAGTTTGTTTTTTTTAGAAGTGTATTATTACTTTTTCAGATGTCAAATCACAATAACATGTTTAGCTTACATTCCATGCTCTCACTTTGTTAGTGATCTTTTGTTTTATTCAGAAGTTAATGGACATTGGAAAAAAACAGGCATGTACCAGGGGTGGGGAACCTGTGGCTTTGAGGCTCCATGTGGCCTCAAGGCCACAGGTTCCCCGCCCCTGCCATATACAAAGTTACAACACAGAGGATTATACTTCCATTATGTATTTTAAAAAGAAAAAGTATTTACTTCAATGTTTCTTTCAAAGCTGTCTTGCTTGCGTTTTCTTTTGTACTTTCTTCAGTTTTATTCTCTTTAATTTTTTTTTTTAAGAAACTGAGTCTCCCCCTATCTAACCCCACTAAGAAGTGCTGGGGCCCACTGCTGATTGGAACAGAAATTTCCTTTGGGAATCAAGTCAGTTCTTCCCATTTCCTAGCTAAGGGTCTAAATGAGAGATGCTTTGATGCTCTGAAGAACAATTTCTAGCAGGAGAGCTAGTCTCAATCTAGGCTCTCAGGATGTCCACATCATGCATATATCCAGGTGTGCTTTCATTTTGAATCTATACATTCATTTGGTTGTCAAGCTAACTCCTTGATTAGTGCAATTCAGGGAGAACCTCTCCCTTATCCTCGAACCTCCTTGAGACAGGTATGTGGCTACACACAAAAAGAGTCCTACTACTGATGCCCTCCCCCAACACAAACATACATATCCTGACACCTGACATCACCAACCATCGCTCACTCACTGCTGGGATGAAATACACTCTAGTGATAGGTATGAGCAAAAGCATTAAGAGGAGGAGAGGATAAAAGTTAGACTTTGACTAGAATACAGAACAGAACAAGGGAGTAGCCTAGGATAAGCATCAGAAATCAGGTAGAAGTCAGCTTGCAGAAGGACTCTGAATGCCATTGTATTTATACTTTACTTGCTAGGCAATGGGAAGCCACTAAAGGATTCTGAATAGAGAAGTAACTATGCCATCAGAGCTTTAGAAAAATAGCACAGGCAGAGGTGTGAAGGATATAATGAAGAGGGACAAACTGATATAACCAACCTTTGGAAGCACAGGCAAAAGTGAGGAGAGATGGGTGGGGCTGTCTGTAGATAATTCTCTAAACCTCAAGTGACTTTTAAACTGGACCTGAGGGCAAACTCTTCCAAATGACCTTGACCTTGAAGCCCAAGCTCAGTACAACCTCTGGGAAAAAGACTGTTGGAGAGAAAAGATGTTAATTTAATTCTAAAATGATTTTTACCTGTGGCAAGTGAATTGTTCATTCAGCTTGTATCTTTCTTAAATTTCTTTAAAAAAATCTTTCCTAAATGTCCAAGCATCTTGAATATGTGCATTGCTTTCATTTTTACAGTAGAATAGAGGGCATGAGGCAGATTACATTCATTGAGGGACCTCAGACACATTCCCTCATTTTTTTCTTCCTTGTACTTTTCCTTGAACCATTAGCTCTTTCTGTACATATATGTGACTCACATCCCCATGTCTTATGTCTTATGTGTGGGATTTGGCTTTCTGGTGTCTGAATAAATGGTTTGCTTCTGTCTTCTGTATGGAGAGTCTGTTATATTTTGCAATTGAGAATATGCTAGCATATTTGTAGTCATTATCAGTACTGTGAATATTGCATTGGTGCTACATTTTCCAATATTATGCCTCACCAGATCATTCTTTCTAACATAAAAGAATACAAGCAAAACCAACTGCATCTAATGGCACACATCCCCAACTACATTCAGTCTCCTACCTCTCTACCAAGAAGAAGAACATGTGTTTCATCATCTGTTCTCAGGGACCAAATCTTTTTGTTTATATTATTGTAGTCACTGTCTCTATATGTCTTATTCTAAAGGCACAAAGACTAATTTTCTCTGTAATAAAATATGTGTATAGATGTATGTATATTTGGTGTTTCAGTTCTTATTATTATGTACTATTAGTTCAGTTATTATTATAATATATTCATTATATGTAATATATTTTATCATTTACTAATATAACACGTTAGCATAATATATTACATTATATATATTTAATATAGTTAACATAACAATGGAATCATCAATTAACATACTAAAATATTTACTATGCTAATAACATGTATATTGCATGCATGTATTTATAAGTGGTAGCAAAGAACTGAACACAAGTGGATGTCTGTGGATCAGGTTTCTTTAAATCCTTCACAATGTTGCTGCATTTCCAGACTGATTCCACATTACTCTGGCCACATCAGTCCTATTCCTGGCCTTTCATGATGGTGCATGTATGTGACATCTTGGTAAATGGGACATTCAGTCTCCTGCCTCCACATCTTTTCCCCAGTTATCACTCCATACCTACAATGGTCTTCTTCCTTCCTTGTACATTTGCAGCCTCTAAATCCCTTCAAAGATCTGTTCAAACCACCTCTTTCAAGAGGTTTTTCGTGATTCACCCAGTTATTAGTGCCCCTTTCCAGCTGCTTCCTAAATAAATGTGAATTTATTTTGCATATATTGAATATTTACTTATCTGTGAACATCTTTTAATCCCCCAGTACAATGTGTCTTCCCTAAGGGCAGGGACTATCTTTTATATTTGTACTTTAAGCACTGAACAGAGAGACTGACATAAGCAAGTGCTTAATAAATGCTTCCTGAAGGGATGATGTTTTTGCAAACAACAGAAAATCCAAAAACACACAATCAAAACCTGCAAAAAGTCACACAACACAGGGGTAGAGAAGTAATTCTCAGCAGGTCAGGTGATTTCTTGGTACAGAGTCTTTAGAATATCTGCAGACACCTGAAGAAGCCTCAGTTCTTCTATCCACAAATTTTCTACCAAAGTTAACTGGTCTTTCAGGACTGCTTCCTCATCCTTCATATGGGAAACCTAGAAATGATGTAAGTATCAATATTAGTAATAATTTTGGAAGAATTTTCCAACGTCTGGGTTTTTATTAGGAACATAAGATAAATGGCTTAACCCAGCATTTCTCAAACTGTGCTGCAAAAATATACTGAAACAACCCGTTACTTATTTTTCATGTGAACTTTATGCTGTTTGTTAATAAGAATTTTAAAATAACAATTTTAAAGCATTTTACTATGAGGGTTCAGTCAAAGATTTATTTAAGCTGAAGGCTTCTACTACCACTGTGAAAAAGTGTGATAATTGTTGTTTTAACAGAAGAACAAAGTAATTCCTAAATGCAAAATATCTGAATTATAAAGCTTAATTGAGATGTGCAAATATATATGCTATTAAATTTGCATGCTCCTTCCACATGCAAAAATATTCCTGCAACTGTTTTATTAAAAAAATCAATTGAATACTACTCCAAAGTATACTATTCATATTTCATATTCATATATTTCATATACAGATAAAAAAGAATAGTTTGACCTAAGATGTTTTAAATAAAGAACGTCGTGTTTTAGAAATATACCTTCTGAAGTGCAGTTTTGGCCTCTTCCATGTAATAAGAGCATATTTTTCTGGACAAAACCAAACTCTTCCATTCATTTGCGTTTGAAATTACTTCACCAAGAAGCACTTTCTTCCAGCATGTACTAGAATCAAAATATTTAGCATGGCAACATCAGCAGCACTTACAAAAAAGGGAAATGTAAAAGCTATGCCTCAATACAAGCCCACAAAATCTTTCTTATTTTCTTCTAAACATATTTTGTATATATTTGTATTTATGCATTTTATATTTATATATATATTTATATAGATAGATATCTATATTTATATGTTATATATTTATATATAGCTAAAAATATAGATATATATTTTTATATATATTTCTAACTACTTTAAAAATGTCTGTCTCCTGATCAGAATTTAAGTTCTTTATAAACTGGGATTGTGCATGCATTCTTTAAACTTGTATTCCCAACGTATTAACACAGTGGCCGGCACACAGAAGGCACTTAATAAATGCTTGTTGACTGATCAACATGCTTTGTCCTCCAAATTGAAGTTGTTGACAAAAAAGTACAAAGACAAATGAAGCCCTGGTTTCTAGATGAACAATATGTTCCATCACACATTGGGAACACAACTCGGAAACTTACAATTCATCCGCTCCAAGGCATAACAACTTAAAGGCTGTAAGCAGTCTCCAAGATGGCCCATCACATCCAAAAGTTAAATTCCTAAAGAAGAAAAACAACCATCAGTGGTAGAAATTATTAAGTTCTTCACTGCAGTACACTATGACACACCATTATGGAGATTTTCTTTAGGAGCCTGCTAAAACAACATGTGGCCTGTGATCTTGGGCCAACGGAAAAGGCAGAAAAAGTCAGAAATATGTAAAAGGACAGACAGAATCAGAATAAATAAAGCATTTATATAAAGACAACACTTGAGAAGTAACTGGAGACAAGGGAGATGGGAAGAAGGTAGTATGTAGGGGAGAGGTGAGAAATAGTTCAGATAATTAGGAAGTGAGCTGGGTTCAAGGTGAGCATGACTTGTGTGTATACTCCTTCAGAAGAACTCACCAATCAGAAGAAGAGATTGCAGGAGCTAGAGGGTAAGAGTTCATTTCAGAGTAAGAAAAAAAAAAGGAATTAGTCTCTTTCCAATGAGCTACACTAAGGGGATAAACCTAGGGAGTGGAGAACAAAAGACACAAACAATACAAAATAATTTACTCTTTGATTTGGAATGTATTTTATAATATATACTCAATTATAATAATTACTCAGTTATTCTTTTTTTTTTTTTTTTTTTGCTTTTTGGAGGGGAGGAAGGCTGGGCAATTGGGGTTAAGTGACTTGCCCAAAGTCACACGGCTAGCAAGTGTTAAGTGTCTGAGGCCAGACTTGAACTCAGGTCCTCCTGACTCCAGGGCCAGTGCTCTATTCACTGAGCCACCTAGCCGCCCCTATTCAATTATTCACATGGATATGTGATTTTATCCATGAGGGCATTCCTTCCAATTATGGAGATCAGAGCCAAACCATGCCTGCCCACTGTGTGACACTGGTCCATGCTTTCCCATGTGTTCTCCAGAGCACATCCACCTAGCATACCAGTGGGTGCCTTCATCCTCACCTTACCCTGACATCAAACGTATTGAGAGGAGCCTACAGACTGTACACTGTGGCCATGTGGTACAATGGAGAGTGTGCTGACTTGGAGTTAAGAAAACCTGGGTTTATATCATGGCTCTGCCAATTAATTGCCAACTGTGAGACCTTAATTTCTGCAACTGGAAAATAAGATGCTTGGACCTAATGCCCTCTAACATAGCTGCCAGCTCTAATCTGTGAACTCTGGTTCCTAACACAAGTAGCCATCTTTTTTCTGATTACACACTTCTTCAATGACACACTTTATACCATTTTTCCTTTCTAATGTCAAGCCCATCACCCACTATTCCATTGCCATTTTAATGATTTTGAACTGAAATTCTTCAGGGTCCTTAGGGATATACGACTCAGTCACCAATTTGGTGGCTACTCTTGAAACTAAAAAGATGACCATTCAAAGAAAACATTCAGATAATTAAAATAACTTTGCAATTTTCCAATAACTTTGAATTTTCCAATTCAAAGTCCATGTTCAGTGTATACACACCAACTAGTTTCCCCAAGTGAATACCACAGCCTACCTAGACAACAGGTCATTCATTCCTCATCCACTTGAATTTTTCCTATGTGGAAAGTTAAAAAAAACTCTTGAGAGATTACAAATCTCATTCAGGAGACTCTCCTAAGATCTGGGGTTTGCTGTAACCAAGACAATGTGATTCACAGACAGGAGCATCTGTGGAACATCATCACCTACAGGAAACACTTTGACTTGGGCTTGGTGATGATTCTCCCCTATGACAACGGCAAAACCTTTGGTGTGCCTGACTTGTCTATATTTCATATTTCAAGGAATCTTGTATAATTTCTAACTTCCAATCAATCTTGTATAGTTACTTCCTTAATTATGCTTTTATGTTTTACTTTAATGAATACTCAGACCAGCTTCATATTAAGAGGTAGAAGCTTAAGAGTTAAGTAAGGTAGGGAGGAGTGGGAAGAAACCCAACCAGAAAAAGTCACTGGTCACAGATTAATCACAAAGCAAAATTTATCTATAATGGGTTTCAAGACTACTTTTTTATTTACCATATCATCATTGAATCAGTTTCGGAGCATATTCCTTAGACTTATTCCATGTCCACAAAATTAACAATGTTCCAAACATGAGTTCCTATATATAGCCTGATGAAATGATAGCACATCTAAAGAAACTCAAATCAACTGCCAAATAAATTGCTGCTGCTTTTATATTGTCCTACGGGACTCCACTGCTATCATATTTTCATAAAGACACCTATACTACATCAAAAAATACTGCTTATACAATCAGTATCTATCTCCTTATATGGTTATTTAATTCATTCTGTGTCCAAGTATATATATCTGGTCTCTGCAAGTAAATTCCTAGTTTAAGTTCCTAGAAACCAGGGACTGTGTTTTATGTTTCTATCCCTAAAAGCCTTTAGCACAGTACCCTGTTTTATATTCAATAAATACTTTTTATGTTCAATAAATACTTTTGGATTAATCAAGAAAACTCTGTTTACTGTAATGGTTTCCTAAGAAAGCTTTCTGAAATGAAAATTTCATTAAAGAGGGATACTTACTCTGAAAAGCCATGCTCCTTTAAAAGGGAAATCTTCTTATTCATCTGTGTGTCCACTGAAGGAAGGTAACCAACAAGGTCATCTGTATTTTTAAAGATAAGATGCACTTAAAAAAAAAAGGAAGATTCACATACTTGAGGCATAATTCAGAACATAGCTGTAGCTTAATTAGAATATTATCATTTGCATTACATAACAATGAAGAAGCTAAGAGCTTTAGATTGAAAAACAGAATTTGTTCCTCTTGCCCGATTCAGGAAGATAATTCACCATCCATAATGTCACAACAACTTCATGGCAGCAAATCACAGTAAAGGTGGTAGTACTAGAAGTAGTAGTATTCATGAAAATACTATCAGAAATAGTATTAATAATAATACTAACAACAGGTGACATTCACAAAGTGCTTTAAGATTTGCAAAGTACTTTATGTAAATGATCACGTTTAATATTTCACATTTCATGACAGCCCTGTCATATTATATTATTACAACTTTCTTTAAAAAAAATCCTCATCTGTAAGATGAGGAAAGAGAAACTTAAGCAGGTTAAGTGATTTAGAGCTGGTAAAGTTTTAGAGAGAAGATTTGAACACTAGTCTCTCCTGACTCCAAGTCCAGTGTCCCTTCCAATATACTCACTGCCTGGTGGTTTATTATATCCCACTTTAATTCTTGCTTCCAATATGCAAGTCAAACAGAAGGATTAGGTAACAAGATTTTTTGTTTGTTTGTTTCATCATAGCTACTGTTATTAATTATAAATGCTGAAACTATAAAAACAATTTGAATTAAAATGACTTTAGTCCAATGGCTTAAACTATAAAATATCTTCTATTTCCCCCTATTTTGTCAATTGCATAGAGTAATGTAAAAAATCACTTATGTAAGTATAAAGAGTCCTGAACTTCAGTCCTAACTCTACTATTAAATCATTAGGTGGCTTTGGGGCCTACCTCTCCATGTCTCAGCTTCCTCAACAGTAAAATAAAGGAGTTAGAATATAAAAAGTCTAGCTCTTAAAATTCTTTAATATTATTATATAATATGTCATGAATATGAAACAGCTGAGTCAGTCTCAAAGTTAGCTTGTTATAAGGCTGAAAAATTATTATTTTAGTCATTTTTAATTTGAATGAGCAGGTAAATTTTCTGTTTAAGAGCTAAAGCATCTTCTTTATTATATTAAGAATTTCTAAAAATTTCTTTAAAATTCACCTCCTTCAGAATCAACAACCTGTTTTATCCAATATTTGTGCACTAAATATCAAGCCATTACCCACCATAACCTGAAGTCATAGAAAAAGAAGAGTTTGAATATTGACCAAAAAAGTAGCTTCTATGGCTTCTATCAACCTTCTACCATGGAATGACAAAATATCTCTTGGAATTTCAATCAATTTACAACAGTTAATGTCTGAATAGATCTCCAGGTTGTAATAAAACAAAATATACTATATAGATGAAAATTGCCATTTAGGAGAACATAATGAAAAACACATTTTCTCTCTATATACGGTAAACTGTGTTAATATACATTTTTTTTGGTAATCTCCATAGAAACAAATCCAGTGTCTTATACAAAGCAGACGCTCTATAAATATCTATCATTGAATAAATCCCTATCAAATTCAAATTAAATTCCCTTAATCGAACATGACTTGGTACAATACTTTCCACATTTTCCTCTCTATAAAATTCAGTACACATTTCCTGAACACCTACTACAAACAAGACACAGCAGCATACACTAAAAGAGAAACAAAAATAAATAAGGCACAGTTCCTGCCCTCAAGAAGCTTATAATCTATTAGCAATAAAATAAAAATGTACACAAATAAACATAGCAGTGTGAAAATACACAAGTGGCACAAAGAAGTATGAGAGTTAACGCTGTTTTCATCTCTCACACTTTGCTATGCTTTTTTCTGTCAACAGCAACCTTCCCCTAATCAGTTTTCCCACAGAATCCCAGTTTTCTTTCACTAAAAATTTAAGCTGCAAACTCAAGTCAGAGAACTGACTAAACAGGTCTACAGAGAAGAAACTAAATCAAGAACATGTTCTCCTTATTAGAGATTACATAAAAAGGCCTTTAGGAATTCACTCGTGTCATGTGCACCGGAAAAAATTTGACCTGACCTAATGATATATAAACAGCACTATGTGGATTATTGATGGCAACAAATCCGTATTCTAAAAGCAGTCGGTGGTTATCATGAGGGCCATAGCAGATGAACAGTTCTTCATACTTTTTGCAACTTGAAGTAGTCCTAATTTCATAACAATGAGTTTCCTCATTAAATGCTGCTTTTACCTGCAAAGGAAAACAGATTAAAAATCACACTTAAGAGACATGATTAATTCCAAGATGGATAAGTGGTTCAAATTATATCAACTGACAGGCATTTATTAAGTATCTACTATTTGCTAAGCACTAATGATAAGGCAAAGGTTAAAAAAAAAAAAACAACAACAAAAGGCCCCCCTGACTCAGAGGGGCTAATAATCAATCTAGTGAATTTGGTGGTAGCTACAGAAAGAGAGAAAGAGAGAGAGAGAGAGAGAGAGAGAGAGAGAGAGAGAGAATGCTGGTTTTGGAGTCTGGAAGACCTGAGAACATCCAGGTTAAAAAGTCTAATAGGCAGTCTGTAAGGTAGGACTTGAGGTGGGAAAAAGACTAGAATACATAGATCTGAGAGTAATCACAGTAATCATATGTCAAGTCAGTGAAAGAAAGTCGGAGAGACAGATAGACAGAGACAGAGAGAGACAGACAGTCAGAGAAGAGTGTGTGTCTGTGTCTGTGTGTTTTAGGAGGAATAAGTTAGGGACAGAATACATACTGATGATCCAGCAAAGGTAGCTAAGAAGTGGTCAGATAGCTGGGAGAAGAATCAAGAGAAAGGAATATTATGAAATCCATAAAATCTAGATTATCCAGATATGAACAGGTTTTTTGTTGTGTGTTTGTTTGTTTTTTAAGAACTACAAACTACAAATGTCCACATAAGAGCACGGATTCACCACAATTCGATTTTCCATGCACATTGGTAAAGATGAAAAAAGCAGTCAACACTGGTAGGGATATGAGAAGACTGAAACCAAACACTGTTGGTGGAGCTAGGAAGTAGCCCAACCATTCTGGATATCACTTGGAAATTAGGCAAGAAACGAGACTAAACTGCTCATATATACCCTTTGAACCAATGGTTTCACTATGGGCCCCATCCATCCAAAGAAATCAAAGACAGAAATAAAGGCCCAATTTATACTGAAATTTCACCATAGAATTCCTAGAAATAGAAATAAAATGGGTCCTGAATAGCTGAAAAAAATTGTTATATGAATGTAATAGAATATTACTGTGTTCATTTGACAAATATGAACAAACCAGATTAACACAGAAAAATTTCTATGCACTGATACAGGGCAAAATTTACAATTTAACAATACTCATGGCTACAGTAATATATATGAAACATCACCAAAAGGAAGTGAAACTCTGAATAACTGAAAAAGCGATGGTCTCAGAGAACAGGCAACAAAACCTACCTCTCTCCCTTCACTTTTATAGAAACATGGGATTGCTAGGATTGAGTATTATATATGCTGTCAAACAACTTCATAGCACTGCATGATTTTGCTTGGTTATTTTCCTTTGTCACAAAGGAAGGCCTGATTTGGAGGTCTAGGGAAACTGAAACAATGCTGATGTAAAGACAAAAGTTATCAACAAAACATTTTGGGGGCTTTGGGGGAGCTTTCTGGTCTGTTAAGACAGAATCAGACACACAGATCTGATTTTGTTTTTCAGCCCTAAATGTGCAGTTATAATAAGAACACTGGTAGATGTCATTTCTCAGACATAGAAAAAAATAAAGAAAAAGTTCTATTTCTTGCTTCAATATGTAAGTTATGATGTTATATTTAAAAACAGCTACAGAATTTGGGCAAATGTTCATTGATTACAGGTAGCAAATATGAAGAAATATACTGATAAGAAGGGAAAAAAACCTTGTTCTACAGACTAAGGAGTGGGCATAAGCAGGGAAATTTTCCTTAAGGGAAAAGTAAGTTTTCCTTATGCTTAACAATAGATTTCTAGACCAGAAAGGAAACTGAGGAATATATCTAAGAGTTCTTTTTAAGAATACCTCAGACCTAAAGCATGCACAAGAAATCTGGACCTTAGTTGGGCTCTCAACAAAACCTCGAAAGGCGGCACACTCTCGGTTTGCTCCATCACAGACATGGAACATAAAGACACCACCAACTTAAGTAAAAATGAAATATACTCCAACAACTGCTAAGTCACAAAGTACTTTACTCAGCCCCTACTATGTTCACAGCATCTCTCTGCACTGATCTTCTCTAGTAGACATTTGGCATCTTCAACAACTGTACTATCTTAGATTTCCTCTACTCAAGGTTATTAAGTTCTTTCAAATTTGTATCGAGAAGATTCATTCATGAGTTATTCTATTTGTAACCAAATTTTCTATTTGTAATATTCTATTTGTTATAAGTTACAAATATTCTATTTGTAATCAAATATTCTGTTTGTTACAAATTACAAATATTCTATTTATAATCAAATCAAATTTGAAACAATTTGAAATTATAGAATTTCAAAGCTTGGAGGCATCTAAGAAATCATTTAGTCTAATCCCCTCATTCTACAGATGAGAAAACTAAATTCGCACACATTCACACACACACACACACACACACAACTATATAAACTTATTCTATTCACCAATGAACATAAATTTACTCACAAATCTGTGAGGACATAGAAAGCTCAGTTTCATTCCCCAAACAGAACTTTTCTGATCACTCTGATCAAGAGACCCCTTTCACAATGGAATCTAGGCCTCTGCTTCCCTTTCTCCACAACCTAGCTATTGTACCACTAAAAATCATTTCGCAGCCCACCTCCCTCATAGATAATTGGCTCCTTAGCTGGAAACATTAGCAGACACATTTGCTTAACCCTGCAGTCTAAGCTACAAGTACACTTGATCACTACAGCATTCATGACTGCAAAGGGAACAGAACAAGAACTGGTTTATAATTTTGCCTCATGATTAACAAGCTCAATGAATCTGGGCAATCAAATTGAATAAACCTTTGTCAAGCACTTACTATGAGTAAAGCAGTAGATACTAGAGATACAGATATAAAACAACCAAGTATACAAACATGGTATGGTTAAAGATATGGAACAGGGATCGAAAGGCAAAGATTGGGGCTATAAAGATAGGGCATCAAACACAAATTACTGTTCCTAAAGAGTTTAATGGGGAAAATAAGGAGAGATACAGGATGATAGCACAAGAAGAGAGAAGGGTCAAGGGAAGGTTCCATTTGTTTTGCTTGTTTGTTTGTTTGTTTGTTTTTGCAGGGGGGGAAGGTGGGGCAATTGGGGTTAAGTGATTTGCCCAAGGTCACACAGCTGGTAAGTGTTACATATCTGAGGTCGGATTTGAACTCAGGTTCCCCTGACTCCAGGGCTAGTGCTCTATTCACTGAGCCACTTAGCCACCCATGTTTGTTTTTTTAAAGATTATTATTAGTGACCATTTCTTCTCAAATAACTTTATTTTTGCTTGTGTACATGGCATATTGACTCAGTAAAAAGTAATTTCCATGAGAGCGGGAAAAGCTTCCCTTCTGTCTCTGTATCCCCTGTCTCTGTTACAGGGCCACGAACATAGTTGATACGTATTGATACATGGCTCAATGTACTGAAAAATCTAATAATATTGATATAACTAAAATCACAACAGCATCTACTATCTGCCTGGCACTGTGCTAAAGCACTTTATAAATGCTACCTCATTTGAACTAAATGGTGAAAAGACCTAAGCATGTGTGTAGGTATCAGGGAATTAAGACAGGAAGAAATTAAAGATGAGAAGGAATGCCAGGCCAGTTTCCAAAGAAGACAGAAGGGACTGGGATCAAGTGTATTTTGTAAAGATGAATCAACAATGATGACGTAAAAAAAAAATTTTGATTTGTGAAGGAATGGATTAAAGGGATTACACAAGAGATGGCCTTGATTTTCTCAATAAAGTGGAAGGCAAAGTCACCTGCTAGGCAAAAGGAAGAGAGTGTAGCATTAGGAGAATGAAGAAAAGGGGAGGTTTAGAACATCTGCTGAAGGGAGTGTGGCTGGATATCAGATAAATAGACAAGATGGAAGTCTCAGTTGAGGTTAAATAAAAATTTGTTGTGGATCCAGCTGACACAGTACCATGACTCACTCAAGACGAAGCAGAGAAGCAGAAGACGATGGGACAGAGGGTAAGGGGTCATGACCCAGTGAGGAGAGCATGGACAACAGAAGGACAGGGGGGCAAGGGATTCCAAGGGGCCAACACCTTTAACAATGCCTGTTAAATTAGTCAACAAAAAAGTCCTGCAAAAGAAATAAAGGCTGGACTACATGTGATGGCCCAAAGTCTTCAGACAGAAGACTAAGGCTCAGACACAGAAAGCTCTAAGACAGGAACTTGCAAGTCCTAGATCCCATTGATGCTGAGCGAAGTGAGCAGGGCCAGAACACTGTACAGTAACAGCAACACTGTGCAATGACCAACTGTGATTGACTTAACTCTTCTGAGCAACGCAATGATCTTAGACAACTCTGAAAGATTCAGGATGGAAAATGCTGCCCACATCCAGAGAAAGAACAATGGAGTTTCAATATAGATTGAAACATACTATTTTCTTTTTTTTCTCATGGTTTTCCCTTTTGTTCTGCTTCTTATTACTCAATATCACTAATGTGCAAATATATGTAATATAACTGTCCATGTATAGCCTATATCAGATTGCAGGCCGTTTTGGGGAGGAAGAAATATTTAGAACTCACAATCTTAAAGTGAATGCTGAAAACTAAAAATTAATTAATCTTTTAAAAAAGAAAGTTCTGGATCATGGTGGAGTGACGGTGAGGTTAAAGGTATAACCATCAACAGCAATAAGAGTAAAAGGAATAACATAAATTGAGGAAAATGATGAACTGGGAAGTAAGTATGTTTGAAGGGGCATCAGTGTGAACACTGAAGTTAGCAAGGATGAAAACAGTGGTTGGGGTGAAGAAGACAATTGTGATTAAATACTATACTCACGGAGAATGAAATAGACACTTAACTTATCTGTGCTACGGTTGCCTCAGGAAAAAAATTGTTCTGTCTACATCATTGCTAGTTATGTGGACCAATAAGATTACAAGTTGAAAAAATACACTGGGAAGCAGGCAAAACTACAGTGGTATCAGGAGGCATCATGATTAGCTATTGTCTGGTAGACAACCATTAATTATTATCAACCATTAATGTTTTACATCATAACCAAATTTCTTCTTTAAAACATTTTCACTCTAAGCAGCATTTTTAAAGATAACTGATTATCACCAAACTGGGGGTGTTGTTCAGAACAGGGGGAGCCAGGAGATATAGTGGATAGAGCAAGGGACCTGGAGACCCAATGAGACCAGAAGATTACCCAATGTCAAATCTAATCTCAGATACTTACTAGTTGTGTGATCCTGAGCAAGTCACTTTAGCCTATCTGTCTTAATTTTCTTATCTGCAAAATGGGAGGTAATAATAGCACTTATCTCCCAAGGTTACTGTGAGAATGAAATGATATAATATTCACAACATTTGGAAAGCATTTTGCAAATTTTAGAATGCTACTAAATGCTAGCTAGCTGGGAGTAGTAGTAAATAAGGATGAGAACTTCAAAGATTCACGAAGGTTAAGGATTGGCAAGATACTCATAATACCCACCCTAATTCTGCTGCCTCTGGAAGTGAGATAATTAAGAGATGAAATAATACATTTGATGGAAGCCCATCAGCTCCCAGTCCCAATATTCCAACTTCCTCATCGGCCTCACTAAACAGCAGGCACGTCCTGATTTAACCACACCATCTGGCTTTAATCACACCTCAGGCCCCCAGACTCAATCATAGGCCTCACTGAATAGCAGGCCAACTGCCCCTACCTAGCCATTCACCGTCTCCCCACCCAATATCCTAACTTCCTCAATATATGCCTCACTGCTCACTAGAACAACAGGTGTGTCGTGTCCATGAACTCATGTTTCTCACAGAAATAGCAGGCGTGTCCATGTGATGGGATCCCAGCCACTGCTTCTAGCCAGCCACTGCCCCCAGACCCATTCCTCAGACTTCCCACAGAAACAGCAGGTGTGTCCAGGCACTCAACCATGACCACATCCATCTACTCTCAGAAAGGACCACAACAGTCAGCCAATAAGAAAGCAGCACCACTAGGATGCCCAAGAAGGATGTGGAACCCAACATAATAGAAGGAACTTTCCCAAGTAGGACCTGTGCAGTAATAGTAAAGATCTGACCTAGAGTAAACTTATGAAACAGAGAAGTTTATTATAACATCATTATAATAACACCCCCTCAAAATGGGCTTTTCTATATACATTGTAGGTACATGTGCAGTTTCACCAGGGTTGGGACCTCTCCTCTATTACCTAATCCCTTAACAAATCCCTCCTGCCTTTATAATATTCGTAATTTCTGTTGTGTAATCAGCATTATTATACAATAAAACTGCCTGTCTTGTCTTACTAAGGGGCTGGTTCCTTTTGGAACCCTTCCCGTTAGAGGCATCATTCCCAATAAATTCCTATAGTTGGATTAGAGGTGGTCTGACTCTGAATTCTTTTGGTACTACAACCCCCACAACACACCATGAAACTGCAACACTAGCTCTTCAATGTTTACAAAACCCTTTCCTCACAACAATCCTGTGAAATTGATAATGCAAGTATGATTTATCCCCATTTACAAATGAGCAAAGCATCTGTATCTACATCTAAGTCTTCCGATTCTAAATCCAGCGTTCTTTCCAGAATACCGGACTGGAAAATTATACAAGTCATATAGTCATTCTCTTTTCCACTTATTCTCCATCTTAATACTGGTACTCTCATTTAAAAGACCAAGGAATCTTATCTACAAGTACTAACCTCAAAAAATTACAAGGAAAATACTTTATCAATTGAAAGCACTCTGTAGTTATAACAAAAATCTGACTAGCAACATAAAGCAGCTCTATTCAGCACAATCAGATCTGACTACAGGTCACCTGACCCCACCAACTAGGTGCACAGATCAAGCCACAAACTAGGGGCTAGTTATTTATACCTAAGTGGTCACTGGTTGAATGAAATTCCTTTCCTCCTAAAGACTAGCTGTGATAAGCAGCATGCATAAGGAATCAGAGTTTCAATGGGGGGATCCAGGAAATGGGAAGAATAATGAAAGAATTATTTTGGAATACAGAATAGTGCTGAGGAATCCAGATTGCTATGAGTGGGGACACTGAGCAGCATGAGGCACTTGGGTCACAACGAGAGAGTCATACTTTTGCTGGCACCAGGCATGCCATTACATACACATTTTCCATAAGCATCATCCAGGACTCTTCCTTCCCTGTCATGCCACACATCCAATCAATCATCAAATCTTGCAGTTTCTACCTCCACAACACGTCTCACCTCTGTCCCCTTCTCTCCAGCGTCCTAGCTCACTCTGAGTCTGGGCCTCATCAACTCTCATCTTGACTATTAAACAGTTTCCAAATTGGTCTCTCTGCCCCAAGTCCTTGTCAAGTCCTAGAAACTGCTGACAAAGTAACTCCTCTTAGAAGCAGGTCTGACATGGCTCCCCTACTCAATTACCTCTAGTGACCTCCTGTGGCCTCTAGAAGAAAACATAAACCCTTCTGTTTAGCTTGTAAAGTCTTATACAATCTTACCACCCTCTACCTTTCCAGCCTCAATAGTCATTATTCCCTGTCTCACACTCTACCATCCAGGCTGTTACTCACACTATCCTACATGCCTGGAATACATTTTTCTCCTTATCCTTAACCTTCAAGGCTCCTTTCTTTCTTCAAGACACAGATTAAGCATCATCTCCTGAAAGAAGCCTTTCCTAAGAAACTCCCAACTAGATTAAGTTCCCTCTCTCCCAAACTACCTTTTTTTGTATATATCTGTATTTATGTTTACCCTGTGTGTGTGTATATGTATGTATGTATCTATGTATATGGAGACACTAAGCACATAC
>CM053591.1:50008083-50049570 GCA_028646515.1 Pseudochirops corinnae | reverse complement strand
ATGTCTCCCTCATTTGAACATAAGCTTATTGTAAGCAGGGGCTGTTTCATTCTTTGTACTCCCAATGCTCAGCACACAGTCTGGCACATAGTAGGCACTTCATAAATTTGTGTTGATTGATTTTTGATTCCATCTGCTACACAAAGTCAAATTCTGTGTGTGTGTTGGTCTTCCTCATAAAAAAGCAAAATACATTTCTTACCTGAACTCCTGGGCTGTGATTCAACAGATCTAAATACGGAGCTAATGCATACACATCCGGCTCTGCCGAAAGACATTCCTTCTGTGCATGTTTCATGTACACTGTTCTGGTGTTAATGGTACACCAAGCCCAAAGAAAAGCATTGTAGTGAAAAACGTGTTCCACATGCTCAGTAAATAAAGACTGGAGAGAAGAAAAGAAGCCTCTGGAAGAGAGGAACAACTCCTGAACGTGTGTCCTCTGCTCCTGGGCTTTCATTTTCAAAGGTTTAGGTAAAAGTCTCACCACTCGGGGTTCTAAACAAACAAGACAAGTGTAGGTTTTTGGTAAAACGTCCAGGTAGGGCTTCCAGGGAGACTTGTCTCCTGCATGTTTTTCTGAAATTAAAAATGTACACAGGGCCAGCAAGGGAGATACAGGAGGCGTCCACCTATTTAAAAGTAAAGATTTTGAAAAATCAATTAGTTTTTCAACAAAATGTGAAATAGGCTAATGCTCTAATTTCAATTATGTTCTTTCACTTAACAGAATCTGCTCCCTCCTAGAAACTACTTCCCTTCACTTGGAGTGACACAGAATGGGTCACCCTGGCAGTATGTATTCATACTGTGGCATCAGTCAAGGCTCATGAGGGCACATCGGGGTTTGGGTCGTTTTACAAGGCCCTCTTCTCAAAAAAGGAATTGTTGTTGGTTTAGTTGCTTCAGTTGTGTCCAACTCTTTGTGATCCTATGTGAAGTTTCTTGGCAGTGGTGTGCTACTTCCTTCTTCAGCTCATTTTACAGATGAATAAACTGAAACAAATAAGGTTAAGTGACTTGCCCAGGGTCACACAGCTAGTAATTGTCTGAGACTGGATTTGAACTCAGGTCTTCCTGCCTCCAGGTTTGGCACTCTCTCCAGTGAGCTGCCCAGAAAAGGATGGATCATTCATGTGTGCACCCGATTCCTCTACAGTCTTTAAAGACTTTCAAGTCCAACCAAATATAATGGAGGTGGGGGGAAAATTGACAAAGAGCAGCCCTATCCTCAAGTAAAGGAGTCAGGTTTACTTGTGCTCTTGTCTTTCCAGTCATCCCTCATTCTCTAGATTTCACCACCATCACTCAGCTGCCTTCTCCCTCACCCTTGTGGAACTCTTCTTCCATTGGTCAACTGTTCCTGGAACCTTCATTTTAGGGAAAGGTCCAGACCGGCCATTCCTTATCTTCAGGACTTTCCCACCATGGCACTAGCAACTCTTTCTACTCCCTAATTCACAATTTTCAGCTCTCCCTGTATATGTTGTCTTTCCATATTAGAATGTAAGCTCCTTGAAGACAGGCACTGTCCTTTTTTGCTTATGTTTATGTCCCTAGTACTTAGCACAGTTCTTGGCACATCATAATAATAAATGCTTGCTGACTGACAGAAGCATATAGTGATGGATGTCAGTAACGTCATCCCCGAATGCAAAGGACAAGCCTCACTGGCATAAAACCATAGGGTTAGGAGTATGGATTCCTTCTCTCTCAGGTTTAGTAATACAGCTCTTATATATTTCAGCCTCAATGTGTGAGGTCATGTGTATGTACCTCCATCAAGTACAACAGTTGAGTGATAATGGCATCTACTATTACCTATTTTTTCTAACCCTTAAAACACATGCATACAACACTCCCTTCTCAAGGCTTCAGGGAACACATTCTCAGCTCCCAGCCTCCTGATTGTCAGATATAGATAACTTTCCTCTCTCCCACTATCGAATACATATTTCTTTACCTCACTTAAATCTGAAATCAAATCCTTCCCAGACTTCAGCTTTGAGAAATATTCTGCCACAACTCTGCACTTCAAACTGAAGGCTGGGGGTAGATTATATTTGAATAAGACAAGCCTCATATTTGTAAACCCTTTGTTCAGAGTTCCCAGAGGCAAAGACTATATTTCAATATACTTAATGTGTAAGGGTCAAAAATCACTTGTTTAATCATATCATAATTACAGAAGCAGAATTATTATTACTTTAAAAGGTTAATAAATATTTAATAAGACTTGTCGGTGTTTCAACAGAATCTCCCTCTTTTTAAAATATATTTAAACCACATGCCTGAAACTTGATTTTTAAGAGGTAGTGTAATACAGTGGAAAGAACACTAGGTTTGGTGGTGAAAGACATAGGATCAAATCCTGCCTCTGACAATGACTATGCGAATATAGACAGTTCAGTTTCCTCATCTGTAAAACAAGGGGAATACTCCCTAGTCCCCAAGGTTATCATGAGAGTTCACTTTGTAACCCTTAAAATGTCCAATAAATTAAGGAGATAACTCCTTTTACCAAAGCAAATTCATTTGTAGCTTATAGCCTTATAAACATACCTTGTGTGTCCCAGAAGTCTTAGTGCAAGTTTAAGCTACACTAAAATTTCTGGGACATCCTGTAATAAATGAGATATTAGTAGCAATGATTAAGATGGTAAATATATTCTATTTGTATGAGTAAATATAAACCTTGCTTCAAATATTGCTTCCATAGAGACTACAACTACTGTTACTATTAAGGGAGTCAAATGAAATGTTGCAAAAAGTCATCAATATTGGTAATTTTGAAGTGACAGCTGAAAATATCTTAGTATGAAATGTACATTCCTCTGAACAAATTCTTCTGGGGTCAGGAATATTGTACCTTACGGTTTATTTTAGAAAGACTGTCTCTTGTGATTACTGAAAAAAAAAAGGATAAATCTAGCTTATTTCCTGAGAATCTGAAATTTAACTATTATCTTCACAAGAAATAATTTTAAAATTTGTAAGAAACTTTAATTAATATCTGGAATGAACTGAATGAAATAAAACAGTTTTTCCAGATAAGTAAGGAGGAATTAGCTAATGATACATTGAGGGTTTGAAGAACTTTGGCTGGGAACTTTCACAGAGCCAAAGTATTGTAAATATTAAACACATACACATACATATATACACATGTGCACACGCACACACACACATGCTAAGATATATGCACACATATGTACATTTACATACATAATTACTTGTATATGTTTATTATAGATTTTACTTCTTAATACATGAACTGATGCTGAGTGAAGTGAGCAGAACCAGAACACCGTACACAGCAAGAGTAAAACTGTGAGACTATTAACTCTGACAGACTCAGCTCTTCTCAGCAATACAATGACCTAAGATAATCCCAAAAGATTCCTGATGGAAAATGCTAACCAAATCCAGAACACCTATGGAGTCTGAATACAGACTGAGAAAAATGTATGGGGAGAAAGGGGAAAGGAGATTCAGAATGGGGTAAATTATCCGATATAAAAGAGGCACAAAAGCACTTTTACAATGAAGGGGATTATAGGAGAGGCAGATGGGAGCGTGAGAATCTTACTCTCATCAGAACTGACTCAAAGAGGGAATAACATACACACTCAGGTGGGGATGGAAATCTATCTTACCATACAGGAAAGTAGGAAGGGAAAGGGAAAAGTAGGTGAGGGGGCTGGCAGAAGGGAGGGTAGATTAAGAGAGGTAAAAGTCAGAAGCAAAACACTTTTGAGAAGGGACAAGAGTGAAAGGAGAGAGAGAGTGTAGGATAAACAGGGGGGAAAGAGGATGGAGGAAAATACATAGTAATGATAATTGTGAAAAAAAAATTTATAGCAAGTTTCTCTGGTAAAGATCTCATCTCTCAAATAGAGAACTGAGTCAACATTATAAAAATAAAAGCCATTCCTTAACTGATAAACAGTCAAAGGATACAAACAGGCAGTTTTCAGATGAAGCAATCAAAGCTATCTATGGTAATTATGAAAAAATGCTCTAAATCATTATTAATTAGAGAAATGCCAATTAAAACAACTTTGAGCTACCACACACCTATCAGACTGACCAGTATGACAGAAAAGGAAAACGACAAATATTGGCAGGGATGTGGGAGAATTGAGACATAAAGGCATTGTAGGTGACACTGTATACTGACTCAACCGTTCTGTAGAGCAGTGTGGAACTATGCCCAAAGGGCTATAAAACCATGCATATCCTTTGACATAGCAATACCAGTACTAGGGCTGTGTCCCAAAAGAGATAAAAAACAAAAAGGAAAAGAATTTACGCATACAAAAATTATCCTTTCTTCTAAGCCAAATAAACCAAAGTCCATCATTACTTCAAAGGTGCTTCAACTCTGCTACAGGCTTCAAGAAACCAGAAAGATCACTAGCAAATAAAGGAACCTCAAATAATTTCAGTTGGATATAGAGTCAGAAGAACTGGGTTCAAGTTGAGCAAGTCATTCTGGGCAGCAAGGATAGAACATTGGGCCTGGAGTCAGGGAGAGTCATCTGCCTGAGTTCAAATCTGGCCTTGCTAGCTGTGTGACCCTGGGCAAGTCACTTATCCCCTTTGCCTCAGTTTCCTCATCTATAAAATGATCTGGAGAGTATCTCTGACAAAAAAAAAAAACAAAAATTCCAACCCAACTAGGGTTGGGGTCATGAAGAGTTAGAAACAACAAGTAAATCACTCTACCAGCCTCAGTTCCTCATCTGTAAAATGGATTAGATGGGGTTCTATGACCCCTTTCATCTCTAAGTCTAGGATTCTTAGAACAAACTGCCAGGAAACATCAGTTTTTTAAATCTTAATATTGTCAAGAGGTATCCGAATTTTCTAAACTGATCACTATTAAGACTTACTAAGAATGCTAACGATTGAGGATTATGAGAAAACCAAAACCTCCACCATGGGAATGTATTTATTATTACTTACTTAGTAATGTAACCTCCCAAGTAGCTTTTAATTACGGTGTCTGTAGTAAGCAGGCACTTCTCAGGCAATGAAATAATCAGCTCTCCAGGCTTGCAAAAAAAAGAGAACAAATTTAAAATATCTCCTTCAAGAAAAATTTACCTGCAAAAGAAAGTCAGTGAAATGCACAGTCCTATAACAGAACCAACCTAATTGGGTTAGAAGCCTAGTTTCAAAGAGCCCATCTATCACTCTATGAAATATGAAGTTTCTCTTTCTCCTCACCTTGATTTTACAGGCTAAATAACCAGCCCCCACGGCCTAAGTACAGTTTCTTCCTTAAGTACAGGATTTGGACGTGGTAATGAATTGACACATAGGAGGCTCCTTCTATGAAATGAATTAGTAACTTTTTTCCCGGGAGAATTTGATTCTACACAATGTGTTAAGTGCCAAGATATTTTGTTAAATTTTATGCAGATACAAAAATAATTAAGATAATTAATAAGCCCCCCCTACTCTCAGGGTGTTAACAGTTTAGTAACAGTTTAGACAAGGAAAGTACATAAATCATTAAAACAACAATTAGGAGAGGCCTAAATTAATAAAAAAATACGATCTTACCTTTCTGTCAAAAGTAAAATTGTATTTTTTATTAATTACAAGTCCAGGGGGAAGGGACTTTGGAGGTCATTTAATGCACAGTTCTATAATCCCATGAGCAGGATGGTGGGATGCCAGGGGCTGGGCCCCTCAGCCAGCATGGGCCTGGCACAGTCCTCCAGAGGGAAACTGACATGGAGGCCAGGCAGTACCTGCCAACCTGGGATGTGTCATTTATGGAATGGCCCTGTGTTAGGCAAGAGAAGGGCCAGTGGAGAAAGTCACCACCTGTGGGCCGTAGGTAGGGCCCAGTTACCTTCTCAACTAGAACCTCAGAATTCTTGGCTCTGGCACATGGCCATAAAGGACAATGGCTGCTGCCCAGCTAGACAGCGAGGCCTTCATCAATGTCCCCATAATTTTAGTTTCAAAATGGCTAATGCAGAGGCAGCTAGGTGGTGCAGTGAATAGAGCACCAGCTCTAGAGTCAAGAGGACCTAAGTTCAAATCCAGCCTCAGACACCTGACACACTTACTACTTGTGTGACTTTGGGCAAGTCACCTAACCCCAATTGCCTTGCCTTCCCCCTTCCAAAATAAAATAAAAACCAAATAGCTAATGTCTGGATTGTTCCTCACTTCCCCTTAACACTAAGAAACACAGACTACTAAGAAGCAGAATGTGAGGAAAGGGCATAATCTAGGCTGATTTCCTTGAACCTCACCTTGTCTAAACCCTGAACAGACTCTTGACCAGGGTGTTCCCAGATAAGCCCCCCCCAGTTCCCTGTAATCTCCATGAGGTCTGTTGGAAACCAGTGAAAGAGTTTGGAATGTAGCTCAATCCCTTCTCTATCAGGTATGAAAAAAAGGAGCCTGTTATCCTGGATCCCTCTCCATATTCAATACAGAACAGATTTTGACTGGAGCCTTCCCTGATCAATAGGAAGTGAAGATCCACTTGCTCTGGGTAGAGGGCCTCAGCTCCTCCAGCCTTACTCTCACATTAAAGGGTGGCACTTCTGTAGCCTCAGTCTCAATGTGATTTCTATAACCAGGTGTAGCAGGTCAGAGGGATGCCAGGAGAGCCCTGGCCTCTTGCTCCATGAAGGCCATCTCTTCTTTCTTTCTCATCATCACCAGCTCCTCAGTAGGCATAGACTTTAGCAAAGCCCGTAGGACCCCAGGAGGGGAATGGACATGGAGGCCAGGACAGCAGCATCTCCACAACCTGGAGATAATTCCATCCAAGTGAATGGATTTTTCTAAGACCATGAGAGGACATAAGGGACATGGCTACTGTCCACTGTGATGTTGGGAGTCTGACTACAAGCTCCATGATGTTATGAGTACCGGTCCCATTCCTTCTCCCTCCCCATCCGAACTTCCCCTTCCCCTTCTATGTGATATAAGTATCACACACATGCTTCTCAGATCATGAAGATGAGGAGGAGAGAGGCCAGTACCTGTCTCCTTCAAACAGTAAGTGACAAAACACCTGCTCACCTCTCATCTTCCTTCTACATACTCTCCCCAAAACTCTTCCCCCAAACCTCAGCCTGAGGACATTGGCTGGTAACAAGTCAGGCTCAGGACAGTAGCCCGTGGCCTGTAGACTTCAGGACACCAATCAATAAACAGCTACAGGGACAGAGAGGGGAATCCTTGAGCTCCCTCTATCCACTATCCCTCATCCCACCTCCAAAGATAACTATTCTCACCTCTTCAAAGGGAATAACAGAACTCTCTGTAAGTTCTCACTGTACCTATTGTAAAGATGGTCTCATTTTGGACCAGGGACCCCAATGCCCTGGAGCAGGGGTTGATGCCATATCATGTCTTCAAATGAAAATGAATGATGACAGGCAGAGGCTTTTCAGAATCTGATCACAGCATCCCACCACCATGTGAACACAATGAGAAGGCTAATGCTTATTCTGAATATGGCAAACAAGATCAAGGATGGAACGGGACTGCCCTGGGAAGATGCAAGTACCAGGAAGTCCCTTGGGGTAAATGAACTCAAGGTGATCTTGGGGACCAGTAAAATACAGCATTACTCTAAAAAAAAAAATCAGCCCCTTCATTGAACATATGAGGAAATTAGACATCTAGAGAATTCAAGTTTTTTTGTCTAAGGCCATACAAACTGCTAGTGGCAGAGACTGGTTTAAACCCAGGCCCTCAGATACCAGAATCAACACTGATTCCACTTTACCACCCTGGTTCTCTGTTGTCTAACGTTACTTAGGTGTCCAAAAGGCACTGAATCATTCCAGGGACGGGAATTTAAATTATCAACAATGCAACTAATGAATTGGGCTGAGCAGACAAGCGAACTGACAGCTACTGTGCTAAGTAGAAATCCCCAAAATTTAAGTGCTGTTTTCAGTTTTTCCCAATGAAATATAAACATGAAAAGAAAACAAATTTAAGAAGAAAAGTGACTTTGGCGTTAGAAAATGTCAAAATGGCAGTATGAGTCCTTGAGTCCTTCTTCAATCTGTATTCAATATGCACATAAAACTGAACCTATTTACTATAAAATCTCTAAAAGACAAAATCATAAAAAAGCACCCACACTTGTGCATGCACACAGGAGAAGACATTTTCAATCATATCCTTTCACATGTTTTAGGTCAAACAACCTGAACTCCACACAAGGCTGCTTCCTCCCCAAACTGCAAAGAATCACGTTATAGGATTTTGTTATAGAATGAAGTCAAATATAGCTTCCTGAAGGAATAAAACCACATATTAATATCAGAACACACATTTTTAAAAATTGTTGAAATACTTTGTTTCTACATCACCTAAGTTTCATATTGTATCCTCACTCAGAGCCATCCCTTTAACAAATAATTTTAAAAACAATAAAAATTACAGTAGAGGACAATATCCACACATCGAATCAACACATCAAAAAGTCTGGCTAATTAAATGCAATGTCCCATACTTACAGTCCCCCATATCAGCAAAAAAAGGACTAAGCTTTCTCATATTTCTTCCCTGCAGTCACTCTTGGTCATTATAATCTCACAACACTGTTCCAACTGTTCTGTTGTTGCTTTCCAATTACACTTTTATTATGTTATACAGTTAACGAAGTCTGTAACAGTGCAATTATGTCTTTTCATGTTTCTCTGGATTCATCATTGATGTTTTTTACAGCAAAATAATATTCCACTACACTTTTCTCCCATGACTCATTTACTTCTTTTTCTTTTAATCACTTTAATTTCAAATTTAAACACAAATTAAGATTGATTGAACATTTCTTATAGTAAAATAATATTCTATTACACTTCTCTCCCATGACTTTTCTTCTTTTTCTTTTGTTTTAATTTTAAATTTAAACACTAATTAAGATTGATTGAATGCTTCTTACAGCAAAATAATATTCTATTACTTCTCTCCCATGACTTGCTTTTTTCTCTTCTTTTACTTATTCTAAATTTAAACACCATGTAAGACGAGCCTGTCCATATGCAAAGTAAAACAGAAAAACAGGACCATATAAAAAGCTAAGTAAATTCAACATGTTATTTTCAAATCTGTTCCTCTTGCCTATGATTCTTGCTGACCTTTCTTTAACACATAATCATTAAGTACAACCGAACAAACGAACTAAAAAATATAGGGAAATAATTTGATTTAAACCATAAAGCTGAAGAGTAAAATCTGTAATTAGTTGTTTCTTTCCCCCCAAGAATTCAAGGGTGGAGGAAACCAGTACCAACCTGTAAGGATTTTACAGCCATCAGTCCTCTTCCTGTACCTAAAAAAAGAAGGATATTAAAAAAAAAAAAAAAGACTGAATTACATCAGCTTATTTTATTGCCTCAGTACTATCATGCAAAAAGCTACAAATGACATCTTCAAAATCATGCACAAAATACTATTTTAAAAGTTTGTAAGACTTTTTTAAGTTCATAAAAGGCAGGGACCCTGCCTTATTTAATTCTGTACAAGGCTCAGCATCTAAAAAATCCTCTTTCTGATACATTTCTCTTAGGCTATAACAGTGCTGTCTCCTGATTGTCCCCTAATCTAACTATTCTTTCTCGGTCTCCTCTGCTTGATCCTCATTCATGTCAAGCAAAAGAGACAGGAAAGGAGTAGTCAGATGGGTAGGAAGAGAACCAGGCAGAGTAGAAAGTAAAGTTAAGCATGGCTGGAGCTTTCTGGAAATACTGGAGTGACAGAGGCAGTAGTCATGGAGAGGGGGCAAAGAAGGAAGTGGGTAAAGCAACAGCTTCTCCTGAAAAGGAGATGGCCATGGGGTAGCACAGTGAATAGAGCACCGGCCCTGGAGTCAGGAGGACCTGAGTTCAAATGCAGCCTCAGACACTTAACACTTATTAGCCATGTGACCTTGGGCAAGTTGCTTAACCCCAATTGCCTTGCCTTCCCCCCTGCAAAAAAAAGTGAAAAAGAAATGGCCAGAAAGTGTCAGTCAACTAGCAAATAAGTGCCTATTATGTGCCAGGAACTGTGCTAAACACTGAAGATACAAAAGGGAAAAAAAAGATCCCTGCCTACAAGGAGCTCACGGTCTAAGGGAGGAAACAACACACAAACAACCATATACAAACAAGATAAATATAAACATGTGTGTGTATATATGTGTGTATGTATATATACACACATATATACACATATTATATATACACGCATATAACATATGTGTATACATATCTGTGTGATAAACTAGAGGCAATCTCAAAAGGTCTCAAAGTCCCTAAGATGAAGGACTGAGAAAGGCTTCTTTCTTGCCAAAAAGAAGACTTAAGGTGAACCCTGAAGAAAGTCAAGGAAGCTAGGAGACAGAGATGAGGGGAGAGCGAGTTCTACATGTGGTGATGGCCCTGGTTGGGGTTGGGAGGGGAAGGGATTGTTGGCACAGGAAGGGGAAAGATGGCAAAGAGCCTCGAAGGTTATTCACAATTCATAGCCTCAGAGTGGCCAGGAGCATGAGAAGTTAAGTACCTTGTTCATATTTTCAGTATATCAGAGATCAGGCTTGAATCCAGACATTCCTGACCCAAAACCAACTTTCTATGCATAATACGTGTGTCAAAAGCCTCTCCTACAGCTGCTACAAAAACAGCTATTGTTTAAAAACTCCAGAAAGAGAGACAAGACAGGAATCACAGCCGAGCTGTCACTGTCATGAGAATGTGTGCTTTGATTGTTGATCTATGAGATGAACTATGAAGAAGACAGAACGGTGATGAGAAGCTTTATCCTTGCAACCTGTCACCTGTTATTTGATGAAGAAACAATTATAAAGAGCATTTTATGTGGAGTGAGTCCCGAGTGAGTCTATTAAGGGGGATGGATTGAGAAAAACTAAAGAGAGACTGCTTTCCTATCATGGCTAGAGAGAAAGTAGAGAAGACAGAGAGAAAGAGGATGAGAAGGCTTCATGATTGATGGAACTTTTTTAACCTTTATCTTGTAAAGAGAAGGAACACTGTTAGGGTAGAGTTATTTGTTATCTCAAATGGAATAAGTGGAGTAAGATGTCCTCAGAAATGAAGTAAAACTGCTACTGATGGTGAAGGTTTGAGGCCATTCTTGCATTATTGTAGACAATCATCTGTCTTGATAACGGAATCATTGTTATTAAAATTATTGTGTAATTTATTATTTATTTAACCCTAGGTGATTAAAGTATTTATTACTGATGACAGATTTCATTATTAAAATTAATGAGTAATTTAATATTAAAATTAAATTTAAAAATTAAAAATTAAAATTAATATCAATTCATTATTTAATCCTAGGAAATTAAAGGATTTATTATATAGAGATGTAGCTAGTATTGGAAAAGGTTTCTTCAATGTATTGAATCAATAATATTTGCTTAATTTTATTAATTCATGAGAAAATACTCAAACACGACCCTGGATTTCCAAAGAGCTTGAAACAGTAAGATTAAATGTGAGAATGAAACAAATAACAGGCTAAAGGATGATCTATAAGTGACTGTGGGAGATCTCAAAATTCTTGCCATATAATGGCAGGAAGATGCTATGATACCAGGGTGTCAAACTTAGGGCCAGCACCATGTGAGTCCAAATTAGACTAAAATGGAATTAAGAAATGTTTAACTAAATAATAAAAATACAATATAACCTACATAAATCTGTAGTTTTCTAAGTCAATATGGCCCTCAGGAATTAGTTTCTATTTGCATCTAACACCATTATACTGTAACATGTTGCTTTTCTCATGCTAGAATGTCCATGAATGAATGGATTTCTAAATTCTTTCAATTACATTTTTAAAATGTGATGTTTCTGAACAGAAAAACACTGACCAACATTCTCTAGTGTACTCCTAAATGTTAGTGGTTCTACAATCTCCTTGATACTGAAATCCCATCCAACAAAAAGTGGACTGCTACCAATACATGCCTACAACTCAATCTTTACAACACCTATGCTTCCATTGGTCAGTTCGAGAGGAGCCACCAAAAATGCTGGGCAACTTCCTCTCATTCTATGGAGCACACAGGCAAGCCAGGGTTATTACTGGTTCTCACTATGAGAACTGGACCATCCTTTTTTCTGCTCATACATTTCTCCATAACATCCTTTCAGCTCTAAATTCTAGACTCTATGAAATAACATTCCTTGGAGTTTCTGATATCATGCCTTATATCAGCAATTGATAAAACTGATATTGATAAATTGATTGATAAAAATATTGAGAAGAGGATAAAAAACTGATAAAAAAAATTGTTGACTAAACAAGGCTAAGTACAAAGATATGAGGCAAGCCACTATATATTTTTCTCCAGGGTTATAACTGCTTGGGTACTCTTCAGACTCAAGCAGCTGTAATTATGCCTAAGTGAATTATTATCCAGCCCACAATATTTTCATTTTGTCTGTTATCAGACTTTGTTATATGTCTTCCCTTAAATCAATAGGTGCATTTTCTCTAGCATCCTGCAGAAAAGAACATAAGCATGATTTGTTCTTAGTTCTTGTTCTCAGACTCACTTCAGTTTCTGTGAGTTCCCGTTATTTACTGAAGCAGACACGATATGAAGAATAACAAATATCTGTATAAATCCAGAGATAGGCATAATGAGCTAGGCCTCAGTCAGGCTGGTCCCTGGGTAGTTTGGGTCTGAATGACAATGAAATGCATATGCAATCCATCTAACAGTTAACAAAAGGAGCTTTATTTAGCCATGGCACAACAAGGACATTCAGAGCAGAGGAGGGATGTTCATCCAGGACAAAGCACAAATTCAGCCAAGCAGTTCCCTAGGGTTGGAATGCTTATGGTCTAAGGTCTGAAGCCTCAGCTCAGAGAAGAGCTCCATCCCCTCTTGTGACTGTTTTGTACCCAACTGATCAGGAAGCTATGTCAAGGCCCCAGAACATCTTCTCAGACAATCAGATCTCAAGGAAATAGTTCTAATACTTTTTAAGGAAAAACTAGTCTAATTTGCATTGCATGAGGGAGAAGGAAGAGGGAGAAGACGTAGACAGGGAACCTAGGGCAGGGCTCCCACCATTATGATTCATGATAAAGAGGGTAATGGGGGATGGCCATGCCATGTAGCACAGTAAACAGAGCACCAGCCCTGGAGTCAGGAGGACCTGAGTTCAAATCCAGCCTTAGATATTTACTAGCTGCGTGACTTTGGTTAAGTCACTTAACTTCTGTTTCAGTTTCCTCCACTATACAATGGGGATAATAACAGCGGTGTTATGAGGAGAAAATTGAAATTTTATTTGAAAAGTACTTAAGGAATATAGTAGTTACCATATGAAATTAGCTATTACTATTTTCTCTCACCCTCATCTATGGTCAGTTGCCAAATCTTGTCACTTCTACTTCCTCTATATCTCTCACATGCAACCCAGTTATCCCCAGCCACATACCAACCAACTACCGTAGTTCAGGTCCTCATCATCAGAGGACAATTTCAACAGCCTCCTCATTGGTCTCCCTGCTTCCACCCTCTTCCCTCTCTAAACCATCACCCACGCAGCTGCCAAAATAGTGCTCCTAACCATATCACTCCTCTTCTCAAGCATCTCCAATGACTTTAGGATAAAATACAGGACTCTTCTGTTTAGCATCTAAAGCCCTTCACATTTTATCACCAACCTATCTTCCTAGGCTGATGACACAAAACTCACTCTCTTGTATTTTAAGGTTCCAACCAAACTGACCTCCCTGATGTTCCCAGTCCCACGACATTCCATCAACCAGATGCAAGTCTTTGCAGAGGCTGTCCCCCATGCCTAAAATGTTCTCCCTCCTCACCTCATTTTTTGGAACCTCACGGCTTACTTACCTATATTCTACTATGTTACAGAAATGCTTGTTTTATTTTTTAAGTACAGAACAAAAAATTTTTTTTAAAAAGTCTTTTCCAGTTCCCCTAGTTTTAAATGCCTTCCTTTCCCCAAATTACCACATATTTATTTTATATACATGCCACACCTACTTTCTATGAATATGTTGTATCTTTTAAGTAGAACTGTAAGCTCTTTGAAGGAAGGCACTATCTCAACTTTTGTCTTCATACCCCCAATTCCTGGCACATAGCAGATGCCTAAAAAATAGTGCATAGATTACTGACTGATGGAAAGTCAGTCTCAATTCATCTCCACCCAACTTCTCTACAATGACATAAAAACCTCTTCACACAGGAAGTTCATTCCACTCCTGGACTACTCATACTGGAAGTAGCCTCCCACCCCTGAGGTCCCTTCCTCTGGTTGGCTGGTTTTAAGGAGGAAGCCTAGGTTAACTATCTTTTCATGGCTGCACTGTTGACCCATTTCCAAAGGACTTTGTCATCTCCTCACTGGGCACCTTCACCCATCCCTGCTCTCCTCCCTCCAGTGTTGTCTTTCCCTCATTATGATGTAAGCTTCTTGAGGACAGAGACTGTCTATCTGTCTTTTTGGTGGTATTTCTATTCCCAGGGCTTAGCACACTTAATAAATGTTTGTGGATTTGACTACTCAGGTAGATAAACCATTACTGGCGTCGATAACTCAGGTCAGTGCGTCTCTCCCAGCAAGAAATAGAATTCTAGATTTACTACAAAACCTTACCTGAAAATCTTGTTGGCCTTAGGTTATGATCTTCGAATTTCCTCTCTTTCAGCCACTTCCTGAGTTCTATAAATTCTGATTTGTGGCTCTCACTCACTAAAAAGGACAGGAGAAAATAACCTAAATTACTATGTAATCAAATGATACAGTTTTTTAGAAAAGGCCTGGAATGATGTCCAGGAAATGTATGAGGAATATAAAAAACATAGAAAACATACTCCTCACTCTCAACAAGGTTCACAATCTAGATGGAGGAAATCAGGCTAAATCATAAAATAATCACAGAACAGTTAAGTGCTAAACTGTGATACAAAACAAAAATTGTAAGAACTCAGAGAAGGAAGACATCAAAGTACATCTGCTTTTTTTTTTCAAATAAAACCCATACATTTAGGCCTTGAAGAAAACTAAAATATACAGTTTCAGTGCTGTGACAACACTGCCCAGTGGATGGAAGCCCAACCTCACAGTTTAAGAGGACTGTGTCCAATTTTCCCTTCTGATATAAAATGGCTGCCTGATCAAGGTAAATTACTTAAAATAGTCACTCTTAGTGCCCTCAAGAAATCTCTAAGACTATAAAGTCTATCTATGTTGAGAGAGGGAGCTTCCCCACTGGGAGTTCTCTATATAAATGAGCTTAGAAATCCAAATAAAAAAACTTAAACTCAGTTGTGAAGGATGAACATATTATAGGTAATGTGGGAAAACAGGGAAGACATTCTAAGCTGTGGGAAATGGCAAGACACGAGTAGAAATGAAAACAACACACTCCAGTGACACAAAAATATAGTGGCTTGACTACAGCTGAGTTTGTATATTGAGGAGCAATGGGGTAATGTTGAGAAGGGAAAAGGATAAGTAGTATAGGGATGTATAAAAACAAGTTTGCAAAATAACCTCTATCACAAACTTTTTGTTTCTTTTTGTGCTTCCTACATTTAAATATTCAATTTAACCTGGGGGGGGGGGAGGGGGGGGACAATCCCACTAAGGGATTTTTATCCTTTAATGCCTAGGGCCTAGCACCTAGATTTCATGCAGTTCACTGGTTCCAGCTGCCCTAAGATCTTCCAAAGGCCTGATGATAACTTTTACCAGTTGGGTAAATTACATCATTTGTTGTTCAGCTGTATCTGACTCTTCATGAGAAAAATGATTATCACTTTCCTATACTAATAACCAATTAATGAATTAGGATTAAAGGGTTTTCCACTTTCTTATCCAGAAATCAACCACTGTAGGAAATCTGGGAAAAAATTTACCCAACCAAACTGAGAGAATTGGTGAATTCCTGTTCATTGTGTTTGGTCAGACAGGCCTGGGGTAGAAGTGGATTCCCTCTTTGATATGTATATTGATAAGTCTCTTAGACCAAGATTTGGGTGATCCGAGTCAGGTACTTCCAAGACTGTTATTAGAATGAGCCCACATCTCATAGAATGTGTGTATATAATATAAAATATTATATTGTATTGTTATTATATATTACATATTCATATGTATGCATTCATATATATTATATTCATTTTCTCACCAATTGTTAACCAATCATAGTTGATTGCCACCCTCAGAAACACACACCCTTCGAAGGGCATGTAAGTGTTGAGTGGGTTCCGTGAGGGGTCTTTAGAATTCAAGATGTGTCACTGATCCTTTTATTAATAAAATGCCAGCATTATTAACAAAATTATTAATTATCCAGAAATTCTGTCTCTCAAACTTTTTTTCATGACTTCCCCATGTGGGGTTTTCTTGATAACTAAGCCATGCCATGACCTTCGAGAAGACTATAAAAACTTATCTTTGGGTCACACCAATCCAAAGCTGAGTGCACCTCCAAAGACCTTGACACTAAGAGGCAAGATGTTGTTGGAACAAATTCTACGCCTAAAAATCTAGTGTTGGTTGGTTGTTGTCCTTCATTCTCAAAGAGGACTAAAATGGCATAACTATATTGGGGTAAAAAGGGTTAAAAGGTAATGAATGAAACTAACATCCAGGCTTAATTGGTCAAAGGGACACCTGCGTACAAAAACTTTGTTGGGAGGCTTTTCTGGATTGACACATATTTCTAAACAGCTCATCACAACAAGTACACAGGAAGGAAAGTTGTATCTAATTAAATCAATACAGTGCTAATATCCTCTCCAGTGTACTGTCAAATAAAGCTTTTGTTAACTGCTAGATGGTCTGCAAGTGCCTCATCTCATGCCAATACCGAACCTCAACAACCAAACATGCCTGAATCAAGCTTGGTCCAGACCTGCATCTCACTCACCATGTCCAAGAGAGAACTCATCATCTTCTACCCTACAGCTGACCCTCCTCTCTCCAACTTCTATCCTCCGCACAGCACTAGGTAGCTCCCCACTATCTACCAGATGTACCCCTTAACTTGGCATTTACATCTCTTTGATCCAGACGGTTCACAATGCTCCCCTCACATGCTCTATATTCTAGCCGAATTGCCCTTCTTGCCGTCCCTAGCACATGGAGTTCTCTCTTGCACCTATGGGCCTCTGCACAGGCCTCCCCCTATGCAGGTACCTTCTCCTTCCTCAAATCTACCTCTTATAACCCCTAGCTTCCTTCAAAGCTCAGCACAGGTGCCCCATCTACATTAACCTGTCCTGCTATCCCCAATAGTTCACCAACAAACTAAATTACTTCATTTTACTTATCTGTGTATACGTTTCCCTCAACAGAATATGAACTCAGGGAAAGGACATACCAGTATCCCCAGTTTTTCAAGGAACATAAAAGCTATCAGAAAAAAAATATTATTTCAAGATGTACTCAAACATTTTCCATAAATAGCTTTTATACTCATACAGGGTAGGTTTTATCAGACATCAGTCAAACACTTCATTTATGTCACTGAGAATAAAAATCGTACCTTTACTCAACTCTGAGGTTCTAAATAATTTTCTTCTTCTTTGTCTGCTTGTTCTTCCTCTTCCTTTTTTCTTCATGATGTGGATGTAATTTCCATATAGCTGCCTCATCTAGGAAGAGAAGTGTTTATTTTCCCATCATATGGTGTAAAACACCTTTGTACTAAAAAGGGAATCCTGTCAACAGAACTTAAAGCTATACATAAAACTTTTAGGTTGCACCTAATTAAATCAATGCTGCATCTTTGTCAAAATCCTCCCCTTGCTACTGTCAAGTAAATCTTCTTTTAACTACTAGATGGTCTATAGGTGCCTGATTTCATTCCAATACCAAAACTAAGACACCAAATAGGTCCAAGAAAGGCATCCTCAACTATCATCTCAAATTCAACATGTCTGAGAGAACTCATTATCTTCTACCCTAAATCTGACCCTCTCCAATCCATCTTCCACATGGCAATAGCAATGGTAGCTCCTACTGACTCCAGTACAGAAAACAAACTCCATAATTTGCATTTTAAAGGGACTCTATGTAAAAGTTTTGGCTTTACTATGAGTCAGATCATAATAATAGCTAACATTTTACTAGTACCTACTGTGCCCTAAGTGATTTTAAATGATTATTTCATCTGATCTCCACAACAACCCCGGGAGCTAAGTGCTACTATTATCCACATTCACAGATAAGGAAATTGAATAGGGTCACTTGGCTAAGCAAGTATCGAGACCAAATTTAAATCCAGGTCTTCTGGACTATAGGCCCAGTGGTTGTTGTTGCTTGTCCTTCATTTTGGAAGAGGACCAATGACATCACAGGGTTATGTCTTGGCTCCTGGGTGTGAACTGGATTTAAGTGAGGCAGAGCTGCCCAAAGTCATCTGCCTCACTGCCTTCCAGAGTCACTGAAGTCCAGGGGCAGGACAATAGTTAAGATGCACGATGCAGTGAAAGATCCCATTGGCATGTTAGATGACTGACCAAGCCCGAAGCCCTCCACAGTGTCTGCTTTGTGGCCACTAGAACAAACTGTCCTCATCTGCCCATTCCTTTTAGGGGGAGACATTTGGGGTGGCTATCCCCCTAACTCACCTACTGGTTTGAGGCCCATAGGTTACCCTCAACCTGGTTTAGCCCTTCTGCTGAAACAGTTTACTGGGGTGTGGCTACTGTGAATGTTACAGCTTCTTGGAACCACAGGTGAGAGTTGAGTGCCAGGCAGACACCAACGCTGGATGAGCAGACCTGAAAATGATTTGGCAAGAAAGGTCCAGTGCTATGTACTGCACAATCTTGCTGCCCAAATGATGTTTGCTTTGTAGAGGTTTTACATGATTTTATGACATAACTATATAACTACATATGAGACAGTGATGATATATGATATAACTATATAACCATAATATGCTATTAGGTCTATATCCCCAAAGAGATCAAAGAAAGAGAAAAGGGATCTATACATTTAAAAATATTTATAGCAGTTCTTTTAGTGGTAGCAAAGAATTGGAAACTGAGATTTGGGAATGGCTAAATAAGTTATGGTATAGATATATGTTATGAAATGCTGTTCTGTTGTAAGAAATAATGAAAGGGAGGATTTCATGAGAACCTAGGCTTTGTATGAACACGTGAATAGTGAAGAGAGAAAGAACCAGGAGAATGCTTTGTACAGTAACACTGTAAAGATAAACAACTTTGATCAACACAATAACCAACCACTCATGAGTCATACAATATATCCACCTCCATTTAGAGAGCTACTCAGAAGGTAGATTTAAGCACACTTTTTTTTGGACATGGCTAATGCAAGAATCTGTCTTGCTTGACTATACACATTTGTAAAGATTAGTTTTTCTTGTCTTATAAATAGGAGAACCAGTGGAAGAGGGAGGAAAAGAATTCAGAACTGAAAATAAAACTGAATTTTCAAAAAGTACATATAAATTTTAAAAACAAAAAAAGAACTATACAATATGGATAAGATTTTACTAAATTTAGACATGAACCAGTGTCTTTTTTAACTTATGTTTAGTTGCCTGACATTTCATCTTTACTAAAAAATTAAACATTCTATCAGAGAAAAAAGGGGAATTCTACTTTCAAAATAAAATCATTTTCTAGTTGTTATAATTTTCTATGTTGAAAGTCCTTTTTAAAGGGAGGCAGGGAAGTTTTATTATCTGCATATCTCTTTTTTAAGTGAAATTCATAATTAATTTTTTCTTTAAATATTACTTTGTAATAGTGAGGGGGAGGAAGAAGAGGAGGAAGACCAGCAGCAGCAGGAAGCATTTAACACTTGTTATGTGCCAGTACATTATCTCCTTTTATCCTCACAGCAACTCTGGGAGGTGTTATTTACTATTCCCATTTTACAGTTGAAGAAAAGGAAGCAAACAGGAGGCTAAGTAAGAGTCTGAGGTTGAATTTGAACTCTTCTTTCCACTGGGCCTAGCTGTCTCTTGTAGAATGGTCAGTGTTTTTTCCCCGAGATCCTGGAACCTGACAAAGAATTAAAACAGCCTTTGAAAAAGGGTAAGAAGGGTGGAAAGACAAGTATGTCAGATGAAAAAAAACACATATACTTAAGTCTCTGCAGCACTCTGCCCTTTAAGGGACTGGCTGTTTTTTATAGACTTGTTACTAAAAGTATGAAGACTCAATAAACATACCAGAAGAGAGCTTCCTAAAGAGTTAATATAATTAAGGATGCTCTGTATGGAAGCAGGTTAAGTGGCTTTCCCAAGATCTCATCACTAGTTACTTGAAAATGGGATTTAATACTGTCACCTAGCTCATAAACCTCTTCACTTTCTAGTGTACTATGAAACTGAGGGAATAAATATTTGCAGAATTCGATTATGGCTCAGCATGCCAGTCTGGAGTCTGAAAGACTCATATTCGTGAGTTCAAATCTGACCTTCGACACTTACTGGATGTGTGATTTTTAAGTGGAAACCCTGTTTCTTCATCTGTAAAATGGACTGGAGAAGAAAACTGAAAACCACTCCAGTATCTCTGCCAAGAAATGCCCAAATAACGGCACTACTGGAAACGACGGAACAACATCGCCAGGTAGGGTCAGGAACTTAAGTTAACTTTCTTTTATATAGGCTGGTTTTGTAAAAATCCAACCATAAACGCTGCTCAGTGAACATTTCTATTGAGTACCAATAAATATTTTACGTGAAATGTCTGTTAAAAACTTTGCACAGATTGCTTTCACTCAAAGTCCGGGGAAGCTCCTAGACATGTACTTACCAAAGCATTGCAAACACGGGAAACTTTCAACACTCACTGCGTGCGGTGCCCAAAGCAAATGACAGCCGTCAAAAAAGAAGAGACCCCAGGGTTCGTAGGTTAGGTAACCGTGGATCTAAAAGATCCCATTTTATCTCTCCCAACCCTGGCGCTTATGCCCAATCCTCAAACCCCAAAAAGTTTTCCTCTCTCTCCCCCAGTAGCAGAAACATCTGAATCCTCTCCTGCAAGAGCTACACCAGGGAGACACGTGGGCCCTCTCCCGGGCTCCACCACCCCACGTGTCTGGAGGGCGAACCAGGAAGGGCGCGAGGGGAGGAGAAGGAGAAGGAAGAAAAGTGGGGAAGAAGGGGAGGAGGGGGCTGCCAGCAGCCAATGGAGAGGAAGAGGAGGAAAAAAAGGAGGAGGGCGCTGCTGCTAGCAGGCAATGGCAAGGAGGAAGAAGGAAGAAGGAAGAAAGAAGGAGGGGGTGGAGAGCCAGCAAGCCCAGCCCCTCCGGGTTCCGCGAACTAGGAAATCTAGCGCGGCTGCCTGGGGCTGGCGCCGGGCCTCCAGGCTGCAGAAAGCAATCCCGGGGAGCTCGCTTCGGCCCTAAACTACCTGGAGCCCCCTGCCGCTGAAGCCCCTCAGAATTCCGGGCTTTCTCACTTCTACAATAGGAATCTCATTTTTCTCCCCTACCAGAGAACCTCAGCTTCGGTCTGCGTCCTACCCACCTCCTCCCAAAGCGTAGGTTCCGTTTTGTAGATGGGCGTGGTCGGTGCTCTGTAAATCAGGATTGCTTCCGTCCGTCCCGGGAGAGCTTGGCTTCAGCTTCCTCTACAATGAAATTTGGACCGTAATAATAGCAGCTCAGTGAATTGTTATAAAGATCAGATGACAGTATATTTTTTTAAAGTGCTTAGCACAGTGCCTGGTACGTAGCAAGTACTACGTAAATGTTTTATTCCTTTTCCCTTCTTCCCTACCCGGAGCATCTATGTCTGTGAATCGTCCAGAGAATTCCCCCACATTGCTTATCTTTTGGTAAGCCAGGGTGTGGATGAGCTCACTCTCCTGTGGCTGAGCCAGGGTGTGGATGAGCTCACTCTCCTGTTGCTGAGCTTTCTTGTCCTCCATACCTTCATGGTAGTCGCATGGAGGACCTCCTGCTGCCAGCTACTTGGACCGATCAGTGACTCCAGACCTCTTAAGTCCGTCAGGTCCAGTCAAGGCTGTATGTGTCCATCTCAGGATCATGGCTCAGCCACCTATGCTCAGGGAAAGAAGCATGGAATAGAAAAGGAAGCTACGGCTTTGGAAACCAGGCCTGGGCTCATCTAGATGAGCATGTAATCTCTTTGTCATTGGTACAAAACAGGAATCCCTACCACCACAGTCCCCCAGCCCCCAGGAAGACCCACAGTCAGAAGAGAATCAAGAATTGCTTTCTCGGGGGCGGCTAGGTGGCGCAGTGAATAGCGCACTGGCCCTGGAGTCAGGAGGAGCATGCAAACCTCAGACACTTGACACACTTACTAGCGCTGTGACCTTGGGAAAGTCACTTAACCCCAATTGCTCTCCAAAAAAAAAAAAAATTGCCTTCTCTCAATATTACAGGGGTACCAGCAAAGCGCTCCTCGGACCCTGTCATAGGAATAGCCCCTTTCCTCTTCATGTATTACAATTCCCTGACATACCTTTGCTCTCTGAAGATTAAATGGCATAACTATTTTTTTTAAAGTGTTGCAGTCTCTATACTCATCACCTGCCTCTTTATTTAGCACTATGTGCTATTTATTTTTTCTACCTCAAAAGAAATGCTTAAAACACAAAAGTGATATTTATCCTAATTTTTTAGAGGGAGTGGTGTAGGGATGCTGGGACCCCAAAATACCGACATGTCGAACCCTGCCCAAATGAATTCGATCCAAGCCTTCTTTCAGCCAAAGAAAACAGTTTCTAAAGATCCGCCATATTGGGTAGACTCTTAAGGAATCTGAACACTTGTGTCTCTTGTATTGATAAGCAGACTAGCTAGAATCTGAGCTAGATTGAATCTCTAGTAACTATAAATTATGGAGGCACAATTGCAAAGAGTATTGGTGTCAGCCAAGGCCTGCAACCTCAATATAGGATGACTCCTCACTCTCACTCACTTCACATATTCAATCTGTTGCCAAATCCTGTTATTTCCTCCTTCATCAATTCTCTACTTAGCTCAGAGCATCACCTCTTTACCTGGACTACCAGCAGGAGTCTTCTAATTGGTCTCTCCCTATTTTAATCTATCCTTCATTCAGTGGGCCAGAGATCTTCCTAAAGAGGAAGTGAAACTGTCACCTCCAGCTTCTCAGTAAAATGCATTATTATTCCGGTTTTTTCTTTTAAAAATATACTTTATTAACAGCCACATTGTAAGATGACTAACTTTGATAGATTTATCTCTTCTTAGCAATGCAAAGACAGCTCCAAAAGGCTCATGATAGTGTCCACCTTCAGAAAAAAGAACTATGGAGTCTGAGATCAAAGCATATTATTTGCGCTCTCTCTCCCTCTCTCTCTCTTGTTTCTTCTTTCTCATGGTTTCTCCCATTGGTTCAAATACTTCTTTAATACATGACTAACATGAAAATAGGTTTAATATGAATGTATATATAGAACCTATATCAAATTATAGGAGTTTGGGGGGGAGGGGAGAGATGGGGAGAACATTTGGAACTCAATATTATGGAAGTAAATGTTGCAAACTAAAAATAAGTAATTAAAAATACTTCACTTTATTAGATATTTCCCAATTACATATAAAAAATTTTAGCATACATTTTTTTTAAATTTTGAGTTCCAAATTCTCTCCTTCCCTCCTAGCCCTTCCCTACCCCTTGAGAAAGCAAGGAATGTGATATCAACTATACATGTGAAGTCAATTGCACTATTATTTTTCAGGATCAAACGGAAACTCCTCTATTTAGTACTTTAAAACCCTTCACGAAATGGCCTTTTCAGTCTTTTTTATACTTCGGTCCTCTCCTGGTACACTGGTCTCCTTGCTGTTCCTATACTCCATCCATCTCCAGTCCCTCAGGCCCGAGCACTCCAGGTTCCCCAAGACCAGAATTTCCTCCCTCCGCACCCCTGCCTCGTAATTTCCCTGATTTTCTTTAAACCTCAGAACAAATCTCACCCCCTGTCAGAATCCTTTCCTGATTCTCCTTTAAACGCCGCATTCAGAAATGCTTGCCGAAGACTTGTTTCAAAGGATAACGTGTTCATCTATTGTAGGGAGAATTTTTCTAACATATTTCCCACTACTTTGGAACTTAGGACTGTCTTGGACAATTTCCAAGTATACAACTCCCTGTTCTGCCTCCACACCTGGGTGCGTTGAACTAAGACTTTTAGTGGCTCATTTGGGGAAATTTAGGGGGATTTAAGACAAACAAATTAGGAGAAAAACAAGTATTTATGGACTAAGTAATTATCTGAGTGACAGAGGGAGACAAAAGAAAATGCATCAGCCCCCTTAAAGGTTTGTGGTTTAGTTTTTCAGTTTTGTTTTCTCCCTCCACCTGGAATTTAGGTAACGTGATACTCTTCCCGGCTGATCCCCCTTAGAGGAGACAGACAGACACGTGGGACCCGGGAAGAGAGAACCTGGGAAGTTACTTATTTTCTCTCAACCAGTAGTCCGAGGGAGGGAGGAGCTGCGCCTGCGTGCGGGTTTTATGACCCTTGGCTGCCCCAGCTTGCAGCTGTAGCATCTCTGCTCATTCTTCTGTACAGCCGAGCCGCCTTCTCCGTACTGCATCCCCACACCAGGCCCTGCTCAGCGTTTTAGACTTGCTGCCCTCCACCACAGCCGAGTCATGTCTTCCCGCAGCCGAGTGGCCGTGGTGACCGGGAGTAACAAGGGGATCGGCTTCGGCATCGTGCGCGATCTGTGCAAGAAATTCTCCGGGGACGTGATTCTCACCTCCAGGAACCCGACCCTGGGCCAGGAGGCTGTGAAGAAGCTGAACGCCGAAGGACTGAACCCTCTTTTCCACCAGCTGGACATCAATGACCCGCAGAGTATTCGGACCCTGCGGGAATTTCTCAAGGAGCGCTATGGGGGTGTGGATGTGCTGGTCAACAACGCTGGAATAGCCTTCAAAGGTAGGAGGCGAGGGAATGCCACTGTATGTGTGAATAAAAGGCACTAAAATTGATTGTGCTGCCTATGAAATACAGAACTCCTCCCTCCAGGTATAAAGGTCTGTGGGGTGTGTGACCTTAAAATTTAGGGCTTGTAATAGCGACAGGTTGTTAACGCGTTCTGTCGTTGTTCAGTCGTGTCCGACTGTTCGTAACCGCGTGCACCGTGCTGGCGCTGGGTTCTTCTTGGCAAAAATGCTGGAGTGGTTTGCCCTTTCCTGGAGAACCAATAGATTAAGGCAACCAGAGGTTAAGTGACTTGCCGTGGTGACACAGCTACTAAGTGTCTGCGATCCAATTTGAACTCGGGACTTCCTGATTCGATTCGATTCGGTTCTGGGCCTCGCACTCTCTCCACTGAGCCGGCTGTTGAACTCTACCTCGTGAAATTCCTTCTGTCATTTTGTCTATATCTTCTATTGACCCGCTGTTGTAGGTGTAACCGTATACGGCTGGGGAGTGTGTTGGCACCTGAGCTGGGACGATTTCTTTCCAGTGCGCTCACCGGTGGGTGGTGTTTTGTATCTAGTTTCTTAAGGAAATGCGTGTTGAATAGAAGTTGTTGAATATTTGTACTTAACAAGTAGTCACCCTCAGGTTTCTGAATTTCACTTGGTGTAAATTTCCCTGGAGGCTTTTGGCTAGGTAAGGTTACTTAATATCTCGGAGCACTCCTGTTTATGTAATCACAAATTGCATTTCTATGTATGCTTTCTCTGAGAAGTTTAAGCCTCTACCAAGACTTTCAAACTTGATTATCTAATGCACCACCTACTCTGAGCATTTTAGTGAATTTTTCTTCTTTTCTTCAAGTCTAAGTGTCCCAGTGGATGTAGAGCACGGGGCCTGGAGTCAGGTAGACCCGAGTTCAGCTATAACCCCAGACACTTAATACCTTTGTGACCTTGAGCAAATCACTTAACCTCAGGTTGCCTCAAGCTGGTTAACTGTAACATGGGAATAATCAAAACACCTATCTGGAAGGATTGTAGTGAGAATCAAATGAGAAAAATATGTGTAAAGTGTCTGTCATGTAGTAGGAGCTATAGAAATAGTTATTCCCCCCTTCTCCTTTTAAAATTATGTGAATTTCTTTGCTTTAGAAATAGAAACCTGTTTAACTTACTCTTCATTTTCTTCTCTTCCCATCTTCCTCCTTTTTTTTTAGTTGCTGATACCACACCTTTTCATATTCAAGCTGAAGTAACACTGCAAACCAACTTTTTTGGCACCAGAGCTATATCTGCAGAATTATTGCCTCTGATAAAACCCCAAGGTAAATTCAACTATCTGGAATACAAAGCACTAGCCTTGTTTATGCCAAGAGGAAAGATCTAGAATTTTCAGACGTTCAGTACTAAACAAAAGATCCGAGTTCTGGCTCCAATTCTAACCATGCTGCCTAGTCTGATTATCCCTGTTTTTCAGGGCCTTGATTCTAACAGTTGTAAAGAAGTAATTAGATTTCATAATCCCTAATGCCCCTCCTTACACTGTTTCTAGGATACATAAATTCCTCCCCTTTAATTCAGGGACATTGGGAAATGTTTTGACTGCATTACAAAAGTCTTATCAAGTATGATTTAGCCAAAAAAAGGGGAGGAGGGAGGAGAATAAAAATACCTCTGAGTCTAACCTACCTCCTGACAGAGAAGATAGAGAATTCAGGAAGTTTTCTCCCCCCATAGAGACCTGAAAAAAAAATTTATTCCAAAAGGAGACAAATTTAATTTTAAATTCTTTGGAAAATACAGCTTGGAACACTTCTAACACCTTCAGAGGAAGCTTTTTCTGAATGAGATTTCCTGATTGGTTAAGCTGTAACCATCCATCCTCCCACCAGTCTTTGTTTTTTATGTAGTGAATTTGGCAAAGCAGTCTTCAAGGCCTTATATTTCCAAGAGGAAAGAGAATAATATTTGTCATTAAAATCACACTTCTCTTAAGAAGAGCACACTCACATTTTAGGTATTTGGCATTACTTTAGTTAAAGTAAGCATAGTTTGATACAGAACAATTTTTTTTTTTTGCTTTTTTGGGGGGCAAAGCAAGACAGTTGGTGTTAAGTGACTTGCCCAAGGTCACATGGCTAGTAAGTGTTAAGTGTCTGAGGCTGGATTTGAACTCAGGTCCTCCTGAATCCAGGGCCAGTGCTCTATTCACTGTGCCACCTAGCCACCCCTAAGAGCAATTTTTTTTAAAGGATGTAACAAGAAAACTCCTAATCATTAGAACAAGACAACTATTGAAGTATCCTGTAAATGTTTAAGGTAGCTGGCCTCCCTTCAGATGAGTTAAGACAATCTTTGGAATAAGAAGCGCTTTAACATCTTGAAGATTTATCTTTATCTGGATGATAGAGCATTGTACAGATTGTCTTCTTTCTGGAGGCCAGTGATATTTGAGATAATCAAATATTTCATTTTCTGATTCTCCAGAGAGAGCCAAAAAGTCAGAATAGCAGTAGACCAAAAAGCATAGTAGCATACTACACAGTTTATTAGAGGTGTGTAGGTCTGTGCTGGAACTAGTTTGAACCCAAGCTGGTTGTTAAATTTCCATCATAAACACCTGAAAAATCACCCAGTGTTACAAATCAGAGCTTGATTTAGTGTGGATTTTCTAGACTTAAGAAGGTGATGGAGAAAATGTTAACAACATAGATATACTTCAAAGTGTGTCCTGTATACATTCCCCCACACACTGCTCCCATACCCATAACACAGCATTGTACTGATCCCTTCCCTATTCCTAGACCCTTCTATAGCTGCTGTATCACACTGCTAATTCACTTAGTAAACTTGTCCATTAAAACCCCAGATTTTTTCAGAACTTAGTTACTAAGGGCTAATTACCTGCTAAATTAATTACCATTACAAGGTCTCATCCCTTCTTTGAGCTTTTTTTTCCTTACAGTTGAGCTAGAAAAAACACTTTTCCTTCTCATCCAGCTCTGGCTCATTCTCAAGCTTTAAGCATTGATGACACTATTTTTGTATGACTGCTACACTCTTAGCAGTTACCTTCTGTACATTTCTTTTCAAAATCTATTTTGATTAGTGAATTCTCTGTGCATCCACATTGGTCTTGTAAGAGGAATCCCATTTTTTCCTGCTCATTAGAATTGTGTCCCTATTGTGTCTTCAGAATTTTATTCAATTTACTTTACTTTTCAGCTCCCAATTTCCTTATCTATATTAAAGGTCCTATAAAAATGTCACACTGATTCTTACCACCTTTCATATAAATTATTGCACTCTGAAGTTCTTTTCAAGTGCTTGAAATAAGTATTTGCATAATTGTCTGTACATTTTTGTTAAAAATTCAGTTTCCTAGAATAATTGCTTACTGAGTATTGAAATAATTATTTTAAATGAGTCATTTTTTATATCAACAATACTAAACTAGATAAAGAAAACTTTCTTAAAAACCATAATTGAAAAAAGATGAAAAGTATTGTGATCAGTTGAACAATTAATCATGGCTCCAAGAAGACTGGAAGACATACTTCCCACCTCTTTGGCAGAGAGGCCATGGACTATGGGTACAGCATGAGACACAACCTAATACAACATCAATTGTTTTTCCTTGACTATATTTATTTTTTTTAAAGAGAAGGCTTTTATTTGAGGAGGGGAGTATTGTGGAGATACAGGGACAGTGATGCAAAAGAAAAAGAAGAAGGCAAAGAAAAAAATTAATAGGAAAAAAAAGAAAGTGAGCAGAAGAAACTTCAGTGACCAACTGTGCACTGTTGGTAGTACCATATTCAATTTCGTATTTACTTTATGAAGAAACAAGTTCTGCATAAATAGATTTTTTTATATATGCAGTCTTTTATATCCTTTGTATATGGAAATGGTGACAATTAATGACTGTAGATTCATAAGAAAAATATATATTTTGAATATAGCATTCATAAACTTTTCACAGTGTCCCTCTGTGATGCCTTAGCATGCTGTACAAGTAGCCCTGTGTTCTTCAGGCTATACCAGCAGAGTGTAAGCTCTGTAGGTTCTGCCTTGCTGAAAAGGCTTTGAATATGGCCCTAGCACCAAACCAAATCTGTTTTCACAATTAGGGACTTCACCTATACATTATGCACCTGACAATTAAATTCTTTTTTCCCATACAACCCATGCAAGAAAACACAGTTTAAAAATAGTCTGCAACCCTCTGTGACTCCCTTCCAGTTCTGCAGTGATGGTGGTAGATTGGGGTACAGAAAATAAAGTGCTAAAAATCATAGTTTTTAGACTATACATAAACTTTGATTTTACCATATATGTTCTAAATGTGAGATAACATGCCTAATGGACAGTTAAATCATATCAATTTTGATATTCTCTCTATATTAAATCGGAAGAAGTAAGTTACAATTCAGTGGAAGGGCAACAGATTGGTGCTGGAAACGAAGAAAAGAGTTGGCAAAATGAACTTTTTATCATGGGCCCAGTGGTAACAAAAAAAAATATTGTGTTGTAGTACTAATGCTAAACATTTGCAAAAAAAGACCACCATGAAATTAATTGCAACTAATACAACAAAATTCATAGGGATGAAGTAGTAGAAAAATTCATGAAGAATTTGAGATCCACCAAATTAGATCGTTATATATGCCAATACTTAGTAAATACAAAGCAAAGGTGGGCCAAGGCAAGAATAGCCAAACATTGATAGGAAGTAATGGTTTGGAAAGAAGAAATGACAAAAGCCAAAGACTTGGAGATTACACAGAGGCCTCATGCCTTTGTAGGCTAGGTATGTGGTATGTGTGACACAAGAAGGTGAAAAGAGGTGAGAAATTCCTTAACCAATAGACAAGGGATAGATTATACAAGCAAATGACCATCAAAGACCACACCTACTTAGCATACAAACTCATTTATAAATTCTTTTGAGGAAGACTAACAGATAATTATGAGCCTTGTCCTCTCCTGAAGCAGAAGAGTATAAAAGCGGTTTATAGAAAGCTTGGCAAGAGATCCAACTAAGAAAAGTTATCCCAAGGACATTTAAGAATGAAACGAATACAACAAACAACTTTTAAAAATTATAGCAAACTTTGTTTTTCTGGTATGGCTGGTCAGACTAAACTCTTTTGAGTGGCCATAGATCTGCTTCAAGACACTTGGAAATGTATTAAAGCAATCGCCAAAATGTCATCCACAGAAATATCTAGACTAGAATCTCCCATGACTTGGACATGTTACTGATTGCCATCATCATAGGATGCCTCTTCCTTTTTATGCCTCATCTAACTTCTGAACCAGTTGGGTCACACATCCATTTGACATAAATTTCAAGCAGACCTGTGATCTCATTGATTTAGGTATGACTTCCAGCATCATAGATTGTGATCGAGTTATGCCTTCTCATTTTGTATGTTTCTTGTTGGTTATAGTATTTTGAAAAACTGAACGTCTGTATTTTCTTCCTGAAATACAAAGAATAATATTTAAAAAACAGACTTCAAGGCTGTTATTGCTAAGGTACTGCCATTAACCTTGTGGCTTCTAATTCAAATTCCATGACCAGCTTTGGCATTATGGCACTTGCATAGATTGGTTCAGAAGCTAAGTTATTCTCCCTGTAAAAAATCTCAGCCAAAACATGGAAAGGCAATTGTGAAAGCTACATGATTTGGCTGGAATGCTCTACCAGGGGAATAATCTAGCCTCTGAACTACCAGTTCTACCAGGTAGGGCTTCAGAGTGGGAAGCCCTCAGATATCAGTAAATGTTTTTAAAGGCCATCATAAGGACTTTCTGGGGGATACATTCTCTTATTTCTATTCAATACCATCTATTTTTATATATGTGATAGCTGTTAATCAAGAGTATCATTTTTGCTTATTGCCACTTTAAAGACATATGCAATGCAAAGATATCTGCTAAGGGCTGTGAGGTATTTGGATTGATTCCATAATTTTATGGTTTTTTTTTTTTCTCTTTTTTGGAGGGGAGAAGGCAGGGCAATTGGAGTTAAGTGACTTGCCCAAGGTCACACAGCTAGTAAGTGTTAAGTGTCTGAGGTCGGATTTGAACTCAGGTCCACCTGACTCCAGGGCCAGTGCTCTATTCATTGTACCACCTAGCCACCCCTGATTCCATAATTTTATAATTGGTTTGAATGGAAAGTTCCTCTCACTATATCAGAAGAGTGTTTAATTAAACATTGATCAAATATTAATAGGCAGATTCAATTCTTCCATGAAATACTGCCATCTATGTTCATATTCTTAGATTTAGCACTCTACCTGGCACATAGAAAGCACTTTATTTTTTCATTTACTATTCCTTTGCAAAATGATTTTTAGATATGTTGACAAACCATAATTCTCCATTCTACCAAAATAAAGAGTTGCATCCTGAACTGTTAAAAATCTACATGCATCTCACAGTGTCATGAAAACTAATAAAAATACAAAAATTGAATTCTTTGAAAAAATGGTTTGTAAGAATATCACAAAGGATGTCTCCCTATATTTTATTGCAGGTAGAGTGGTGAATGTCTCTAGCACCGTGAGTGTACGTTCTCTTAAAAACTGCAGCCCAGAACTACAGGAGAAGTTTCGAAGTGATAAAATCACTGAGGAAGAGTTGGTGGGGCTCATGAACAAGTTTGTGGAAGATACAAAGAAGGGAGTGCATGAGAAGGAAGGCTGGCCTAACACTGCTTATGGCGTGTCCAAGATTGGAGTCACTGTCTTGTCAAGAATCCATGCCAGGCAACTGAATGAGCAGAGGAAAGGTGATAATATTCTTCTGAATGCCTGCTGCCCAGGATGGGTGAGAACTGACATGGCGGGACCCAAAGCTACCAAAAGTATAGAGGAAGGAGCTGAGACCCCAGTTTATTTGGCTCTTTTACCCCCAGGTGCAACAGAACCTCATGGCCAGTTTGTATCAGAGAAAAAGGTTGAAAAATGGTAAACTTAAATTTGTGAATCCATTCTAGTGATATTTGAATGGTACATATCTTGGATTTGATTTAAAAGTGCATTTAGAAAGAAATAAAAATTAAAGCACATTTTGTATATTTACTAATTGTCACAACTAATTACTGTAAGATGTTCTCTTTGAGTTGCCTACCGCTTATGTGAGAGATTTTGAAATGACTAAATATCTGTAATGGAGGAAAAATATGCAACATTAATATTGTCTAAATGAAATAAAAAGTTTACAAAAAGTTACTAATATATCATTAAATGCTCTCAAATATTAGTCATTCATAGCCATAACTAAGTGCAGAATTTGCTTCCCCACAGAAATAGGTAGTGCATGCAGGTTCCTTATGCTGGGGAAAAGGCAGTATAATAAGTCAACACCACAAGGGGGGACATTTGGGCTTTGGGTCATTCCTCAGTGGCTGTCAGGGTGACCTTCAAGTAAAATACTGTCTGATGCCGTATTGCAAGCTACCTCTAGTATTAATCTTCCTTCTGTGAAAATGCAAGGCTTCTCATAATTCCCAAAATCCTTTCTAACTTTTAGGATCTTTTGACTGGTATTAATGCATCTTGGCAGATTACTCATTTAAGCATACTCCTTAAGAAAAGGTTGTGCTCAACAAATATGCAGAATTAAATTCATATGGACTTTATTGGGAGAGATCGTAGCTCAAAGACAAATAGGGAAATCCAGCTGAACGAGTGTAGTGGAAAGAGGATTTGTAGTGAGAATCTGGGTTTGAATCCCAGGTCTGCTCCTTCCTATGTGATCTTGTGTGACTTGTCAAACTTCCTCCGAACCTCAGCAGCTAACTCTAGCCTCAGCAGGCTTCTGTGTGAACCACAGGATCCAACAAGACCCTACGTATACAGGATCAGGTTGGTAGCTATTTAAAAGTTAGGTTGTCAATGGGAGGCATAAGAAAACTATCTGACTTTGCATAATTTCTCTGAGCCTGTTTTCACCTTTTTTTTTTCCTTCTGTTTAATCCTGGAAAGAGATGCCAATCCAAGATCATGCCCTCAAGTCACATACATTTTTTTTTTTACTATTAAGGCATTTAACGTGCTCAGTTAAGTGGATGCTGCCTCTCAATGCAAAAGAAAATAACTCCACGATGATTTCAGTGAGATTGATTTTTGTTTGTTTTTAATAGGGGGCCTTCCTGTGATTTTGTATAGAGAATAGGTCTTTTGGTTTCTTGGGGGGCTTGAGTAGAGAGAGGAAATACACATCACAGGGTAATATTTGGGGATGAACAACTATTTTTACCACAGACGACACAGGTAATGAATTGTTAAGCTTGGCATCTTACTATTAACCTTCATAAAGCTGCTTCTCTGGGCCTTCCCACTGGCCCTAGATAAGTGACCTCAATCCAGTTCAGTAGTCACTGGAGCCACTCAGGGTAATTATGAATGCTTCAATTTGTCCTCCCATAAAGTATCTGGTTAATACTTTGCAGCTCTTTCACCATCACTCTGAACCTCTTTCAATGTGGGGAAGAGCAGTTGACCATTAGAAGCTCTGGGGAATGTTGAAGAAGGCCAGGATCTGCCCTGAGTTGAAATGACGGGCGCTCCATGGCACAGCCTGGGAACTGCCAAAGAGCAGGGAAAATCCCCTGATGAGAATGTCCCCACTCAGGGAAAAGCAAGAAGCAGGAGCTGCATTCAGCAGAATCAGAAGTGAGTCCACCTAACCTATCCCTAGCTGCTTTTCTCCTTTGACCCACTGAATTCTTCCTACTGTCTTCAAGGAGCTTTAGGTATCACCCACCCAACCCTGATATGGTCATCAAATCCCAGGACTGGCACTGCATCTCTTAACAGGATTTTTATTGAGCCACTCTCTAACCTGAGAATGCCCAGAGTCACACAAAGCAGGCCTAGACCCTGGCACACCAATAATCAAGTAGTTCAATAAATTTCAGAGTGAGCAATGTTCTCATAACTGAAGTAAAAGCACAGTTTATATACTTACATAGCATTGTCCGAGTTTTGATTAATCAGTTCAAGCTGCATTGTGAGCTCTGACTCCTGAGCCAGAGAGACAGCTCTTGAGAAAATGGAATTATTAGTATATTCATTGTATATATCATCGATTAATATGAAAATTATAATTCCCTTCTCATTCTCTCCTTTCATCCAAAAAGATCAGAATAACACTTGAAGGCCAATGAGGAACATTTATTTGAAACGTGATTTTGAAAAATTTTTTGATTATGGAAATTTTCCATAAAAGGAAAAATAGAGGAGGGACATAATTATCATATAACAGGGGAAAAACTCCCTTAATTCTGTTCGATTCCAGGCATGATTCACCTCTGACAGCCAATTATGTAGTTAAAGAGTGTTCAAGGCACCAGATCAACCAGGTGAAAATTTCTCTTTTCCAGAAAGGAAATAACATAATGGGGAAATGAAGTCAGGTGGATCCTATCTAGGCTCTGTCCTAAATCGTCCTCACAGTCTTTCCCAGAAGCAGACATCCACTTTAACAGTCCCCAGACTGCCACTCATGCCATTTTCTGTTATTGCCTTCATGACAATTCCAGCAACTATTTGTGAAATCAAAGCTCAAAGCAAATTACAGTCCCAGGAATTTTTACCTTAAATAGCAAAATTTTCATTAATCACAACTTAAATCAAAACTTAAGAAGACAAGTATAACATAAAAGTGAAAGAAAAAAACTGCTACTTCCATGAACATTAAGAGATTGAGGGGACAGTAGCAAACAGAAAAAGGCTTAGTTCATAGAGGGAGTAAGTGCAAATCTCAGCCCACTCCAGGTTCTTGGGTTGGTGGTCTACATCAGCTGTCTTCTCATCCTAGGGGTCTTGGGAACAATTGTCCACCTCAGATGTCCGCTGCTTCGGACTCCATTTAATCTTTAGGGTCAGGTCACCTGTGGGCTCTGAAATCCAAGTGGGTGATACTGCCCTTTTGAGATATGACAGGTGAATCCAGGACTCCACTCCCCAGAATTTGACTGTAGTGGGAATAGTGAGTACGGCTTCAAAGGGGCCTCTCCACTGTGGCTCCAAGGAGTGATTTTGGAGGTGATGTTTCCAGTAGACCTAGTCACTGGGTTGGATCAAGGGCTGAGTTTCGATTGGCGTTTCTAAAGAATGGGGAAGTGAGACAAGTTGGTAGGTATCTGATACCTTCTGAGCCAACCCAATGCAGTGTTGTAGGAGGGAACCTTTGGCTGCTATGCTTCCTACCCACAGGTACAGTGGCATTGGGTGTTCTGTTACTATCTCATAGGGACTGAACTTATGGGAACCAAATGATCTAGATAAAAGGCCTAACAGGGCTAAATGAAGGTCTTAAGCTCAGGGGATACCTAGCTCTAATTTGCTCTTATCAAAACTACCCCAATGAGGCCAGCAAAGTTTAGAGTCATCACTAGTCAAATCAACCCAATCCTGGCAGCATGAGGGATAGTCAAGGCCAGATTTCTTAGACATTTGAAAGGTACACTTTTGTTCTGGGGGTTTGATAATGGGAACTGCTATATCTCCCCCCATGCCTTTACAACACATCCGTCCCATTTTAAAGGTGAGATAGCAAAGTTAATAACACTTTGATCAACAAGTAAACACAATACATAGATACATTATAAGGGAATATAAAAACATGCAAGTACACAAATACAAGTATTCCACACTGTGCTAGCAATTCACTTGAATCGTAGAAATACACACTCCACAATTCTAACCAAGTGCTCAATTAAAAAACTAATTTCAGCCTGTTTAACTGCACACAAAGCCAAGCAACTCTTAAAAAAAATTGCTGTATGCAGAGATAAAAACCTCTGTAGTCCGTATCTTAGACCACATTTATAAAAGAGAGGAGACAAAAACTGCAGGCCATAGCTAGCCCTACGTTGTAAGAGAAAGAATGCATGCAAGGGCAAATCCATGTGCTGCAAAACAAAACAAAAAAACACAGGCCTAAGTGATCTGGATCATTCCTCACCATGAGAAGCCTGACTTGATTAGAGGCTGGGGCCCATAATGGAGAGAGAGTTCAGAGCTTTGAACTTGTCAGTCAAACGAGCTGGGACTTTTGGAAAAAAAAAAATCCAACAGTATCTGTCCTTCTGCCCATACTGAAGAGCTCAAGGCTTCACCCTACATCCACTCCTTAAAAGCTTCTGACACCAATTAATGCTAACAGGATTTTTACTGAGCCAGTCTCTAACCTGAGACTGCTCAGAGCCACCCAAAGCAGGCCTAGAGACTGGAGTGCCAGTAGTCAAGTAGTTTAATTAAACAATTTCAGAGTGAGGAATGTTCTCTTAGTTGAAGTAAAAGCACAGTTTATATACTTAAATAGTGTTGTCAGAGTTTTGATTTATCAGTTCAAGCTGCGTTGTGAGCTCTGACTCCTAAGCTGGAAAGGCAGCTCTTGAGAAAACTGAATTAGTAGCGTATTCATTACATGTAATATATCGATTAATATGAAAATTATAATTCTTTTCTTACATAACATTATTCACTCCAAAACAATTTCAATGTGTTGTACCCAAACTCAAATCCCAGGTCATTACACACCATCTGATTTGTGGCCCACCATTAAGCCCCTTTTTGTCATAGCTTTGAAACTGCTTAAGGCATGTCTGGGCATATTGCGCAAGGCATAGTTCCCTGCCCCCTTCTTTCCCAATATACATTTTATATTCTGCTTGAATCATTATAATGTATAAGGTTCATTATGGTGCAAGGATCTTATCTAGGGACTACCCTGTCCTGTCCAGCTGGCCAAGCAGGGCTCCCACATTCTTTGCCCAGAACATGACCCTAGACCGTTCTGGGGAATTCCAGTCCACTTTACCCCATGACCCTCCACCCTGCTCTGGAAAGCACTGACTATGCCCTGTTCTAAGAGGGACCCCCATGTCACAGGAAGGTTGCACCCTCGTACCCTTGCACCATATTCCCAAGTTAGCCCTGGGCTATGGATTTAACCAATGACTGTTCTTTGCTTCTATACATCACAGCTTCTGCTAGCTCCCCTCCCTGATTGTGGTTTTTGTGGTTTTAGCCTATATAATTAAGTCCGTACCCCACTGAATTACTGCCAATCTGAGTGAAAACACTCTGGTAGTTTCGCACTTAATCAATAAATATACAACCTAAATTTGATCCTGAATCCAGGTCTCTGCTTGCTCTTATTCTCTGCACAACAAATGGTATTGTTTTATTTTTCAGGAGGCCTTCCTCAGATTTTGGATAGTAAATAGGTCCTTTGGGGTTTTGCTTAAGTGTACATAATACAAGTAGATATTTTGAGATTAACAACTAGGGCTGCCCTGAAGTCAAAAGACATAGGTAATGATTTCTTGAACTTGGCATCTGAAGCAGCAAGGAATATTTGCTGAGGATCAGGAATACCCTGGAACAGCTAAAACATTGTCGACCTCTTTAGAGTTAGAAGAAAGAAGGGTTTTAGTTTGGTGGGGGTAAGGGAAAAGAGAGACTCCTAGATGTGAACAGAACAAGATAGCAAGATAGGGGCTATAAGCTAGGGAAAGCATGTTTGACTCTAATGGTCCTAGCCCCCAGGATGCAAGTATGGCCCAAGAAAATGGGCATTACTTCCTCCCCCAACCCCTACCTCAGCCTCTTGTTGGATGATGCCCTTAAGAGTCAAATTCAGTATGTCCTTGTCTATCTTTCCTCACTCCTTATCAGGCAACATAGAATTCATTTTACTATTCCTCATTTCACTAGTGCCAACTATTTTCCCCTCTGGATGACAGGGCAGGAGCCTATTGGTGCCAGCCAGTTCTTGGTCTAAATTGGCAGAAGTCTGAACCCTAAGGGACTACAGGCCTTTTCTGATCAGAGATGTACAATTCCACATCCAGAAGTCACCCTATTGTGTGCTACCCTATAGTGGAAAACACACTAGCATACCCAGCACAGGTTCTTAGATCTGCTTTACTAGGAAACATAGCTGTTCAAGGGATCACCAATCTTTTTAAATTACATTCACTAGTTCAGGGGGAAAATCTGCACCCTGAACTTCAGAGAAAATCCAAACAAAGAAAATAGAGAAAATACAAGCAGAGAAATAAATACCAACAGATAGGGCTTCTGTCTGAGAAATTAGCACAGATCAACAGACAGAATCCAACTGTCTGACCAAGGCAATATGCACATGGTACAGAGAGAAGCACTGGTATCTGAGTTTTTCAAATCCAGCTATCCAGAGTCTCATCTGTCAAATCACAAGAATATTCTTCCAATGAGTGAGCCCCAAAGCAAAATGCTAATCTCAGAGTATATATACCCTTTTTTAGAGCCAGAGGGTACCACAACCCTCTTGACTGAGTGCCTAATTAGAAATTAACAAAAGGTGTGAAAGCCACAAGCAAGCCTTCTCCTAAACAAGTTTTCCTTAATGGGCTCCACCTGAGTCCTATTAATGGGTGGAAGATCTTAAATCACAACAATATTACATGCCCTCAGCCTAGGGCCATGGGGGCTGAACACTGAAGAACTCTGCTGCTCTTCATCTGAACCTTCTTACCCTATAGGAGCTTCAATTAAAAGACAGCCTTGGGCAACTTAGTGACACAATGGATAGAGGGCTTGACTTGCAGTCAGGAAGACCTGAGTTCAAATCTTGCCTCAGACACTAACTAGATAGGTAATTCTGCACAAGTTATTTAACTTAAAGTGTTTCCTCATCTGTAAAATGGGGTTAATTATAGCACCTACCCTAAAGGATTGTTGTGAGGATTAAATGAGATAATTTTGTAAAGCACTTTGCAAGCCTGAGAATACTAAATAATGTTCTGCAGGTTTACCGGCTAGATTTCTTTTTTTTTTTTCCTCTTCTCTACTTATTTATTCTATCATTTTAAAAGATCATGCCTTAAACCCATTCTGGTTCTCACAGATTGGCCTAGGTCCCAGCCCATGCCTCACTTGGTCATAGTTTGAGCTCAGATGGCTCAGAGTGAGTGTAAACAGCAATTGTTTCCTGTTTTGGCCAGAAACCTAAGGGCTTTCCCCTCCCAGACTGATTATTTTTTTCAACCAGGAGAAAAAAAACCCATTCATTTCTTACCTAGCCTTAATCACTGAATGGGCATTGTCTCAGACAACCTGAGACCTGGGAAAGACCTAAGCTTAAAAAGGCCAAGGTCTCCCACTGCATCTGGGGCCATCTCCAGCCATCTTGATCTATATCTTACCACTGAATCCAGATGACTCCAAAGGAGAGAGTGAGGCTGGTGACTCTGAAACACTGCCTCATACATGCAAGTCTGATGTCATTTATCCTCTTCTGGAATGAAGGACAAGTAACAACAACTGTATGAATGCTAGTTATATTTATAAAGCCTATAAACCCAATTCTTTTTTGTTTTCATAGTGCTATTTATTTTATTTTTTTCTTTTTGCTTTTTTTTGGAGGGGGAAGGCAGGGTGGGGTTAAGTGGCTTGCCCAAGGTCACACAGCTAGTAAGTGTTAAGTGTCTGAGGTCACATTTGAACTCAGGTCCTCCTGACTCCAGGGCTGATGTTCTATTCACTGGGCCACCTAGCCACCCCTCATAATGCTATTTATTATCTTAATTGGTCCTTATAAGGAGAGGTAGGTACTACCTCTCTGAGATGTTAAGTGATTTACACAAAGGCAATCACACTATGAAGTCATAATATAATATAATATATAATGTTCTTCCTACTATGCTAATGAACTACATCCCAACGCACCCCTCTCTCCCCCCCCCCCCACAAACCTCAACTTGCACTTTCCTAGCTAGTGTGTGGGTGAGGACTAAGGTTAAATGTATTCTGTAAGTCAGCACTCCTAAAACTGTAGCTCACAAATCCCCAGTAGACACAATTAATCAGTAGACACAATTAGCTCAATGCAAAAGCAGTTATTAATTTAGGTACAAAATTTTCTTTTGGGGGGAGAAGGCAAGACAATTGCAGTTAAGTGACTTGCCCAAGGTTACACAGCTAGTTAAGGGTCAAGGGCCTGAGGTCTGATTTGAACTCAGATCCTCCTGACTTCGGGGCCAGTGCTCTATTCGCTGTGCCATCTAGTTGCGTCTAGGTACAAAATTTTATTCTTTTATTAAGTTAGATACAAAACATTCCCTCCAGATACCTGGAACAAGCTCTCTCACAGCACCCTTAGGATAATGGGCACACTGGTATTGAGAACTCTCCATCAAAGCAACCTATGCTTTAGATGCCAGGGCTAATGTCCATTGTCTTTTCTTGACATTCTCGCACTCTCCCTGCTTGTCAGTGTCTCTGCTGCTCAGGTTCCCTAGTAGGACTTCCTGTGCTTGCTCCTCTCTCTAGTTTGACCCCACTACCATGGATAGCTGCCTCTTGAAATCACAGCTGTTCTTTTGAGTGTTGCTAGGCACCGCAACCCTTGGACCTGTCTCCACCAATTGCCTCTCAGACTCTGTGGGTCTGCTCCGGGCTGGGTGCAGTATCTCCTACTAGGTAACTAATTCCCCTATATGCACCTTCGCTAATGTGTTTCATCATCTGCTCTCAAGGGCCAAGATTGGTTATTATAATTAATCAGAGTTTGTGTGACTTTCAAATCTCATTTTTATTTACATTATTGTAGTCATTGTCTGTATGAGTCTTATTTTAAAGGGACACAGACTAGTTTTTTCTGTCTGTATTTAATATATATGTATGTATATGTATGTATGTGTACATATATGTACAGTGTTCCAGTTCTTTGCTACCTCTTAAATATATTAAATATGTATTGCTATATTTAATGTAACAAATAAATGTATCAAAATGATCAATAAATGATAAAATATTTATTATAATATACTACTAAAAAATGAATAATTTGTGTCTGTGTATATATGTGTGTTTTAATGATAGTAAAGATAGTAAAGAATTGAAGACAAGTGGATGACTGTGGATCAGGTTTCTTTAAGTCCTTTCACAATGCTGCTCCAGGCTTTATTTTCAGGCTGATTTCTGGCCACATCAGCTCTTTTCCTGGTCTTTCATGATGTTACATGTATGTGACATCTTGCTGAATGGGACATTCAGCTCCAATTCTAACAATGTTGTCTTGTCTGATTATCCCTGTTTTTCTGGGCCTTTATTCTAACATTTGTAAACAAGAAGCAATTAGATTTCATAATCTCTAATGCCACTCCTAATTCTGTTTCTAGGATACATCTGTTCCACCCTTTTCCTTCAGAGACACTGGGAATTGTTTGGCTACACGAGCCATATCTATGACCAACTATGACTTAGCAAAAAAAGTCGGGAGGAAAATAAAAAATACCTTTGTGTCAAGATCCCTCCCCCAACATGAGATAGAGAATTCAGGAATAGTTTCCTCCCCACAAAGACCTGTTAAAATTTATTCCAAAAGGAGACAAATTTAATTTTAAATTCTTCAAGCAGAACCAGGCAAAACCTGTACACAATCACAGACACATCGTACATATGATGACCAACCTTGATAAACTGGACTATCCTCAACAATGCACAGCTAAAGACAACTCTACAAGCCTCAAGAAGGAAGGAGATACCTAAA
>CM053591.1:49937127-50007583 GCA_028646515.1 Pseudochirops corinnae | reverse complement strand
AGCCACTGCCTCTGACGCCGCTTCCAGTCCGCACCGCACAGAGACTAGCTTGGCTCCGGCGTTCTCTTGCTCCACCCCTTCCTGCTACATCAGCAAGCTCAAGGGGCGTGGAAGATCTTCAAATCCTAGTATCGTTACAGCGTCACCTTCTGTACATTTCTTTTCAAAATCTAATTTGATTAGTGAGTTCCCTGTGCATCCACACTGGTCTTTTAAGAGGAATCCCATTTTTTCCTACTCATTAGAATTGTGTCCCTATCGTGTCTTCAGAATTTCATTCTAGAGCATCTCTTATGTTTCCTACGCTGACTTTTCTTAAAGTACTTTAGTCAATGGGATCCAATGTTATTTTTCTCTCCACTCTTTGAAATATGCTTTCCCAAAAGCTACGTCAGAGTATAATCTCTTTAAAGGCTATTAAAAACTTTAATAGTTTATTATTATTATCATTTTGCTTTTTTTGGAGGGCAATTGGGGTTAAGTGACTTGCCCAAAGTCACATAGCTAGTAAGTGTGCCAAGTATCTGAGGCCAGATTTGAACTCAGGTCCTTCTGACTCCAGGGCCAGTGCTCTATTCACTTTGACACCTAGCTGCCCCAATAGTTTATTATTTTTACAAAAATATTTTTGTATACTTACATGTCTATTTTAGTCTAACCCAGAGTATGGTCATCTAAAGATAATTGTAACAAAAATGAAATTTCTGATTCCTTTTTTTATTTGTCCTTCATGTAACACTATAGGCTCACATACTAATTTGCCATCCACTAGTGTCATTCATTCAACAGATTTTTTTTCCCCTTTTAACATTAACACCAGGTACAATGAGAAGGACAAATACTCCTGAATTGCCTGTTGCAGATAGAGATATATAGAGATTTATATACTATCAGACCCTGAGTTAAACTGAAAGAAAACAGCAAGCTGGAATGCCTTTGAGAAATTGCAGAGTTCCTTTAATGACCACAAGCTTCCCATGAAAGCAAAGGCCTATTTTCTAATACTAACATTTTACCATTATTGCTGTATGTCAATAAGCCATAGAATATGACAGTCTCTTAAGAATTAAAAACTTATGACTCCATGGAAGGCAGTAGAGAGGCTCCTGATGGGCATTAGCAGTCTGCAACATAAAACTAATGGGCAACTCCAGAGAATAATAAAAGAACACTTATGGCATAAAAAGGGAAGATGACCTAGTCACATGGTGAGAGGAAGGGATGACAAGAAAACAGCCAGAGTGCAAGAAGGTTTCTGGAACAATCCAGAGATCCCACTTCTGTCAAACATATGGGAGGAAATGAATCAGGATAATGTGGGGGATGGCTGGGGTGTTTGTTGGAGGGAACTTCAGAAACAGTGGGATCACAGATCCATTCGACACAAATTGCTAGTGGATATGTGATCTCATCTACCTGGGTGTGACTTCTGGTGTGATAGATTGTGATCTATTTTATGCCTTCTCATTTGGTGTGTTTCTTGTTGGTTAAAGCAATTCTAAAAATAAATGTCTTTATTTTCTTCCTGGAATACAAAGAGTAACATAAAAAAACCCCAACAACAACGAAGACTTCATGGCAACTACCAAGGTACCACCATTGACCTAGTGGCTTCTAATTCAAACTCTATGGGACAATTTTGGTATTATGACACCTCCACAGATTGGTTCAGAGGCCAGGTTATTCTCCCTATAGAGAATCCCAGTCAAAAACATGGAAAGGCAGTTATGAAAGCTGCATGATTTGACTGGGATTTTGTACAGGGAAATTAATTTAATCTCTGAACTACCAGTTCTACCAAGTAGAGCTGCAGTGTCCACTAGTGAGAAGCCCCCAGGTATCAGTAAATGTTTTTATAGACCATAATAAGGACTTTCTGGAAGACACCTTTTCTCATTTCTACTCAGTGTCACCTATTTATTTTTGTACATGTGATAGCTGTCAATCAAGAGGATCATTTTTGCTTGTTGCCATTTTAAAGACATATGCAAAGATATTTGAACAGGGCTAGGGCCTATGAGGTATTTGGATGGATTTCATGATTTATAATCACTTTGTCTTTCCTCTCATTTTATCAGAGGAGAGTTTAATTAAACACTAATCAAATACTGATATAGGCAGGTTCAATTCTTCAGCACAATATTGCCATCTACACTCATATACATAAATTTAGCTCTCTACCTGGCATGCAGAAAGCACTTTACGCTTTTCCTTTTATTCATTCTATTTGTTATTCCTTTGCAAAATGATTTTTAGATGTCTGGAAAACCATAGTTCCCCATCCCACCAAAATAAAAAGTTGCACCCTCAACTATTAAAAATGTACACACATCTCCCAAAGTCATGAAAATTAACGAGGAAAAAACTATAAACTTTGAATTCTTTCAAAGACTGCTTGTAAGAGCAATATGACGAAAGATGTCTCCCTATGTTTTATTGCAGGGAGAGTGGTGAATGGCTCTAGCTTCGTGAGTTTACAGTCTCTTAAAAAGTGCAGCCCAGAACTTCAGCAGGTATTTAGGAGTGACAATCACAGAGGAAGAGTTGGTGGGGCTCATGAACAAGTTTGTGGAAGATACAAAGAAGGGAGTGCATGAGAAGGAAGGTTGGCCTAACACTGCTTATGAAGTGTCCAAGACTGGAGTCACTGTCTTGTCAAGAATCCATGCCAGGCAACTGAATGAGCAGAGGAAAGGTGATAATATTCTTCTGAATGCCTGCTGCCCAGGATGGGTGAGAACTGACATGGCAGGACCCAAGGCTACCAAAAGTATAGAGGAAGGAGCTGAGATCCCAGTTTATTTGGCTCTTTTACCCCAAGGTGTTACAGAACCTCATGGCCAGTTTGTATCAGAGAAAAATGGGAAATTTAATTTGTGAATCCATTCTAGTAATATTTGAGTGGTATATATCTTGGATTTGATTTAAAAGGGCATTTAGAAAGAAATAAAAATTAAAGCACATCTTTACTAATTATCACAGGTAATTCCTATAAGATGTGGGAGCTTTTGTAATGACACAATATTTGTAATGCAGGAAAAAACATGCAAAATTTAGATTGTCTAAGTGGAATAGAAAGTTTTCAGGAAATTACCAATATGTCATTAAATACTCTGAAATATTAATCATTCATAACCAAGTTTAACTGCAGAATTTGCTTCATCACAGAAACAGGTCATTTACACAGCTTCCTTATGCTGGGGAAATAGTAGGGTAATAAGTCAATACCACAAGGTTTTGGGGTTGGGGGACACTTGGGGGCATTGGGGCATTTACTGGGTCATTCATTATAGGCTGTCATTACCATCTGATGCCGTATTGCAAGCTACCTCTATTACAAAGCTTCCTTCTATGAGAATGCAAGGTTTCTCTTACAATTCCCAAAATTCTTTGTAAATTTTAGGATCTTTTGACTGGTATTAATGTATCTTGGCAGATTACTCAATTAAGCATACTCTTTAACAAAAGGCTGTGTTTAATAAATAAGCAGAATTAAATGTATATGGGCTACATTGGGAGAAATTGTAAGCTCAAAGACAAATGGGCAAATCCAGCTGAATGAGTGTAGTGCAAAGGGCAGAGGATTTGTAATCAGAATCTGGGTTTGAATCCCAGGTCTGCTCCTTACTATGTGATCTTGTGTGACTCATTGAACTTCCCCTGAACCTTAGCAGCTAAGGCTAGCCTCAGCAAGCTTCTGTGTCAACCACAGGATCCAATGAGACCCGACCTATACAGGATCAAGTTAGCAGCTATTTAAAGGTTAATATGTAGTTGAAAGGCATAAGAGAATTATCTGACTTTGCCTGGTTTTTCTGGGCCTGTTCTGCTTTAATCTTTTTTGTTCTTTCTGTTTAATCCTGGGAAGAGTTTTACACCAGGGTTACCAAGCCAAGATTTAACCTGTGCTCAATTCAGCAGATACTGGCCCTCTCAATAGAATAGAAAATAACTCCACAATAATTTCACTGAGATTGTTTTTTGCTTGTTTGTTTTTTAAAGGGGTCTTTACTGTTGTTTTTTTTTTTTTATGGAAAAAAGGTATTTTGGTTTCTTGGAGAGTGGCCATGGGGCAGGGAGATACACATCACAGGTTGATATTTTTGGGATGAACATTTATTTTTACCACAGACGACACAGGTAATGAATTGTTAAGCTTGGCATCTTACTATTACCTTCATAAAGCTGCTTCTCTAGGCCTTCTCACTGGTCCTAGATTAAGTGACCTCAATCCAGTTCAGTAGCCATTGGAGCCACTCAGGGTAATTATTAATGTTTCAATTTGTCCTCCCATAAAGTATCTGGTTAATACTTTGCAGTTCTTTTACAGTCACTCTGAACTTCTTTCAACTTGGGGAAGAGCAGTTGACCTTTGGATGCTCTGGAGCAGTGGTTCTCAACCTTCCTAATGCCACAACCCTTTAATACCCCTATGTGGGCATATCTGTATGTGGGCAGACCCGCCTGGAGACAGATAGAGGAGCAGTGTCTTGGTTCCTAAGACCATCGGAAATATGTATTTTCTGATGGTCTTAGGTGACCCCTGTGAAAGGGTCATTCGACCCTCAAAGGGGTCGCGGCCCACAGGTTGAGAACCACTGCACTGGGGAATGTTGAAGAAGGCCAGGACCTGCCCTGAGATGAAATGGCAGACCCTCCATGCCACAGCCTGAGAACTGCCAAAAGCAGGGAAAGAATGGTAAGAATGTCCCCACTCAGGGAAAAGCAAGAAGCAGGAGCTGCATTCAGCAAAGCCAGAAGTGAGTCACTTAATCTCTCCCCAGCTGTTTTTCTCCTTTGGCCCACTGAATTCTTCCTCTTGTCTAAAGGGACCTTTTGGTATCACCCACCCAACCCTGATACGGTTGTCAAACCCCACGACTGACACTGTGCTCCATGACTGACTCCAAACTAATTTCAGTGGGGGGAGAGGGCATTTCTTTACAGGGGCCCTTCCTTTGATCTTGTATTGGGAATGGGTCCTTTGGTTTTTTACATTATCACAAGTTGTTATTTTGAGATTAGCAACTATTATTGCCCTGAAGTCAAAAGATAGAGGTAATGTTTTCTTGAGCTTGGCACCTTACATTTACTGAGAATCAGGAATACCCTGATACAGCTAAAACATTGTCTACCTCTTTGGAGTTAAAAGAAAGAAGGGTTTTAGTTTGGTGGGGTGAGGGAAAAGGAGACTCTTAGATGTGAATAGAACAAGATAGGTGACATGAGCCAGTGAAAACATGTTTGGCTACATTGGTCCCAACCCCCAGGATGCAAGTGTGGCCCAAGAAACTGGACATCACTCCCCCCAGCCCCACCTTAGCCTCTTGTTGGTGCAGTTAACAGTCAAATTCCCTGTTGAACAACAATTGCTTCTAGAAAAGGAAATGAGGTCAAGGCAAGGAAAAGGAAGAAAAGGGCATGAAAAGACAGGCTCTTACAGGAAATGACAGGGCAGAGCAGGACAAAAAAGGATAAGGAAGGGAGGGGAATCCCCCTGCCATGGCTGGGCTGGCTGTTACGTGCTTGGGTGTGCGGCGGCTACACCTGAGCGTTGCGAGCCAGGCTGGGGGCGCATGGCGACTCCAGCAGGGCCTGGCCGCCAGCCCCTCTGGCTATGGGCCGCTCACCAGCTGCCGGACTGGTCCTACGCAGATGGTAGATGTGCTCCCCCAATGAAAGGCCAACTCCGACGAAAGGCACAGAGGGAAAAGTTTGCGAGACGAGTTGTGCTACTGTCCCAGGAAATGGATGCAGGAATGAAGACGTGGGAGAAAAAGCAGCTGGAGAAACAGCAGGAAGAAGAAAAAAAAACAGCAAAACAGGCTCAAACCCAAAGGAGCTTCAATGAAGGACCCATGAATCAATAAAGCAGACCCCCTCCTCCAAAAAAAAAAAAAAAAAAGGAAGGGAGGGGAAGGAAAAAGAAGAAAAATTATTTCAATAATTTCATAAGCAACAGTATCAAATCATGTCCACTTTTAACTAGCTGGAATCAATATCCTAGAAGAACTGTATTGGATTTAACCATCTTCCTTCCTAGTTTATAATTTTATTGATTTAGATTAAAATAGGAGGCTATACATTAAGAATAAATACTAAGCCAATTTTCTCAAAACATTTGGTATACGGATAACATATTGCATACAAGAAAAGTTAAGATTGTTAGTTATTTCTTGTGGTTTCTAAGAATGTATTATCTTTTCTAGAACGTACTGAAGGATTCTTTCTATAGACACCAATCTGAAAAGAAACTGGAGCTTGGAACTGGCTTCTGAATTGATTTCCTAGAGCAGCAGAACTGCACTTCTGGCTAAGTTATTCTTTGTTGTAAGCTTGTGACTTCTGGAATATCATATTCCTATTTGTTTCTTTAGGCTGTGACTGTTGAATCTTGAGTGATGCTGACTGTGGCTCCTTTGGTAACTGAATATATTTATTCTGTCTACTCAAAGCATTTTTTCTGTCATGTGGAAGCTCTGGATTTTGGTTGTAATGTACTTCAGGTTTTCTTTAGTGTTTCTTTAAGATGTCTGGTTCATTCTATTTTCATTTTGCTCTCTGATTCTAAGTGATCTGATTATGATTTTATTATGATTTTCTGAAAAATATTGTCTATGATGTTTTCGGTCATAGATTTTATGTGATTCTTAAATTATTTCTCCTTTATCACTTTCCTAGGTCAGTTATTTTTGCCAAGAGATAACCTTACATTTACTTCTATTTTGGCAGTCCTTTGACTTTGTTTTAGTATTTCTTGTTGTCTTATGGAGTTATTAATTTATACATGGGTCATTCCAGTTTTCAAGAAATCTATTGCTTGCCTAAGGTTCTGTACTTCTTCCAGACTGCTAATTCTATTTCCAATTCATTCCTCTGTAGCCCTCATTCATACCTTATTCCTTTAGTCCTCTCATCTCATTTTTTAAAAACATTTTTATACTCTTGTTCCCTCTCTTCCAGAAATTCTAGTTAAACTTGTACCCAAGCCATGTTTTTCTTTAAGGCTTTGCTTGTGAATGTTTCAGAATTATTTCTCTTCCTCTGGGTTTCTGTATGAAGAGTTATCCAGAAGAAAAATATCCTTCTCACCATAATAGCTCTTTATGGTGGGATTTTAAAATTGTTGTTCATTCTTCCAGTTGACTTCCTAACTTTGGGTTTTATGTTAGGGCCGAGCTCTGCACCCTTTTGGAGGGATGTCTGGGCTAAATTTGTGTTCTCTTGGGTCCCAGAGGTTATAGGCTGGTGTGTGAAGCCTGAGACCTGGAAATGACAAGCTCTATGTGTGAAGCTCAGGAGTTAGGAAAATTCCCTAAGAATGCCCAGGCTCCACTACTTCTAGGCTTTAACTCTTTAAGGTGATCCTTAGAATAACAACATGTAAGTGAGAGAGAGAGTTGAATTCTTTATCACTGAAGATCTTTAAAGAGACTGGAGAATAATTTCATGGTGATGTTGAGATCTGGTTAGGGGTTGGACTAGCTTGTCACTTTCCCTATATTATCTCCTTTCATCCACACAATCCTGTGAGGCAGGAGCTGTTATCATCCTCATGATGAGATTATTATTTGTAAAGCTCTTAGCACAGCACCATGTAGTACTGTGTTAGCATTTAGCTACATATATGGTATGCATGCCAGGGATGGATCAGGTACTTAATAAATGCTTGCTCCATTCTCTCTCTCCTACTTGCCCCTTATTTGACAGATGAGAAGACTGAGGCTGAGGATAAGGGGCATTGCCCAGGTTCACATTATTAGTAAATATCTTGGGCAGGACTTAAACACTGGTATCCTTCTGAGTTTCCTTCTAATACTAAGATTTGAGGACTCTATGTGCTCTTCCCTCCACTAGCTTTCCAATCAAGCAGAAACACAACTGTCCACATATTTTTCAATATTTTATTTTTGACAGGCATTTACAACATTCCATTCATAGACCTAAAAACATAAAAATAGACCTTCTTTCAGCTTATAAAAGAAATATATAAGAACCTTTGACATAGACACGTCAAGACAATATGTACAGAGACAATGAAACCCTCTCCAAGCACCAGATTTTGCAGTGTTTTAAAACAGGCCATGTTCACTGGGTACAGTATATAAGGGCTATTAATAAATCTCTACTTCTCTAATTAAACAACTGAACCAGAGATAATATGGAACAATGAAGTGATACAAAGGGTATAGAAACCATTCTAAATCTTTTAAGAAAACCAGAGAGTATAGCAAAAGTTTAATAGAATATGACTTTCAAAATATTAAGCTCAAGCCCCTGCAAACCCGAAAGGGAAAGGGAGAGTGAGAGTGGAGGTGGGGAGGATATAAGGTAGGAAAGCAGGTTAAGACTAGAAGGGACATAGAAGCATTACTGTTTTGGAACATTTTCTATTATGTCTTAAAATATAAAGTTATAAATGATTTTGTATAAAATATAATCCCTAAAGCTACTATAAAATTCAGGTTCTTAAGTACCTACTGATGTGTCAAACACCAAATAGATATTTATCCCCAAAAGAAAGTTTTCATATTTGAGCCCTTCTTTGGAAGTGAACATTTGTGGAATGGGATGGTGTGGGGTGGAGGAGCTATAACCCTCCCCAGTCCCCTTTTTTTGCTTTGTTTTGAATTAAAAGTGCCATAACTTGTTTTTCTTCTTCCTATTTGGATCTACTTAAAACATTAGATTTTGATATATCTACCCTGCTTTGTTGGCATGAAGAAATTGTTAAATACTAGAGACTTGTGAAGAGGTTTTTGGTTTCTAAAGGTTCGGTAATAGTCTATCATGGAAGAGAACATTTATGGATAAAGTTATGGGAAAACCAATGTATGCTGTATTAACTTTTTGTGGAAATGATTGATTTGTTGGTCAAGTTCTCCACCCCACCCCCATCTTGGCTATACTCACCAGAAACATATAGACTCATTGCTAATTGCTAATTCAAATAAATTTCCATCTTAAATATATATTCAAACATAAAATCTGCTTCTTGGAAAAACCATTATTCCCAAGAAAGAGTTCCAGTTGACCTTTCATGTATAAATATAAAGTCACTATGCCTAACTCTTCATTTTATAGACCTGGAGTTACATTAACACTGTAAAAATCTCAACTATCTGTGCCTTGCACATCAGGTAACGTTTTAAAAAAAATAGTGTTTTGTTTCAAGTGATAAATTTGGGTCTCTTTTTTAAAGAGTTTGGCATCTTTATGATTCTATGCAAAACTAGAGCTTCCAGCATTGACATTAAAAAAGACCAGTCACAGACCAAAAAAAAGAGGAGGGGAAGGCTCATCAAAACATAAATTCCCAAGCCTTCCTCTCACATTTCTAAAATACAAATATTCTCTGACATCTAAGAAAGAAAGGAGTAAGAACACGGCAAATTGTACAGAGATATTTTTCAAGGCAGTTTCCTATCAAGGAGATGAATCTCACAGATAAAAAAAAAACCAAAACAAAACCCAAAACCCTTTGCTCTCTGTGCTACCACTGAAGCTCATCTGCCACACATACTTAAATGCCTTCAGTAACCTATTTTTCCAGTGCTATATAATGCGCCTTTAAAAAATATATACATATATATTTTCATTTCTCAGCCCCTGATTATTTGAGAATAAATAAAAGCCCTTGGTAATGTACACAATACAAGACTCCAGCTTATTCTTTTTCAAATTCTAAACTATTCTGTTTCTGTTAAAACTTACGAAGTGATGTGGCTACATGGTTTTGGAACAAGTCAACTGCCAAAACCCTGTGTGCAAGTGCGCAATCTAAAGGATAAAAGTCTTCTCAGTATGTAGGAAAGTGTGTGTGGGGGGGAACTTACAAATATTACCTAAAGGGAAAGTGACATTTAGATTTCGGTGTTCAGTTTCCTGGTGGGGACAAAGTCTTCACGCCTAACCCAAATGACTTCCTCACTAGCGTTCTCCACACCGCCATTGATGCCAGACAAGGCTGCTTGTTTCTTGAGCTGGGTCATCCTCGAGGCATGACTATTCATAGCTTGCTGGCCTCTTTCCCGTTGACTGAGAGAGGCAGCTTGTAGTTGCTCCTGAAGGTCTCTGTCCACTGGGGACCCTTTCATGGATTTGCAGTACTCATCATCATCACTAAGGATGTCCGTCTCCTTGATGTCATCTTGCTCCTCATACTGAGCAAGGTCAAACTGTTCCTCTACCCAGCGGTCAGTGTCCCTGCCACTGGAGGGTTGCTGGGGCTCTGTCTTAGGGCTGCTTGTGGAGACAGCATCAGAATCAATGGTAAACCTGTTTCGGGCCAGACGCCTCCTCCTTCTCCCAAGAGATTTACTTGGGGCTGACACTGCACACACACAAAACAAATATAAAAATAAAACCCCCGTATATTTTACATGAAATGAAATTCCAGAGAATATAGATTACATTTCCCTAACAACTTAATCATTAGGTGTATTGAATCCAAGTTTACCTTGGTCCCAGTGAGAGGATTTAAAGTAGTTAAAGGTAGCATTTAAAGGGACACCATAGGGAGAAAGAGACTTAATTCTCTTAAAGAGAATCATCTTTTACTTGAATCTGTCGACCTAGATGTCAGATGTAAAAGAGTGGCGCTTGCTGCAATTTCTATTAACAAGAAGTTAAGTATGACCTTGTGCTTCTGATTGGTTATGCCCTTATGAATAAGGAGAAAAGTCAAAGCCCTCCCCCTCCCATCTACATCCCCCCTTTAACAGCAAAATAGATAATATCTTAATGCTTTCATCATGAATCAAGAAAGACCATAAGGCAGTGGCCATGACCTGAAAAACTCTTTGGGCCTATAACTTTTTCAGTACCAAAGGAACAAAAGCATCAGTTTGCCTCTTTAAGATTCTCAGCTGGGCCAAGAGTTCAGAATTTCTTTCATTTCTTTATCCATCCATCCAGATTAGTTCTTCCAACCTGCCCAGGCTGGCAGTACAAAGGCCTCTCGTGGGCTTGATCCCACTACTGATCTGCACAGGAACTCTGGCCTGCTCTGTTTCCAACCTGGGCTGGCACACCTATCCTTAGGCAGCTTGGGGGCTAGCCATATTGGTGCCAGACTTGGTGAAGACACCCAAATGACTTCGCTTCCTTTAGCTCAGAATTTTGAGCTCAAAGACAACTTCAGTTTCCCTGGCAGCAGGGATCATGGACATGTACCATTATGCCCTGCCCAGAATGTCTTGGAGATCATCAAAGATTGGGGGGGGGGGAGGGGGGGGAGGAAACAAAACTAAGATTGATAAAAAAAAATTCATCTTCCCAACCACCACAATATCTTCTTTTGAAAAAATTTGATTATGTGCTCAAAGAATTAAACTTAACTTTGGAATTTAGGAAACCTGAACACTGACTATACCTTAAGACAACTCCTGCAGGTATCATGTGTCCTTGAACCTTTTTACCTTCTTCTATAAAGTGGACTAGTTAAGAACAACTGGGTCATTGTAAGAAATAAATAATAAATGACTGCAAAGCACTTCATAAACAAAGTGCTATAATATTACTAAATAAGAAAAGGGGAAATTCTAGGAATTATTAACTCACATACATACAAAGTGCTATTCACAAGGCAATATATCTGTTTTTCCTTCTCCTCTGGTAATAAAATTGTCACATTAAACACAAAAAGATGAAGTATTATGATACAGGTGTTCCAATAGTGCCTAAAGTTAAATCCTACAAGGAACTTCCTTGACTGACACAAATGATCAGAGTTCAAGTAGCTCCATCACTGAGACTACTTTTAACCATTCCCAGATTATATCATGATACCTAGCAATGTCAGTCAAAGGCTCAATGGGTTAACACAGGCTTAGGGCACACAACACTTGGATATTGGTTTTTCCCTTTGGCCAAGTGTGATCTTAGGCTAATTAGGCCTCTGTATACTTTTTCATGCCAAAGGTGATGGTATAAAAATGGTATCTTCTACCTTAAAATATGGACAAATATGTTCCGATACAGGAAGAAATGAAATGGAAAAGAAAAAAAAGGTACAAAGAAGTTCATTAGGGGTACAGTCACCTTGGGGGAAGTGAGGGTAGAAAGTAAGCTGTCTCCTACTTTAACTAACTATTCTTCCAAACAAGGTACTAAACCCAGCTGTTTCCGTGTTGTTGAAGGATTGAAAGTGCTGCCAATACCTCTAGGAATTTTAGCACGCTGGAACAACATTCTAGCTGCCCCACCTTAGTTATTGTTCTGACTTTAGTCAATTAAATAAAGGGTATAGAATATTATTAGATTTTCTTGGTGGTGAGTCAAAGTATTCAGCTTTCATCTTTAGACAGAGTGGAATCAGAAAGAAAAATTATCTTCATTTAATGACAGAACAAAATGAAGCATGAACTTCTACCTGCTAACACTTCCACTTAAGAACTTAGTCATCTTGGGTGAGTGTCCCCCACTTTTTCAGATATTCTTTGATACAAATTTTTCTTTTTCTAATGTTAGGAAAGAGGGTTTATTGTTGCATTGACTTAGCCAATTATCATCATGTGATCATGTGTCTGATTAGAGATAAGTGCTCCCAAAAAGAGAAAGATAAATATCTTTTTAACAATGAGTCAGTAAACTATTCATTCGCCCTGTCCAATAGGAGGTGGTAAACGTATCTCTGGATGTTCACAAAGATGCAAAATCTGGGGTGTTAAAAATGGCTTAACGAGAAACCGCTAATGAGTTCCCTAAAGATCGAAAATGCTTACTTTCAAGGAACTTGAGTTCACTGAAACATGAATATGTAAAATATGAAAAGGGGCTGAATATAAAGGGCTGAATTCATCTTTATCAAATATTCCTGGACAGAGAAGGGACAGCTGTGAAATTTCCAAGTTACAATCTTTTCATAAGAAGACGAAGAAAAGGAGAAGTGAACATTGCTGAAATAAGGGTCCCATGGGACAACATAAAAATGGACAGTATATTAGGACTGGCAAGATTCCATACAGACATCAGTACAGAGCAGGGCATGTTTGGTAGCAGGCATTTAACAAATACTTATTCATTCACTGAAGCCTATCTAATGGAAAAATTATTTTTATAACTTAAAAAACAGAGAATTATTTCTCAGCATTACCTAAGCTTTCTCTTTGAGGGTCTTCACCCAGTCACAGGACACTGTGCCTCTTAGACATAGCTGAAGAAAAGGAGGAAGATGATGAAGGAAAGGTCACATAGTGTAGAACAATCTCAGGGTGCCTCCAGAGGAGGAGGAAATGAACCTATCTGGACATGATTAATGAAAAAAAAATCTGCCTTTTTCTGGAGATATATCACAGCTGTGCTCCCCATAAGGATAACTGTTCTAGTACCACTGCCCTCTCAACCTCTTGGGGAGGGTGAATGAATCTTAAATTTATACCTTGGGAACAAATCCACTTTCCCCCTTTTCTGTATCAGGACAAACCTTTCTCAAATTAAAAGACTCCTTCAGAAAGTCTGTTCCACGGATATATTAAAATGATACAAGATTTCACCGAAAGACAGAACAGAGATGACTTCTTCAATGACCTTCTGACTATTAAAAATCAAATGAAGCTTCAAGTAAGGAGAGGTAATTTTATGTTTGCCACTGCAATGGAGACGGATGATGGTCGGTCGGCATAGACTTCATACAGAAAAGGGTTTGCTTAAAGATGAAGAGGTCCTCAGAGGCTACTGTTTGCCAATACTGTTTTGATTATATGAAGTCTTAGAACATTACAGAACCTCCTGAGCAAAATCCTTAATGATCCAAAATGAGTTTGGTCTAACTACCACAATGACTCAAAAACAGTTTGGCTTAATCACACAATGGGAAAAATTAAATAGATAAAGAGTACCAATTGTCCAGACTATGATAATGTGTTTGGATAGAGAGCCCAAAGACCAAATCTATCAGTACAAGTATCTTGGACATGTATTGCAGATATAATCCAGTTTTTTGTTGTTGTTGTTCAGTTCTTATAAGTCACATCTGAGTCTTTGGGGTTTTCTTTGCAAAGATATTGGAGTGAATTGCCATTTCCTTATCCAGCTCATTTTACAGATGAGGAAACTGAGGCAAACAGGGTTAAAGTGACTTGCCACTTAAGGGTTGCATGGCTGATAGGTATTTGAAGTCAAATTTGAACTCAGGTCTTCCTGACTCCAGATCCAGCACTCCATGTACTGCACCACCTTATATGCCCCTAGATAATGAAGGGGAACCTTCATTAGCAATTAAATAGGAAAAGAGTAGGTTATATGTATTGCCTTTGGGAAACTACACAGTACTTTTAATGGCCCCAAGGCACTTCCTGCAACAAACCTTTTAGGTCCACAACAAAAAGAAAGCCAAAGCAACAGCCTTAACCCCACACAAGGCAATATTCTTCCAGAGGCAGCAACTGTAGAGTGAGATCTAGACAAAAGGGAGAATTAAATTTGAGTCCTACCTTTAATATATCCTATGTGACCATTGGGAAGGCACTTAATTTCTCAGTGTCTAAGCAATTCTAGAAGACTGTATGTTACAGAAGAGTTGCCAGTCTTTATCACTGGAGGGGATTTCCACGTGGGGAGTCCTCCATGCTAATGAAATCACAAGCCAGGAGCAAAAAAATAAATAAATAAAAACCTCTCAAGATGCTTTATGGATCTGAGTCATGAACACTAAAGCTGTTGGGATATCAAAGTTGAGAATGATTGCAGAGGCAATGGAGAGGCATACTTTTGGTATGCACTGGCTACGATACACTAGCAACAGTGCAGGAGAAGCTAGTGTTCTAGCTCCATCCTCAAAGTGATGAGCAATCTCAGAGGGAGGTGGGCCAAGCATGGGGTTGGATGCAGGGATGCCTGAGGGAGGCTCAAGGCTCTCCACTGGCATCCACTGGTAGTCTCTGATGCTGCAAAGAAAGGTCCCCAGCACTGGTAGGATTTTCCACGGAGGATTCATGTGAGGACAAGAATCACCACTTTGAGAAAGTTTATAATTTGTGACAGTGAAGGGAGCCTCCATTTTAATGAGATCATAGCTCCATCAAAGCACTGAATTAAAAGAAGTCATCTCAGGCATGAGGGCAAGGAAAGAAAGGAAAAAAGAAAGAAAGAAAAAAAGCAAACTGTCCTGATATTTTAACTGACCCCAAGATCAAAAACAATAATTATTGAGAATGAGTTGATCAGTCACTGTACTACCATGTTTACAGAACAGCTTACTGGGAAGTTCATGAAAAACACACACATTACTCTCTGTAAACAAAGCCAACCAGCATGCAAAGCAGCTATCTTCATTCTTATGGCGTGATCAAGTTCACTTTGCAAAGAAGGATGTTATCACTAGCTTAGGAATAAGGGGTATAGCAGAGCTTTCAAGTCAAAAGTAGGAGGGCAGCAAAGGGGAAACCTGAAGCAGAAAAGAAAAGGTATAGATGGTAAAAGAAATGTAAGAGAGGGAGGAGAAATCACACCCAGGTAAAGCCAAAGCACCAGCCTTAACCCCACACAAGGCAACACCTCACTCTTGCTCAGTAAGTTGGGTCCTATAATAGATTGGGGATGACAGGGATCTTTAAAATCTGTATCCCTACAGTACCTGCCCTGCTCATAGCTGGCCTTGCACCTTTAAGGGGGTATAGTCTTTTTCCTCCAAAAGGGACATATTGCTGAGATGAGGGCAGACTTTCTGTTTTGAGGAGCTGTCTTCTGTGTTTATCACGTAAGATTGAATGCACAGCCTTCAGAAAATCTTTTCTACTTTCAGGGGAGCTGAAAAAAAAAAGATTCAAGTAAGTTAAAAGACAGAGGTTTTTCATATAAATCTAGTCAAACGTCAAATACTGTCTTGTCTAATGGTTATGAACAAATCCAGAGACTTAAAAACTACAATTCTAATGCTGCACTAAGAAATTAGTAAACATTTATTCCTTTCTCCACATTACTTGATATTCATCTGCATACCTATCAGGGCATACTAATATGCCTGGTAGCTTAAAAGCAGACAGATTTTGTATGGCAAAATATTATCAAACTCTGCTCTTTAGAAATACTACAGAATTCACAATCCTCAAATGCTTTCTCCAATTTGAAATATAATATCTTAGCAAGTCTGAAGAGCAACCCCAAAATTATTTTTTGGTAAATGGATTTTCCCAGTCAATATCCTTGACCTTCCTCACAATAAACATTTTTTTTAACAAAATGTTTAGCATTAAAAGTAAACACACAAGTTGTTCTTTGCAACACTTAAATCTTATTTTCTACTCTAAAAATGACTCACTCTGAAAATTTTTACTTAATATTAAAGCCCTTGAATCTTTAAATAGATATTATATTTATTGAATACTTCAGATTCTTTCTTAGTATGCACAGAATAGGTAACAGTAAAAAAAAATGCTTCTGTTAACACATGGGTGGCTCACAAGTCCAGGCTATGGATCTAGAACAGATTCATAATGTCACCTTGGACCTTTGTGTTTACATTCAATACTCTCCTTTGTTCCCTCTCTCCCCCTCATCCCAATTTTCCAGCCTCTCAAGTATTCTATAAATGACAAATATGAATAAAGCAATTTTTCCAAGAAGAGAAATACAGGATTGCTTATTGCCATAATTGCATATTATAGATGTAAATAAAGTAGCAGTCTTTCTATTAAATATTACACATATACAAAACTTTACATACTTCTTTAAAAGCTAAAGCACTGACCATTTTTGTACTTAAAATCTATTGAATATTAGTAATTTATGCTGGGTGGACTTTTGAAGTCCAGCCCAAACACTGCAGGAGTTTAAATTGTATGTTTTGTAGGCTTGATGAATTGTTTTTATTAATGAGCACTTATTGGGCACCAATGACATAAAAACCTCTGTCCAGGAGTAAACCATATAAGAGTTCTTCCTTCTGAATATACAGTTCATGTAATAGCACTTACTTGCAACAGAGGTGGAAAGACCTCTCTGGTCTCCCTTCAGATTCTGATTTAACATGGACAATTTCGCAGACTGAATTAGCTTCCGCATCTATGTAAGTTTCAAGGAATACAAAGCAAGGATGAGTTAATGTACATTTCGTTTAAAAATGTTTTTGCTTTTAATTTATGGAATAAAATAAGCATTTCTAAAACGCAGTATAAGAAAAAAGATTGAACATGAAACTGCAAATATATTATATGCAATTTGCTATTCCTTTTAAATATATAATAAAGTTATCATGTAAATTTCTTTTTTTTCTCCCCCTCCCCTGCCCTATACATTAGACATAAATATTTCAAATTGATGAACAAATACCGGATTTCACAAAAATGGTTTTCATTTTTAAGTATAAAAATGCATGCAAATCTCCTTAAGTTCAACTAAATCTCCCAATCCTAAAAGACAAATGCTTCTTCTTGGAAATATGTAAAAAGCTGTTGGACAGAGGAAGAGTTCTTGATCAAACTAGGGTTAGAGAGAATCAGAAGGTGAAATGGATAATTTTGACTATACAATAATGAAACATTTTGTCATAAACAAAATCAATGCAGTTAAAATCATAAAAGATATAGCTCCTCTAATTTTTATAGTATGACCTTTAATATTAAAATCATGTTTCCAATGATAAAGTATTGTACAATAACATAAAGTGTTGGTCTAAAGCCTTATTTCTGTCAGACTCTTTTCCAGTATTCTCTACAGTTTTTGAAAAAATTTTCTTGGCAGTTTTTATCAAATAGTTTTTTCTGAAGGAATTTATATTTTCTGATTTATCAAATACTGGGTTATTGAGGGTTTTTTTTTCTTATTCTCTCATCTAAGTATGTTCCATTGACCTACCTACCTCTCTTTCTAACCAATACCAAATGATTTTGATGACTCTTCTTTATCATATAGTTTGAAGTCTGAAAGTACCATTTCCCTTTCATCCCTACCTCTTTTTATTCTTTCTCTTGATATTCTGGATCTTTTATTTTTCCAAACGACTTTTGTTATTATTTTATCGAGTACTAGAAAGTATCCTTTTGACAGTTTGAGTGGCATAGCATTAAAACTGTAAATACAATTGGGCAATAATTGTCATTTTTGTTATATTGGAATCAGCTTGCGATGGGTAGTGAATTTATTCCTCAAGTTAAGTTGTTCTTTATTTCTTTAAGGGGTACTATGCACATGAATTTACACAAATATTTTAAATTTATAAATTTTACAAATATTTGTAGACCGACAGCTCAGTTATTTTATGCATTTTGTAGTTAAATGGAATGGAATTTTTCTTTTTACTGTTGCTTCTGCTATGGGTAGGAGATGTATTGGTATACCTAGGATTAGAATGGAGTGATCATACAGTAAAAAACATTTCTTATTGATTTCCTTTGATAAGAATTTGGCATCCAAGAAAAAAAATTAACAGTTATACATACTACATGTATAACCAAATCATCCCCCAGGAGACAGTGATTGAAGGATATGAACTGATAGCTCTTAAAAAGAAGAATCACAATATTAACAACCATATAAAAAAAGCTACAAATCACAATTGCAAATAAAGAGAAATGAAAACAAAAATAGAGTGTTTCATGACGTACTACAAGATGGTCAAAGACAGAAAGAATAAATATTGGAGGGGTTGTGGAAAGACAGGCATTGTTGGTGGAGCTGTGAATCAGTCAGTCAATGAGCACTTAGTTAGGGATTATGTCAGGCACTGTGCTAATCACTGGAGATATAAAGAAAAACAAAAGATAGAACCTGCTCTCAAGGAACTTACAGTCTAATGGTGGAGACAACGAGCAAAATAATTATGTACAAACAAGATATATTATAAATGATCTATAAAAGTAAGCTATTAGCATTAAGGGGCATTGAAAAACCAGGAAGCAGGGGTGAGGGAGAGACTTCCAGGATAAGGCATATCTAGTGAAAATGTAAAGAGGTGGGAAGTGTAGTATGAGGAAAAGGAAGGCCAGTGTTACTGAAATCTCAGGGTATTTAGGGGCAAGGAAGAAATAAGAAAGCTATGTTACAAAGGGGCTTGGAATGCCAGAAAGAAGATTTAATATTTGATCCTGGGGGTAATAGTTTATTGAATGGGGGATGAAAAGGTAGGATGTGCGACATGGTTAGACCTGTGCTTTAGGATTTAGATACAGATTTGATAATCAGCAATTTGACAACTGAGTGGAAGATGGACTGGGGTGGAGGGGACACTTGGCAGAACAATCAGCAGGCTATTGCTCCTAATAGTTCAGGTGGGAGATGATGAGATCTGAGCTAAGATGGTACCAGTATCAGAAGAGAGAAGGGGCTAAGAGAGATGTTGTAAAGGTAGAATCAACGGACTTGGGGAAAGATTGGATATGGGAGATGATAAACAGTTATGAGTTAAGGATATTACCCAGAATTAGAGCCTGGGTGATTGGGAGGATGGTGGTATATGAAGACGATTTTAGAAGGAAAGATGAGTTCAGTTTTGTACATGATGAGTTTGAGATGGCTACGGGACATCTGATTCAAGATGTCCAATAGGCAGGTGAAGATGCCAGACTATTTTGTTGTTGTTTTTCAGTCCTTTCAGTCATGTCTGAGTCTTCATGATGCCACTAGGGAAAAGTTAGGGCTGGATATATATATTTGAGAATAATCAGCATAGAGATAATTGAATCCTGGGAGCTAATGTGATCATCAGGCAAAATATCTGGATTTGGCAATTAAGGGATCACTGTTAATTTTGAAGAGGACAGTTTCAGTAGAATTATGAGGTCAGAAGCCAGACTGTAAGTAGTTAAGAAGTGAAAGGAAAGTGGAAGCACCTATTATAGATGGCCTTTTCCAAGAGCTTGACCACAAAGTGCAGAAGACATATAAATTGATAGCTGGTGGGGGCAGAAGCATAAAATGAGGGTTTTTGTGAGGATGGGGGAAAGGTGGGTAGTTTATTCATAGGTAGCAGGGGATGAATGAGCAAAGAGGGAGGGATTGAAAATAAGTGATAAAAGTAGGGAGACTCAGCAGGGAGTGGGGGAAAAGACAGGATAGATTTTTGTATTTAGAAGAGTTTGTCTTGGAAAAGAAAAGGGTCACTTCTTCATGGGAGATGGGGGTGGAGGAGATAGTTGCAGAATACATCTGTATGACCTAAGAGAAAGTGAGACTCTTAGCCAATGGCTTCAATATTTTCAGGGAAATATGAGACAAAGTTCTCAGCTGAGAGGGTAGGAAGAGGGTGAAGTTATAGAAAGTTTGTGGAGGGTTGAAAAAGGTTTACTGCTGGGGTGAGTGGGTTAGTGAAAGGATTAGGGAGGTATAAAAGGATCACCTTGGGGATCCCAGTTAAGATTATGTAACACATTTGCAGTGGTCCCAAATCAGAAGGGCTTGAAGATTTTTTTTTTTTTAGCTTCATTCAGCATCCTGCAAATGGAAGCAAAGGAAGGGGACAGTGAGAGTAATGCAAGGCTGAAGCTTGGCAGGGCAAGCAGCAGTAGGGATACGGAGGGCAAGGACAAGAGAGAAGAGGATATTGCTGAGTTCTCCAAAGGGTCAAGATGAAAGTTAGGAGTGTAGACAGTGCAAAGGTGATGAACTGGGAAAGAAACAGGGGGTAGAGAGACTGGATCACTGTGAGGATAAAGTTAGGTACTGCAAGGCAGAGCAAAAGATAGAATAAAAAAATTATGAGATAAAGCAATGTCAGTTTATGAACATGGAAGTGAATTGCCTGTGGTTTATGGCAAGATTAAGGGCCTGGTTATCTCTGTGTGTAGCTGTAGCTGAGGTGGTGTGGAAGGGTGAGTCATGGGAAACATGGGAAACTGAGAAGTTAGTGTATTTGGGGGAATATCACTACATATATTTGAATATCAATATGTATGTTGAAGTAGTCTACTATAAGGGCAAGGATTAGGTAAGAAAGACCATGAATCTGGCATTAAAGTCACTAAGGATATCAGACTGCATACTATCTTGAGGAGGGAAGAGGAGAGGGAAGGGGAGAAAATTCAGAACTCAAAAGTTTGTGGAACTGAATGTTGCAAACTAAAAATAAATAACTAAACAAATTGGGGGTGGGGGGCGGAGAGAAAAAAAGAGATCACTGAGGAAAGGAGAGTATCGTGGGTACTACTGGACAAAAGCTCCCAGAATCTTGATTGGGTAATGATTATGGACTGAATGAACCTCAAAGGAGAAGAGGTTACTAAGTGATAGTAGCAGAGGAAGAGTGTAGTAATGGAGTGCAAGATGTGTTCCAACTCCTCCACCACAACCAGTGAGTTGGGGGATATGAGTAAAATGGTAGCCAAGGAAGCTGTGTTCATCAGGAGGGAGCCAGGTCTCAGGGAGCGAAAGAAGACAGAAAGACTGAGAAAGGAAAATGTTTAAGATGGAAGCAAGTTTATCACCAGATTCCCAAGTAGGCCCTGGTTTTCTGGTGGGAGGCTAGACGGGATGTGAAATATGGTTTGTGATGAGTGAGATTTACAGGGTCAGATAAATTTTTATTTTTTTACAAAACCAGGATAATATCATTAACTATTAACTCCTCCAGGGTGGACAGTCATAATCTCTGGAGATTTAGTCCACAGAGTCAGTCTCTGTCTCAGGTAGTAGGGCGAAGGGGGAATAAATAATACTTGGATCAAAGATCCAGTTACATTAACAACAAATATAATTTGCATACATGCTAGAAATCTGTGCCAATAAGAATTTGTTGTTGTTTAGTTCTTTTTCAGTCCTATCTGACTCTTCTGACCCCATTTGGGGTTTTCTTAGCAAAGATACTGGAGTGGTTTGCCATTTCCTTCTCCAACTCATTCTACAGAGAAGGAATAGAGGCAAACAGGGTTAGATGACTTGCCCAGGGTCACACAGCTAATAAATGCCGGAGGCCAGATTTGAACTCAGGAAGATGAATCTTCCTCGCTTCAGACCTGGTACTCTATCCACTGTACCACCGAACTGCCCAACAAGAACACTAAATGTATTTATTATAATAACTTTACCTGCACTTGTCAAAGCTCGAACCTGAAGAGCTTCAGTAGGGATCATGTGACGAAATCGGAATGGGTCCCATTCCTCATAAATTGAAAGCCTGTGAGATCCTACCTGTATGAAGAATTAAAACTTTATTTTTAGTTTTTTTACTTTTTTTTTTTTTTTTTACTTTTACTCTTTCAGTAAAGAATAACATGTTCCATATGGTAAATGGGTGTTGTAGTTTGTAGTATTTATGAGGCTCAAATGCGACAATACAAGCAAAGTGCTTTGTAAACCTTCAAAGTTTTACGTGAATAGATGCTATGATTATAATTTGTAGACCAATTATTATAATAATTCACAAAGCTATGGGGTATTAAAATTTACAAAGCACTTTTGTTACAACAACCCTCCGAGCCGGAGGTAGGACAAGAACCTAAGTTTACTACTGAGGTAGCTGAGTCTTAGAGAAGCTGACTTGTAGACTCACCTAGCTAGCAAGAGGTAGAGCTGCAAGACAAATGCGTGTTACTTCTAACTCCGTGAGTCTCCAGACTCCACACTATGTAACTATATCATATAGCAGGCTGCCTCAAACTGATTTTCAAATTGTGACCCCCACAGCAACAGACACACATATATTCTTTTTTTCTCATATATTCTTTAAAAAATTTAAAACCTCAAACACAATAATAATTTTAAAAAGGAGTATAACCAGGGTTTCACAGAGAATCACAGATTCTCACAGTTCGAAGGGTCATCAGAAGATAGTAATTCTAAAAAATAGACAATCGTCTCCTCTACTTCACTTGATACATGATCATCCAGCCTTTCCTCGTTGAACTTCAGTGAGGAGAAAGCCAAGCAATCCATTTTTTGCTAGCTCCACTCATTAGCAAGTTTTAAATTGACCTCTTAGGAATTCTAATTTTGCCCTTTGTGGTCAAGCAAAACTTGTCTAGTGTCTTTGCCAAGTGACTGCCCTTGAAATACTTGCAGATTGCTATCGTGTTGCCTACCCCCTAATTCTCTCTTGACAAAATATCTCTAGTCCCTCAAGTTCTTTAACCATCCTGCTAACCATCTTCTGAACCATCTCCAGTTGATCAATGTCCCTTCTTCCTAAAACATGACACTGAGAACCAACACAACACTCCAGATGTGAAAGTAGGAGCTGGTTGATGGGAATATGCAATAAGTGTTACTGACAGGCAAACAGAGGAAAAGATAAGCAATTTTTTTTTTAAGGAAGAAGAACATAGGAGGTAGGGAAAAAAAGAGAAAGAGGACTTAAAGATGACCTTCAGGTTCTTGACTCACAATAGCTATTTCTTTTTGCATCTTAAGGGGAAATCTGCTTGAAAGCAGTAAACTTTAACAACAACAACGAAATGGCCGTTACCATCAAACACCTTGGGCCTTTTCTCTGATATAAAAAGTCATAATACTCTAAAACAAGCATGCCTAAAGAGCACATAGAAAGAAACAACAAAAACAAATCTTACAAGTTTCCTCTTTTGTTTGGAACCATCTTTATACACAAGGACCACAGCCATTTTGAACACTGGAAAGAAAATTAATGTCAATTATTTGTTTGTTTGTTTATAGCATTTTTCCCTTTCAGTAACTTACTTCCACCTTCCATTCATCTACTATGTTCAGGAATAAGCACCTTTTTGAAATAAAACTTTCCTAGGATTACATTAAGTATAGAAAGCCTCAGTTCAGTTGGATGGAAAACAACTCTTTCTAGAAATATATCTACCTAAATTATGACACTATATGTTTATTTCATGTTTACAACTTCAACTGTCACATACGTAATTTAGGAAGCATGAATGAAGCAGGTGTACCCAGAATAACTGAATATAAGTTAACCTTAGAGATTAGGAAGTACAATCCTCTCAACTTCATTTAAAAACATTTTTCAAATTGGCAAGTTGTCTTTTAATATATTTTTTAAAAGCTCAAAATTAAATCCTTCAATATATAGTATCAGAAAACAGTTAAACTGTTTAGAAAGAATGTTTGCTTTAAACAACACCATCCACTGTTTTTGATCCAAGTTTTCATGATACTTAAAAGTTACCTATCTACATAACATGGTGATGGTTCATGCTCTAAAATTTAAACACAACTTTCTAGTTTTGAAATAAGTTTTTTTTTTCTTTTCCCACTTTTTTTTTTATTTACTCATTTACTTTTAATTTACAAGATTCAGTTCCACAATCACTTGAGTTTCAGATTTTCTCCCCTCCCTTCCCCCCCCCCCCCATGGTGGCATGCAATCATGTATAGGATCTGCAAATACTTTGAAATAAGTTTTAATCTTAAACAATTTTTACATGACCCACATTTCCCAACATAGTCTACTCTTACTCCTCCCACCCTTTCACACACCCAGACAACCCTTATAACAAAAAATTTTGTTTCAAAGTCATAAAAATACAACCTTTAAAAGACAGATTATAAGCCCTCAAGGGCAGGAAACATGTCTTGACACATTGTGACTGCCTTCACCTGAAGATTCACTCATTTCTGATTCTTTGAGTACACTGAGTTTTAGGAATAAGGACTCTTATTAGTTATCCCTACCTAGGGCATCAAGCGTCACAGGAGATATTACTGACATCTTTCCAGATCTAAGTAAAATATATTTTTAACTAGTTTGCCATGCTATATATAATTAATTGGGAAGTTTAATTTTGCATTTGGGAGAGATTCTTAATTAACTTTATATTAATAAATATTAACTTGTGAATCAAGTTCTCTTGCCTAGAAAAACATATGGATGTGTTTCTCTTTCTTCAATATTGCTACTTATACTTACCAAATGCTGCCAATTCTGGCTCTTTTTTCCACTTTCCCAGTGAGGCCGGAGGGTTCAGCCAGATGACTGTAGTATGCAAGAGTAAATCTCCCATGGACAGATCGGCAACCTGAAGATCCAATTTACCATGAGTAGTTTTAACTATTCATATTTTCAAGACTGCATTTTGAAATTCAGGAAGCAATTTTTGGTTTGACTTTACAAGAGTACTCCACCTTGATTCTTTTTTCTCTTCTATGAAGGTGAGAATTGAAATCCCCAAAGGGTGTGAATCTGGACTCTACTTTGAGCCAGCATCTTTGGAAAGGGCAGGGAATCAATTCTCTTCCCTTTCTCCTTGACACTTTAAAGCTAATATTATCCCTAGAATGAGCCAGTAAAAACATGAGACATGTCCCGGAGGTGAATGACCATTTCACTTGATACACACAGAAAGCTATTCTAGTTGCTTATGTGTTGTGGGGAAAAATACTTCCCAGTATATGGTTTCCCAATCAGAAGTCACTCTGACCAAAGCAGAGATTTTCAAAGTAAACTTTTATAGCTTTTTTTTTTCTTTTTGGAGGGGGGAAGGCAGGACAATTGGGGTTAAATGACTTGCCCAAGGTCACATGCTAGTAAGTGTTAAGCGTCTGAGGACAGATTTGAACTCTGTTCCTTCTGACTCCAGGGCCGTAGTCTTTTCACTGCTGCACCACCTAGCTGCCCTTGACCTATTCTTCTTAACTTCATTAATGTAGAATCTAAGCTTTCTTGATTTTTCCCTGTTCTTCAATAGTCCAATAGTTCAATAGTCCACTGAGCCTAAGTATTATTACGTGGTATTCAATTTCTCAATTTCTTTTCACAGTTTGTATCTTTTCCCATTGTGGTAGCACTGGTGTTTAATGCTATATGATGTAGTCAACTAAATCTTGATTTCTTCCTAGTTGGTGACCTATAAATTCATTAAATATAGCATTTGCTTATTGACTTCACCAATTCTGGGAAATTTTATTTTAGGATTTCCTGAAATATAATGTTCATATTACTTCGTTTTCCTAAATTCTCTTGGAAGCCAGCAATCCTAAGAGAGCTGCATTGTAATCTATCATCCAGGGCTGTCAGTTGGGTCTTTATATTTTCTAATAATTTAGATAATTCAGTGGTTTTTTGTCTGTATTTTCAGCTGCTGAAGTAAGTACAATTCAGTTTTCTGCTATAACAAAAATACTTTTGGGGGTAGCTAGGTGGCACAGTGAATAGAGCACCAGCCCTGGAGTCAGGAGGGCCTGAGTTCAAATGTGACCTCAGACACTTAACACTTACTAGCCATGTGATCTTGGGCAAATCACTTAACCCCACTTAACCCCAAGCCTTCCCCTCTCCAAAAAGCAAAAACAAACAAAACAACTTTTTGATTATGTTAAGGTTTTTCTATCTTATTTTTCCATAGTCATTTTCTTCATTGTTAGCATTCTTTTTTAGAGCTATCTTTCAATTCTTGCTTAATTTTTCACGGGTTCTACTATCTTTAAGCTCTTTTGCACCTGATCTGGTGATTTTCTCAAAACTGTCGATTTCTGCTTAACACTTTTAAATGTAATCATTATTGCTCTGGGAAAAAAAAATGTACGTTTCCTCCCTACCCTCATCCTACTGTGACTTTTGGTACTTCATATGATTTAGTTGTTCTACATGATTCAAAATGTGTGCCACCATTCTATTTGGTTCACTTTTTATTTTGGTTGGTTTTTTATTTTATTTTTTAAGTTTTAGCTATTTCTTTTCTCTTTGGTGTTCTTTCACTCTAATATGCTGGATTAGTTTGTCGCTCTTCAATTTTTCTGTACAGGCTATTTCAAAACCTAAGTTCTTCAGAAAGTACTACGGGATAGAGTTTCTTTAAATGCCTCTGCTTTTCTTCTCATGAGTATTGTCCCTTTTACAATCTCTCTCTGAGATCACACCTATTTGAAGCCATGTGCTGGGGTAGAAGGAGAAATGGATTTGGAGCCAGAGGACCTAGTTTTGAATTCTGCTTTCTGCAGGTAGAGTTGGGAAATTCACTTAACCTTCTTGGGCCTCAGTTTCCTCATCTGTAAAATGAGGGAGTTGGCCTATATGGCTTCTAAGGTCCTTTGCAACTTCAAATCTATGATCTTACATTTTTTCCCCTGAATTCTGTATAAGGTGCCTGTGAGACCACATTTAGCATTCATTTCTTTGGCTGCTACAAACTGCTACGTGGCCTTGCCCCCCACCCCCGCCCCCCACCCCCATCCCCCCATTACAGATGATAAAGACAGAATTCATTATTTTTCTCCTCAAATCAACCCTCTCTTTGTAGCTTTCCTATTTGGGGGGATGGTACCACCCTCCTTACAACTCCTAGATTTATAGCCTTGGAGACATCTTCAGCTACTCACTCTCCCTCACCCAATCCAATCAATGACCAAATTTTGTTGATTCTGCCTCCATAATATCTCTCCCATCTGTCCCTTTTCCTCCATTCATATCTCTACAACCCTAGTTAGGCCCTCACTATTTCGTCCTTGAACTCCTGAAATAGTCTTCAATTGCTTTCTCTTTCCCTCTGCCTAAAGTTTCTGCCTTCTCTAATCCATCCCACACAGCTGCCAGTAATATTTCCAAACTCTTTTTAAAATACAAGTATTTGGGGTGGTTAGGTGGTGCAGTGAAGAGAGCACTGTCCCTGGAGTCAGGGGGACTTGATTTCAAATCTGATTTCAGACACTTAACACTTGCTAGCCGTGTCACCTTGGGCAAGTCATTTAACCCCAATTGCCCTGCCTTCCCCCTCCAAAATGCAAAAAAAAAAAAAAAAAGTTTATTGATATCTTTTGTTTTCAACATCACCATGATGTCTCAATTTATCCTTTCTTTTTTCTCCCCAAAACTCATAAACCCATCCTCCATAACAGAGAATTTTAAAAAAAGGAACATGCGCATGCACACACACACACACACACACACACACACACACACACACACACACACACACACACACACCCCACCATGAATAAAGTCCTTACTTCTTTTTTCTCTCCCATCTGTTCAGCAATTAGCTGGTCAAATACAGCACCAAACTCTTCGTGGATTTTCTGCATTTCATTTATATGGCTTGCAACCTTATTCATTGTTTTGATGGCCACTGTGGGGGGAAAATCATGAATGTATAAAAAGAGGGAAAAAATTGCTATTGATAGGGATTCTTTACACACAAAATAATAGGCTTTCCAAAAACAATAAGGAGGGTGATGAAGCACTAACAAAAACAGGTTTACCGTCCAGGTAGGAGTGCTCCTCACTTTCTTCATCTGTAAGGGCAAAGAGCTCCTTTAATAGAAGAGGGTATTTGAGGATCCTTTGGATCGGCTTGATGAGGTAAGACTCCAGAGTAGATGAATGTTGCTGTTCAGGATTCTGAGCATCTAAAAATGCCTTGAAAGCTGTGTCTGTCCTGGCTAGAAAAATTTAAATATAAACCATCAGTGAAAAGCTCAAATTATTCCTCTTTCATAATTTTATTCATTTTTAGCTCAAGATTTCTTTTTTTAGGGATGGAAGGAAAAGAATGTATATATGGGGAGAAAAAAAAACCCAAACCAGGATTTCCCTGTGAGTCAAATAAATGTTTCATATTCAACCACCTGAAGAATAACAGCTAAGTAACTAGATATGTGTTTAGTTATTCAGGGGTTGATGCTTTTTTTTTTTTGGCCTTTTCAATATTTCTTGTTCTGTAGCACCTCCACGGAAGGAGAAGGAGAAAAAGTAGGTGAAACTCATAAACCCGGCTCTGTTTCTTAGCCGTTCATGAGAGGGAGGAGGCAGCTTGGAGCTTTTACAGCATCTGTAAGTATCATTATCCTTGTTTCCTTATTGTCCTATTGACTCCTATCATTATGAGCAACAGTAGGTCAATGCATTAGTCAATAAAACATTAAGGGAAGGAGTTCTCTCAGAGAAAGAACCTCAGTCTGATCTGATGTGATTGGCAAAGCGTTCTCACCAAAGAGGCAGTATATTACAGTGGAAACAGCTGTAGCTGAAGTCCAGCCGTAGCCCTCACTGGCCAGATGACTTCAAGCAAGTCATTTAACCAAATGGAGCATCAGCTTCCTCTTCTACGCTCTCAAGATGATATTATTTGGCACACCTTAACTAGTTGTGACAATCAAATGAGATAATGCATGTATTTTCTATATTTCTATTTTATAATATTGATATTTTAGAAATATGAACTATCACCAGTGACCTCATTCTCTATATGATGTCACTGATTAAAAAGAATCCATATTTATCTCGGTATATTATATTTACAATATAATATATTCATATTTTAGAAATAGGAACTATTACTAATTACCTAATTCTTTATATGATGTCCCTGGTGACTTAAAAAGAATGTATGGGGAGAGCATGAGTCTTTACATAATTAGTAAGTCAAGTACTATAGGATAGCAACCTAAATAAAGTGATCCTTCCAACACCAAGAATGGAGAGGGGTTGTGCAAGGAGATACCTAAAAATAAAAACTATTCAAGTTATAAGTCCTCTATTTAAAAAGAAAATAAAAAAATTAATTTAGTCCAAACAAGGCTATTTCTGACAATAATTTCTTGCTATTCTTCTTTTTGGCCTTTTTTTTTTTTTTGAAGGGGAGAAGGCAGGGCAATTGGGGTTAAGTGACTTGCCCAAGGTCACACAGCTAGTAAAAGTTAAGTGTCTGCAGCCGGATTTGAACTCAGGTCCTCCTCACTCCAGGGCCAGTACTCTATTCACTGTGCCACTCAGCTGCCCTTTTCTATTTTTATTGTTTAGGAGAATGACCCAAGATAGAAAAGACATTAGTGCTAAGACTTGAAGAATGAAATCTGATAATCTTCTGGAATAGTGTTTTAGATTGCACACTCTCTATTAGTTAAAAAAAATTTAAATCAGGCATCACATGTACATGTTTACTTATTTGTATATGTACTACTGGATTAATTATGTGTACATTACAAAGCTTAAACAAAAATTAAAAATTTCATAAGATGAAATGAAATTGAAATAATATTTGATCCTGGAGCAGGGATGGGGAACCTGTGGCTTGGAGGCTCCGTATGGACTTCTAGGTCCTCAAGTGCTGCCCTTTGACCAAATCAGAGTAAAAAAATTCAGTCAAAGGGCTGCACTTGAGGACAAGAAGTCCAAATGTGGCCTCCAGACCGCATGTTCCCCACCCCTGCCCTAAAGGCAACAGAGAATATATAGCTTTGCTCTTCTAGTAAATGTCTCTAGAATGCTCCTAGAAGGTTCCCAGGATCCAGATACATGGGCCATGGGCACCAAATCAATCATTGTTCATAGGACAGCAAAAAAATAGGATAGTCATTTAAAGTATCTCCTGGGGGTGCTCCATCAGATCTATGTGCTTCACTGTTTATCCCAAATGTGGGTTTTTATTAATATAAAAATGTCTCCTAATAGTCTTTATATCTTTTAACCTCACTTTGTTTATAAATAGGAGATGGACTTCCATGAGACTGGCTTCTAAGGAAGAGCTGAGGTATCTCCCCTTTCAGTGGCCTCAATACTAGTAATACCTAGTATTAGCTAGTATTAGTAGTATTTAGTTTAGGCAGTTAGGTGATGCGGTGGACAGAATGTCAAACCTGAAGTCAGGAAGACCTGAGCTCAAACCTGGTCTCAGATACTTATTAGCTGTGTGACCCTGGGCAAGTCACTTAACCTCTCTTTACCTCAATCTCCCTTCTATAAAATGGGGATATGTGAAATGAAGGAAAATGAAAAAAAAAATCATTAAGCACTTGGCACCGTGCCTAGCACACAGTAAGTGCTGTATAAATACCAGCTATTATAATCATTAACAGGAATGAGATTCAATTTTTAAACTGTTGAGACAGAGGTGACATAATTGTGTTCTTAAAAATACCAGATATGTTCCAAAGCTTAAAAAAGTCTAGAATTACTGGGGATAGAGAATCTAAAAGGCTAATTCAACAACCGGACACTTCCCTTCCCCCTTTAAAGGCTGTATAATTCCATTGGTGGAGGTACTCTTTGTATTGACAAAGCTCAGAGCCCCTCTACAACTTAATAGATGGTTTGAAGAGTTTGCTATGACATTATTCCTCCCCAATCAATCTGAGGAGGAACAATGAGAATTTAATAAATAATAAAGATAAGAATATATAAGTAATATAACGCATACAGTATAACACAATATAACATAGACAGTATAACACAAGAACAAATACTCCAGGCATAGATTAAATATTATTACAAAAAAATGTCCAAACTCTGTCCAAATTCTACTTCACTGGAATGTTCTATACTTCAAATATTGACTTTCATAAGTAAGCCACTGGCTGAGGCTTAAAAATATTTTTCTAGGCAGACACTTTTATTTGAACAATATTTTCAATAACCTATTAATATTCATCTAGGATCAGAGCAGGGTAGCTCTCCTTAGTAGCAAATATGAATATTACCAAACATCGGCAATTACCTATTTATCTATACAGGGGTTTGTTTGGCATCATTTTTTGTTAATAAGTTAATTAAAAAGAAAATAATATTTAGTCCTTTGTGGTTTTTCCAAAGATTCCTGGAAGTGCATTGCTTATTTATGAAATTTGCCTTTAATTCTGAGTAGTAAAAATAATCATTATTTGTACACAGAAATTTATTTCTGTAGATGTTAAAAGTCTCCAGATTCTTAGAATACTCCAAAATGGGTTGGCTGCAAACATACGACCACCCCTTTTGTCCTGCACAGCATATAGATATAATTCAAGAAATTCACATCAATAATTGCAATAAATTTCGTAGTACTAGGGGTGGCAGCAAATGCATTGACAATAACAACACTTGAGACAGGTAGCTGATTCTCGGAGTGCTTATGAATATGATGAAAATCATACAGCAAATCAGTAACAGAAGTAAGAACAAAACAACTTCTGAATCTTTCATCCAGCAATCTGAACACAAAAGCATCTTGGCTATTCCAAAGAAAATCATGAGTGACTCCATATTAGCGAGTACATCAAGATATTCAACTATTTTGCTCCTCATTAAGCAGAATTATGGGCAGTTGAAGATTTTACTCTTTGCTGTAACAACCATTAGGATTCCGCCTACCATGACCATCAACAGTTCACCAACTACAATAAACTACATCTCCTTAATATAAGTTATTATCACTGTGTAGCAAGATGAAATATTACTAAAATCCCTGCATAGCTTACCTTTTACCAAGACTTTAGGAACTTTTGTGTGGCTGGCACAGAAGGCACTGTATAGCTTAAAACGGTCAGCATAATATAGAAAGGATCCCCCCAGAGAGAAGAGCACTTTCTAGATTGGAAAAAAAAAAGGTTAATTTTGCCCACTTTTAGCAATCTCATCAATCCAACTGTTAAGCTCTGAGTTCCCTATCTCTGGATCAATGTCACAGGTAAAACAGAATTTCTGATCTTAGTTGTTATGTTTTACTCAATGATTCACCTTGAATTGATATGCAAAGAATGTCCAAATATGAATTTATATGGTAAAAATTCTGTTATCTGCTCTAAATATCAGTGGTAGTTATAAGTATTTTCTCATACTTATGTTTTTCATGGACAGATCTTGATGAGATGATGGTGGAGAATTTTATCTTAAACAGTTATCTCCTGGCTACAATGCTAAAAATTGCTAATGTGAAATACAAGTAGGGAAAGTCAATGAAGAGATAGTGGCTATATGAGATCAAGGAACTGTTCAGAGAGAATTAAGAAACTTAAATTTTTTTTTTCTTCTCATCACACCAGTAATAGGGTAATAAAACAAAATAACACTACTCAATAAAAGGAAAAATAAACAAACTCAAAAAAGAGCTCTTTAATCACCCTCTCTTATCTCTACCTATTCTTCAAGAGGTCAAAGTCAGCCTGTAATTGGTACACCCGTATTTGGGGGGAGAGAGAGTTGTGGAAGAACCCTGCATGTCTTGCACTGATAAGAGATGTTTTTTTTCTTTTTCTCCCTACTACTGAAATGTACTTCATGGGCTTTAGATTAGAATTGAAAACAAAGGTTTTAAATGATAAATAGGGCTAAAAAAAATTAGGTAATATGAAGAATTCTACAAAGTTGGATATTGCTCAAAATACTACACATGTTTTAGACCATCTCTTTGTCAATGATGCCTAGATGTTTAAGCAATATAAATCAACTGCCATAAGAAAGAGGCCAAAAGAACTAACTCATCTAACTCATTAAACGCTTGATCTTCCCAAAAGGAATGACATGGAAGCCAAAGAAAATAGAATTTAAACACAATAAGTTTGTTTGTAAGCCTACAGAAAAGGATGGCATGAATTTATAAGAAATAAAAGAACAGTGAAAAGCCATACATGGAAAAAGTTGACTGAAAATTTGGTAAGAGACTGAATTAATCCAATTATTTGGAGAACATTAAAGAATTGAACTGGAAGGGAAACAACAAACAGATGAAAACCAGAAAAGTTTTGCAAAGATTTTCTTATCATGAGCCCTTTTCTCCATTAACAACTATGGAGCCACCAAATTTGGACTCTACCATAGAGATGGTGGCAAGGACTCCCAGATATGCTACATGAGGAAGTAGAAATGGGTCTAAAGAAAGAGAAGGGAAGAGCAGCCATCCTAGCTCAAGTATACACAAAGAAAACCTTACTAAAGGCAAGAATTTTGGAGGATGCTGCCAACAATTTTTAAAAATGTGTGAGAGAATACAAAGACTTGGGGAAAAAATGTGGGCTTTATTATTACTATTCAAGGCAACTCAGAAAGTATCAATAACTACTGACCCATGCATCTAACTTTTCTCCCTATACAAATTTTTATGAGAATAATCTATACATGTATTAGGGACATCCCTGATGAAAGGAAACCAAAAGGCTTTCATAAACAATATTCTATAGCAGAAGGGCAAAATATCTTCAAAGTTCTCTCCCAACAAGGTGTCTCTCACATATGACATCCAAATTATATAAGATTCCTTGAAAGATAAAACAACACAGATAACTCCATCTAACAATGCTCTGACTATTAACATTAAACCAGAAAGAACCAAGTGCTTCTGGTTGGTAACTCTAAAGATTACAAGGGTAACTATATGTGAACCTGGCATACATAATAGAGGGGGTTTTTGTTTTATGGAAATTACATACATATGTATGTGCACATATATATATGCATGCATATGTATATATCCATACACATATATACACATGCATACACATATACATGTATAGATAGATACAGATAGATAGATGAAGAATCTAGAGACTTCTCAAACCTGATTATGACTACCTACATTTACTTTCTATGGAGCCAAATGATACTACCTGAGAACCTAGAATGCACTGCTAAAGATAAAATAGTCCTAATAACAAAACTGAGAAACTGAAGGGCAGACAATTTTTCCTTACTAGTAATAATTAAAGCTATGAGTTTCAGAAAAGAAAGGCAGATGTAGAAAGTGAATAGTTAACTCTAAAAAGATGGCATCTGAGAATGGGGTTTCAAGGGATGGATGACAATTTAAAATAGAGGAAATGTGAACTCTTGGGCAAGGATGAAGTTTATCAAAGAAAGACTGATAAAAACACTTTAGCCTAGAGTCTTATGAATATGACCCAAAAGATGCTAAAGAGAAAAAGGAAGACAGGGTAGAAAGGAACTTTCCTGTATAAATCTGAGGCAAAGTGCACTTGGATACATACATACATACACACAGACACATCTGTGTACAAAACACATGTTATCTCCCCCATTAGAAGGTAAGGTCCTTGGGGCAAGAACTGTTTTAATTTTTGTATCCCCAGAATTTAAAAGAGTGCCTAGCATACAATAAGCACTTTTAAAAAATTGTCGATTTATTTAAGTATAACATGGGAAGAACAATATAGGAGAAGATAAAAAATTCAAGAGAGAAAATATACAGGGAGAAACCCATAAATAAAACCTACAGCCTCAGAAATCTATAAACAAATCTAAAAACAAAAGTAAAGATAATAAAGTAAAACCAGAGATAATATACAAGGTATTTTAGGGATCACAGGGATCACAGAGATTTGGTGGATTGGGACCCACAACTGAAAATGCATACCTATTTCAAGAGGAACAGAATAGATAATAAGTAGTCACATGACACTATATATTAAGATATATTCCTAGAGTGAAGATTAATTTAGAAAGATTTTTGCTGAATTAGGAAAATTAAATTTGTTGCTGCCTGTCAAAGTAAATTTACCTCAGTATTCCATTAGTAAATTTTCTTACACAAAAGATTAAGATCGATGATTTTTTTTAAACCAGAAGTCAAGGATTTCTTCAGCCCATTTCATTTGAAATATAATGTTCTTACCTTGGTAAGATAAACAAGACAGAACACTCTTCTTGTGTTCCATTTAGGTTTCCTTCCTAGTGAGTCTATAGATGAATCATGCAAGGCACAAAACAAAACTTCCTACTTCTCTGTTACTCTTAATAAAATGTGTTGTTGATGGCTTTTCCATGGTATAAGGAAAGAAATGTACAGGAGTAGGGAACTAATGGGGCAGATTACTGAAGTCATGGTATGTGATGAGATATTTTTTAATGGAATCTTCTATTATTTAGTGATTCTACTTACCTTAAACTGGTCAACTCTCTCAAGTTTATCAAGATCAGGCACCAATCTTACTCCATCTTCCAAAGTTTTGAGAAATTCTACTTGAAATGCCACCATTTCAGTTAAATTCCCAAAGAGCACATCAAGCTAATAAAAAAGAAAGATGATCCATAAAATTTCTCACAACAATTTAAAATTTTCATTCTCATCTTTTCAAATAGAATTTTCAAAGAAGAAAAAGTTCTGGATTGTTTTTTACTTTCTCAAATTTAAACAATGATCCTACAGTCAAGTTAGAGCTCATACTTGCACAAGGAAACAAACTAAAAGGCAGTATTTCACCTGTTCAATATGATTAAATGCATTTAAACATTCTTTCAATCATTCTTGTTTCCAACCCTCAAAGTCAAAACAGCTATGAATTCAACCACATGTATTCAGCAACATTAATACAATTAGCACCATACCTCATCTTGGGTGAGGAAAGGTTCTTTTTGAAGAGGTTTCAGGTAGCTCTCCATGAGACAGTTTAAATCCTAAAGGTTTAAATAAATACTCTTTAATAATCTAAAAGCCCATAAAAGCATATCACGAAACAATACAGAAAATAGCCTCAATTTCTATTATTAATATTTCAGAAACAAAATTCCATATTACAAAACAGTTCAGAGGGAACACAAGTTTCCAGTAAAGAGTCATGATACAGAAAAATCATAATTACTTTTAAATATCAATGTATGCTTTTGGGTAAGCTGTGTTTTTGAACAATCTGGTTATTTTTTGCAACTTTAAATATTCAGAAGGTAAGAGGGCTTACACCTTTTAAAGATACGAATGTAAAAGCCACCCTCTTCCTTCTCTCGTCACCACATTTTTATTAGAGTTTATGTGTTTTCTGAGTACTCCTTTTAAGCATGAGTTAATCATGAGCTTAAAATCAATCCATAGATATTTATTAAAGGCTGACTCTATGCCAGACAGAAGACTACAGACAAGAAGAAAAAGAGAGAATTCCTGTTCTTACACAATTTACATAGATTAAAAATTAATGATTAATTAATTAATAAAAAAAATTTTAAAACCCTTACATACTTACATACTAGAGAGTGGAGACCAGGAATAGGAACAGGTAGGCACAGGGAAGGGAGGAGAGGGAAAGAGAGGAAAAATGAAGAAGAAGACTTACTTTAACATAGGTTCGTTCAGTTTCAAGGAGTTCACAAATAACCTTGCGTAGCTTATCTGCATCTGTTAGTTGTCTCATGGTCATCAGCTGGGGTCCAGTGCATTCCTGAGGAAGCAAGCTTAGGTCAGAAGGATTCATCCATGTCAGAATGTGGCATTCTGCTCTTTAATGTTTAGAAGTGGCTTTTAAAAATTTAGTACAGACACCTGTTTTAGCACCTTTTTTTTTCTGGCCCAAACCTATGAGTTCATTAGTGTAGGGAGCTCCCAGTAGTGCAAATCCCTCTGCCAATACAGACTGATATTCATTCATTCATTCATTCATTCATTCATTCATTCATTGCTTTCTTTTTGGAGGGGGAAGGCAAGGAAATTGGGGTTAAGTGACTTGCCCAAGGTCACATGGCTAATAAATGTTAAGTGTCTGAGATCAGATTTGAATTCAGGTCCTCCTGACTCCCAGGCTGGTGCTCTCTATTCACTGCACCACCTGGCTGCTCCTACAGACTGGTTTTTAAAACCTTTTATAATCTGGTCTTTTCCTGACTTTCCAGTCTTCTGACACTTTACACTTTCTAATGTACTCTATGTTCCTTCTAGTGACACTGACCTCCTTGCTGTTCCTTGTACACCACCCTCCATCTCCTGACTTTGTGCATTTTCTTTGCTTGTTTCCCAGGCTTAGGACTAATTCCTAATCTCTGCCTCCTGGCTTCCTCCAAGACTCAGCTGAAGTCTCACATTCTGCAAGAATCCTTTCCCAGTCTTCCTTAATCTTAGCACCTTCTCTCTATCAATTGTCTCCAATTTATCCCGTATATCTCATCTGTACACAGTTGCTTTGATGTTGTCTGCCCCATTAGACAGTGAGCTCCCTGAGAGTAGGATATGTTTTCTTTTTTTTCTTTTTTTTGTGATCCCAGTACTTAGCATTGCCTGGCACATGGGAAGTACCAATAAATGCTTGTTGATGGACTAACTGCAACTACAGTCTTCGAGAATTGCCTAAAATCACTTATTTTCTGGGCTCTAAGGCCCACTTTCTACCCATTAGCTCATATCGTCTCTGTCTCAATCACCCTTTTGCTCCTTAACAATAAACATCTCAGTGTTGTACCTTATTCATACGATGCTTTATATTTTACAAAATATTTCCACACATTTTCTCATTTGATCTTGAAAACAACTCTGTTGAATGTATAGTTTATTATTATTTCCATTTTACATACGAGGAAATTAGAGTCACAAAGTAGAAAAATGACTTTCCCAAGGTCAAATAGTTGGTTATAGGATCCAAACCAGGGACTTGATTCCTAGACTGGTGCACTTTCAATTACCTCCCAAAGTTGGTTAGATATATGCCCTGCCCTCTAGTCTGTATCTATTAAATGAATATATTGACTACAGAGATACACTATACAGGCACACATACTGCAATTTTTGAGAAGCACCATTGTTACTGAAGAATGCAGCTATATAGGGTGTTTTAAAAGTCTTAGTGCAATTTGCGTACTCCATTCTTTGGAGAAAATTAGAAGTTGTTCTTCTCTGACTCTGCAGCACCTCTCCCAATTTATAAACTTTCAAAAATTACTGATAGCAGCTCAGCATTTCATGTGCCAATTCTTTCAGTACCCTGGTAGGTAGTCCATTGAGGTCTAATGACCTGAACACATAAAAGTAGCAAGGTGTTCTCTTACTATTTTCTCTTTTGGGTTTCAATGGCCTAATTATTTTTTTCCTCTTCTTTCCCATCCAGAGATCACTCTCTTTGGTAGATAAGAAGAAAAAATAAGAGTTGGGTAGTTCTGTCTTTTCACTATCATCATCAGTATTCAAATTTCTTTGATTTCACCTCCCAATATGAGAATATTTCGATGTAAATTATATACATGCATAATTATACAAAATACTATAAACACATATAAAAGTAGAAATTTTAGAAGGATGAGATAAAGATGAAATAAACAATATTTTATTTGCTAACAGAAAAATTTGGTTTTTTTGCTTGAGAGCAATGTGATTAAAAATGCTTCATTACTTTTGAAAAATCCCTATACGTGTGCTGCAAGAGAGAATGGTCTTGGAATTAGTCATTAATTATTAATTATTAACTGATAGGATAATTTGAACAGTGTAGCTGGCTAAGAATGTCACTTTTTAAAAAATTCCTTTATTTTTACTTTTTGGTTGAAAGGGATATAATAATACTAAGTCATAAGTCACCGAACAAAATACTTACTTACACAATGTCAAAATGCCAAGCAAAAGTGAAATTGTATCTGATCTCTACTCTACGAAAAGTTTTCATTCTAAATCCCTTTTTCTTTCTCTACTTTGATTTCCTATTTATGCTGAGGTATTTTAGTTGTGTTTTTGTGATGAACAGCAAGATACAGGAGAGTAATGCATATAATAAGGAAAGGAAAGGTAGGTGGGTCTCTAAGTCATAAAAGGCTTTAAATGCCAGAGTTTATATTCGATCAGGGGAAGGTGACAAGGTCAGATCTGTGCTTTTGGGTAGTCATGTTGAGAGGTATGTGGAATAGAGATTGGAATGGAGAAAGATATAAGGCAGTGAAATCAGTGAGAAGCCTGCTGCATGAGTGAAAGAACATGAGAGGACCTTAACCAAGATGGTGGCCATATGAGTGGAGAGAAGGAAACAAATATAAATAGTATGGAGATAGGAATAACACGACTTAGCAACTACTTGGGTGTGTGAGTAAGTAGAAGTAAGGAGCCAAGGATGGCATTAACTCAGAAGGGCAGTGATCGACCTTCACAGAAACAGGAAAGTTCATTAGACAGATAGGTTTTGGGTAAATATAACATAATGAGATCTGTAATGGAGATTCCACCTCATCCAAGCCTATATATTCTCCACAGCTCACTCATTTCCAACCCTCGTCCCCCCAAAACAAGAGAGAGAGAGAGAGTGTGTGTGTGTGTGTGTGTGTGTGTGTGTGTGTGTGTGTGTGAGTGCATGCGTGTGTGCGTGCGTGCGTGCGTGCATGCACAAAATACAGGGCCTTGGACCAGGGAGTATGTAGGCTCTAGCCCATGGGAAGATAAAAGATATGGATGAACCTCACCAGCAATATTCACATTCCAAAGGTAAGGGCCAAGAGTGGGTACTTTTTCCTTGTCTTCAAGCCTATAGCCAGAGAGGTATAAAAGCTGTGGCAACATGAGCTTCCATACTCAACGAATGTTACTTGCAATTATTTGCCACCATATATGGGGAATCATTTTGATTGTGTCTTGATGTTAAAATATTTCCAAAAATCAGTTAAGGAACTTGCATTGTACCTATAGTTTTCGCAACTGCCTGCTTAAATATTTTCCTTAAGGTGTCAGGCCTTAAATATGGTGCAATAGTTCCTTGGTCCATGGGTTACCATAAAGATGTTGTCTTGGGTGTTAGAAAGATAACTTTTACATTGTTATACATTGAACCACATACATTTGAAGTCCTAGGACAGTATTCTAAAATGTGTAATGTTTTAAATGTGATATTGTGATCTTGCAATATTCAACAGCTAGGCCAAAATATCTTAAAAACCACTCATCAAAAAACAGCTTTAGTCTCCTATGCTTTCTTAATTCACCACCAAAGAATTGTAGGCAATCAATGGCTGTAGCTTTTCAGAGTGCAGGATACCCATAAATAAGCATTGGCTTTAATTTAAAATCCCCCTTTGCATTACCTCCTAATAAAAGTATTGGGAGATCCTTGGACACTCTAAATCCAAGTTGACTTTTTTCTTTCTTAGAAATGTAAGCTTTAGAAGGCAACCTTTCCCCCAAGAAGCCCGTTTCATCTACAATAAAAATCTGTTGATGGGTCTATCAACATTCTTTTATTATTTTCTTCAAAACATCAGAATCTTTAGCTGTAGTGTCCTCATCTGTACTGGCTGCCTCTTTGGTAATTTTAACATTATGCAATTAAATTCACTTTTATAGCCATTAAACCAATCAGCCCTTGCAGTAAAGGTTTCCTCATTATCCACTTGATTTACATTTTCTTTCACTGCTCTAAATAAACTTGAAATTTTTGTCTGAACAGCTGTGCTAAGATGAATGCACTTTTTATTGCAATCTTCAAGCCATACAGCCAAAAAAGATGCTTCATCTCCATTACTGTAATACTTCTCTTCCTTGTTGTCTGCAAACCACAAAACCTGATGCAACAATACCTTTTTCCTTGATTTTGCCTAAGGGTTTTCCATACCATAGTTTCAGGCACTCTAATATCTTATCCTGTTTTAGAGTTAATATTACCACAGTCAGGCTGTTCAATTACATCAAAGTTTTGTTCTCATGAAGGTCAAATCCATGCATCCTGTTTTTATGGGAGTTGCAAACCAACATTTTTTACATTTTGATTTTAAAATGTAAAAAAAAACCCAGTCTTAGCTTGCAGGGCCTACAAAAATATGCAGTTGCAGACCTCTGTTCTAATAAGTTCAGTTTTGGACATGCTGACTTCAAGATGCCTACTGGACATCCAGTTCCAGGCTTCTGATAAGAAGCCTCTTCTTTTTGTGCTAGCAGTGTTTCCATTTGAATTATTCTTCCTTTTGTCAGTTTTGTTACAAGATCTTTTTTTTTTTTTAAGTTAACAATTTTTGATAATATGATACCCAACAGCACAACATATCGACACACACAATAAGCAAGTACGGATTGACTGACAATGTAGTCATTAGAACCCTTACCTAGTTTGCACGTGTCATATTAATTGAATTTTGGCTTCCATTAAATACAATCTGACATAATTTCACTTGGTATCCTTTTATAATTCACACTAAATTGAATTTCACATTATTCAAACTCATATTAATCTCGACCTAGCCACATATCAATAAATCCATGTTAGATATGTGGATTTATACATAGAAACAAAGGGGAAAAAGGTTAAAAAAAAAAAATAAAGATTATATGGGTACTGTAGGAAGCACATAAAAAAAATCCTCCTGAACAAACTCTTATTTGATCCTTTCATTACCACTAATTATTGTCCCATATCTCTTCTGCCCTTTGTAGCTAAACTCCTCAAAAAGGCCACCTATATTAGGTGCCTCCATTTTTACTCTTTCTCTGTTTTTTTTTTTGGAGAGGGGAAGGCAGGGCAATTGAGGTTGTGTGACTTGCCCAAGGTCACACGGCTGATAAGTGTTAAGTATCTGCAGCCAAATTTGAATTCAGGTCCTCCTGATTCCTGTGGGTCGGTGCTCTATTCCTGTGCCACCTAGCCACCCTTCTCACTCTTTCCTAACCCTTTACCTTATCCCACCGAAACCACTCTCTTCAAAGTTACTAATGTTTTTTTCTCAATCCTCATTCTCCTTGACCAATTTGCCGCTTCTGACTCTGTTGATCATCCTTTCTTCCTTGATGCTCTCTTCTCTCTAGGTTCTTAAGACACCTCTCTCTCCTGGTTCTCTTTGTATATGGCTGCTCTTTCTCTGTCTCTTCCTAGATTCTTTTCCAGATCCTCCCTCTACCTTTAGATGTCCCTCAGGGTTCTGTTCTAGCTCCTCTTCTCTTCTCCCTCTATGCTATTTCCATTGGTGATCTCATTGGCTCCCATGGATTTAATTGTCATCTTTATACTAATGATTTTCCAATTTATTACCTTGCCTCAAACTCTGCTGATCTCCAATCTCACATCTCCAACATCTATCTCAAACTGGATGCCCAGTAGACATCTTAAACTCAAAGTGTCCAAAACTGAACTCAGCATCTTCCCTCCTAAGGGGTTTCCCCCTCCTACCTTCTCTATAACTATAATCATCCTTCCATCCTTCCATCCCTCTCAGGGTCATAGCCCGGGAATTATCCTGGACTCCTCACTATTTTTCACCCCATATCTATCCCCCAAACCCAACTGTTGCCAAAGCCCATTTATTTCACTTTTCAGCATCTTTTGAAAACGCTTCCTTCTCTCCTCTGACATTGCCACCACTCTGGTGTAGGCCCTCATCACCTCACACCTGGACTATAGTAATAGCCCTTTGGTTCTATGTATAACTCCACATATCTAACAAGGATTTATTGATATGAGGCTAGGTCGAGATTAATATGAGTTTGAATAATGTGAAATTTGATTTAGTGTGAATTATAAAATGATACCAAGTCAAATTATAAAATAATGTCAGCTTGTATTTAATGGAAGCCAAAATTCAATTAGTATGACACGTGCAAACTAGGTAAGGGTTCTAATGACTACATTGTCAGTCAATCCGTACTTGCTGATTGTGTGTAGATATGCTGTGCTGTTGGGTACTGTATTACCAAAAATTGTTAACTTTAAAAAAAAAAAAAAAGATCCTGTAACAAAACTGACAAAAGGAAGAATAATTCAAATGGAAACACTGCTAGCACAAAAAAGAAGAGGCTTCTTATCAGAAGCCTGGAACTGGATGTTCCAAGTCTCTCCCCACCCTAATATATCCATTCAGTCACCAAAGTGACTTTCCTAAATAGGTCTGACCATTTCACTCCTATTCAATAAACTCCATTGGTTTTCTATTGTCTGAAAGATAAAAAAATAAATTCTCTATTTGGTATTCAAAGCCCTTCATAACCTAACCCCTTTCCTTCTACCTTGCCAGTCTTCTTACACCTTGTTCCCTACCACATGCTCTTCAGTCCAGTGATACTGGCCTCCTGGCTGTTCTATGAATGAAACATTCCATCTCTTGGTTGTCTTTCATGCTTAGAAGGCTCTCCCTCCTCAGCCTCAGCTACCAACTTCCCTGCATTCCTTTAAGCCCCAACTAAAATCCCACCCCTCTTAATTTTACAGCTTTCTGTCACATAAATATTTCCTATTTATTCTGTACATGGCTTGCTTTGTAAACATTTGTAGGCCTGTTGTCTCCCCCATTAGTTTGTAATGGGAAGGGATTGTCTTTCAGTTCTTTTTCTATCCTCAGTGCTTAACACAGGGCCTGGCACATAGCAGGCACTTAGTAACTGTCTAATGATGATTGGTGATTAGAACTATTAAATATTATATTAATATAAAATTACAGAAATATTAAGAAATTATATTTTCCCCTAAAGCCCTTTCTTGGGAAAGACCCTTGGAAAGGTCAAAAAGGTTTTCTTAGGGAAATATTAAGGATGACAACCAAGTTTGAGTCTTACCTTTCCTGATCCTCGAAGGCAGATTTTGACTGATTAGCTAGGATCCACTCAGGGAAAGTGATTTTTTTTTTCTTTCTCTTCCCAATGAATGGGAAGTTATTCTCCACTTCCTATTCAGTTTAGATGATTAATACAGATTAATATAGGAGAAGCCCTAAAGAGTCCTTCCAGGGAGTGGTCAAATAGGAAGGAGATACAGACTTAGCTGCTAGATTTCTGGAATGTTAACCCAAAACTGTATTGTGATTTTCTTCCTCAGGATTTCTCTATGTGCTACTTAAAATCATTTTGAGGCAGACAGTCATGTGAAAGTGCATGGAGGATCCATCATTTTAGATATCTCTCTACAAACCAGAAATGGCTTGGTTATAGATTACTGTCAAATTAAATAAAACTTTCTGGCATATTTAATCAAAAATTACATAGTATTCATTTTAATATTTTTTCTTTGACAGTATTACTAAGTTAAAGTTATTAGAACTACACAGGTTTGGCTATAACCTACCAATAAAGTTAATCGACATATGCACTGTTGTTTACAATATCAGACTTTCTTGTTTCAGCTTACACATTCATTTTTATTTTTATCATACTATTGTTTATATATTTGAACATCTGTACTTGCCAATGGAAGTCAGATTGAAATTTAGATTCAAAACATTTACAGTTTTTAGAGATGACTTAGTCACATCACTGCCAAATGATGTAGCTTTCAATAAGAAAAGTACAATTTCTCCTCTCATTAAACTAAGCCTCCACAGAAGAACATTTATAACTTTTGTAGAGGATGGAGTCTGAGTGTAGTTTACTCTGCTAGATGTTTTACACAAAGGGTGAGTAATTTTTTTTCTTTCAAAACACTAACACATAAAAGTAAGGGTAGTCTCACAAATAAAGAGAATTTTATCGAAGTTTTCTCTTCATTTTCCTTTTAAATTAAGAACAGGAAACAAAACTCTAAAAAAAATAAAACAAATACCAAGAGTAAACCTATATAGGTATATTACTTTCCTGATTTTTTATTATGGTCAATTAGTCAGTCAATAAACATTTATTAAGAGCCTACTATGTTCTAAGAATTCTACTACCTACTTATTCATTAAAAAGGTTGTTAACAAATAATAGAAAGTAGGGAGACAAAATATGGATAGATGACTGAAGAGAGATACGTAGACATATATACACATAAAGGAAGATAGACTAGAAAGAATTCTATTATTTATTTTATTTATTTTGGAGAGAGAATGAAGATGTGCTGGTACAGAATTTTCCAAGCCGTGGATGACATCACAATTACAATTTACACAATGTATTATAACTTTTAGAAATACCTCAAGGATCAGATGTTTTCCTAAGAAAACCCCTCTAATTATGTGCAGGTGCCAAAGAACTATATCAGTTATAGTGGAATCACAATAAATTCACCCATTAGAGTTTAAGCTACCTGAGGGCAAGGAATGTCTTTTTTGCCTCTTTTTGTATCCCCAGCACTTAGCATAGTGCCTGGCACATAGTAGGCATTTTACAAAGATTTACTGACTGATTGATCCATAGATTTGTAACCCCAAAATGAAAATCTCTCACCTTGCTTGTTTTGTCACCCTCATCAGAGGACTCCAAGTCATGGACATCTGTCTCTTCAGGAGTCATTTCAGCACTTCTGACTTGCTCAGAGCAAAGGCTGTTACCTGTTGAAAATGTAAGCAAAAAAAAAAATAATAATATTTCAGAGGTGGAAGGGACCTCAGCAGTGAGGAACACCTGCTATAAACATGCCCAACAAGTGACTGTCCAGCCTCCATCTGAAGGCTTCCAATGAAGAGACTCACAGCCTCCTGAGGCAGCTGTTTCACTTTGTGACAACCTGGTTCTACCCTCTGGAGCTACATAAACAAGTCCAGTGCCTCTTCCATATAACAATTTTACAAATGCATGAAGATAAATGTGTATCCCTTGAGTCTGCTTCAGGCTCAGTATCTCCACTGCTTCTACCTTTCTTCACTGGCATGGATTCAAGGACCCCGACTATCTTGGATCCTCCTTCTCTGGACTGTCTCCAGTTTATCAATAGCCTTAAACTGTCACACCCCAAGCAATACTCCAGGTGTGGTCTGGTCAGAATATAGTACAGAAGGACTGATGCTACTTTATTTCTACAAGCTATACCTCACCTAATATTAGTGAGTTTTATATAATACCTTCAAGGTTTGCAGAGCATTTTCACATTTTATTTCACTTCATCTTCATAAAAATTCTATTAGGGAGGTAGCAATATTATCTTCTTTTTACAGATGAGGAAACTGAGGCTGAGGGGGCATTAAATGCCTTGCTGAGGTTCTCACAATTAGTATCTGAGACAGGTTTCCAGCTTGGGTCCTCCTGACTCCAAGTCCAAGGCTTTATACACTAGGTTACCTAATTTTAGATTCATTGAAACAGAGCTTGCAGTTTACTACAAAACTTGGACTGCTGGGGTGGTTAGGTGGTGTAGTGAATAGAGCAACAGCTCTGGAGTCAGGAGGACCTGAGTTCAAATCCGGCCTCAGACACTTAACACTTACTAGCCGTATGACCTTGGGCAAGTCACTTAATCCCAAATGCCCCTCCAAAAAAAGCAAAAACAAAAAACAAAAAAACTAGGATTGTTTTCAGCTGTACTATTGTCAAACCACACCCCCCTCATGTTGTGAAAGTTTTTGAATTCAAGTATAAGATTTTATATTTATTCCTACTGAATTGTATCTTATTAAGATTCAGACCAATGCTTCAGCTTGTCAGATATTCTTTGGATCCTGATGCTGTAATTCAATATGCTAATACTTTCTTTAAGCTTTGGGTCAGCCGCAAATCTGATGAACATGCCACCTATGGCTTTATCCAAATCATTTGACAAAAATGTTAACAAGCATGGAGTTAAGAAGAGATCAAAGGATTATTCCACCAAAGCCCTCCTGCCAAACTGACACTGAACCGTTGAAGACTGCTCTTCGAGTCTGTGTCACTGATTTCCCATGGAGGTCACATCTTTCCATCTTTAAATAAGAAGAGCATGAAACACTGCATAAAAAAAAAAACCTTGCTAAAATCTAGGTAAACATTTGGCAGAGATGATGGGCAGAATGAGACACATGTTGCTTGAACACAATGTCAGAATTTTACCCTTTTTTTCTCTCCAGTGGGAAGGTAGGGAGAGAGAAAGAAAATTAATTTTTACTGGATTAAAACTGATTTTTAAAAGTTAACTTTTTAAAAAAATCTTTGCTCTTTTCTCAATATTCATCCTTCTTTATCTTTCTCTTGGCAACATCTAACACCTGTCAAACATCCTCTTCTCTGCATTCTCCCTCCTCTCTAGATTTTAGTGCCACTGCTTTCTCCTTCTGTCTGACTACTTCTCAGTCTCCTTTGCTGGATCTTCATCTAGCTTATATCCAGTAATCACTGATGCCCTTCAAAGTACTCTCCTCAATCCTCTTCTCTTCTCCCTCCATACTATTTTACTTGATATCATCAACTGCCATAGATTCAATTATCTTCTTTCCCCTTCTTTCCTTCCTTCCTTTGACAATCAGAGTTAAGTGACTTCCCCAGGGCCACAGAGCTAGTAAGTTTCTGAGGCAGGATTTGAATTTAGGTCATCTTGACTCCAGGGACAATGTTCTATCCACTACAACACCTAGCTGTTCCTCAATTATCATCTTTGAACAGATGGTTATTAGATCTATTTATCTACCCCTAACGTCCTTCTTGACCTTCGGTTTTGTATGTCCAATATCTAGTATACATTTCAAACTGTATGTTTCATAAACATCTTAAACTCAATATGTCAGAAAATGAATTCATTAACTTTCCCCAAAAAACTGTCTCTTCTTTTTAGCTTCCCTATTTTTTCCCCAAGGGCTCTACCAGCCTCCCAGTGTGCCAGACTCACCACCTAGGTATTATCTTCAATTCCTCACTCTTTCTCATTCCTTATATCCAATCTGTTGCCCTACTCACTTTTCAGCCTCTTGAAATATGTCTTTACTCCATCAATCTAATGTGACTACTTTTGTCAAGGTTACCAGTGGTCTTTTAACCGATAAATACAATGTTCCTTTCCAGTATTCATTCTAGCTAAATGTGTGTGTGCATCTTTTGACAATGCTGGATATCCCTTTCCTTGGCTTCATAATGCTGCTCTTTCTACTTTCCTGCGACTTCTACCTTCTGTTCTACTTACTGCTACTTTGTCTGCTTTCCTGGGTCATCACTGATCCATAATCATCAACATTCCCCAAGGCTCTGCCTGAGCCCTCTTCTCTCTTTATATAAGGACTTACATTTCTAGCACTCAGCACAGTACTTTGCACACAGGAAGCACTTAAAGAATACATCTTTCTTCATTCATTCATTGCCTCTTTCTTTGTGATTCAATTATTAGCTCTATGTAGATGAATCTCTTAACTATATATCCAGAACAAATTCCTCTCCTGAGGTTCCACCTCACCAAGAGGTCCTATCAAAATTTCAGATTCAAAATATTCATGTCTGGAGTACACTTTCTCTTCATTGATGCTCCCAAGACCCCATAGCTTACTTAAAACTAGAAGCTCAGTTCATGTACCAGCAAAGTGAAGTGCTTCCTGATTCCCCCAGCAGTAAATGTTCTCACTTGCCCCTCAAATAACTTGTATGTACTTATCTTTTTACATATTTTACCACCCCCCACTTCTATCCCCACGAGTGGAATGCAATCTTTTTGAAAGCTAGGACTATATTCCTTTTTTTTTTTTTTTTTGCATTTTTATACTTCATGCCTAGCATAATACTTCGTACATAGTAGAGCTTAAGAAATTCCTAATGAATTGTATTGGATATAGTCCTGAAAAGACAGGAATAGATAAAATTAACAGAGTGATAGAAAAAACATTATATAATTAATATGTGAACGGATATAGGAACTGGGGACCGGGAGAAGCAGCATGATGTACCGAATCAGACTGCATTTTGGTGAAGATAAACAGAAGGAAAAAGAGAAGTGATAATGATGAGTAATTACAATTATCCAAACATCTGCTGAAGGCAAGCAGTTCCTGACTTGTTTTCATAATGATTACGTTTTTCAAAAGGTGGAACAACTAATAAGACAAAGTGTTCCTGTAAATCTAATTCTGACCAAAGAGGAGAGACTAGTGGTTGTTGTTGAGATAGACATAAAGAGGAACTTGGGATAAAGCCATCCTAGAATTCATGGTAAAAGAAGAGAGAAATCTTATAAAAGTGAATGGTGAAAACTTTCTTTACATGTAAAAATACTATTTAAAAAAAAAAGATGAGATAAAAATACCTTGGACAATTACATTTTTAAAAGGTTCAGAAACAGAAAAGCTTTCCTAAAAATTTCACAAAAGTCAAACTAAGAGGAATAGTAAGGTTCTCTGAAAGGAAATTTTACAGACACAAACAGAAGCCATCCTGTTTGTGCTTTGTAAGCCAAAACAGTTAGGCCTGCAACCAAGAACAATTTATTCTGAGGGAAAAAATAGAGAAAAGACTTTTATAAAGAGACATTCAAGGAGAACAGCCAAGATGGAAGAGTGGGAGGAATCAGGGTAACCTAGTTACTCTAACAACTATTCCAATAATGACCTTAATACAAGTGCTGAACTGACTAATGATTTGAATAATGGAGGGTTAGATTCCACCTTAAGATCTACTCCAAGGTGAAAATTCTACCCCAAGGTAAGAGATTGGGGCAGGAAATGTAGAAAAGGAGTGGACTGGGATAGCAGATAGCAAGAATTGTGGAAGACAGCTATATCACCAGTGCTCTAAAGCTAGAGGGAAGGAGGATGAGAAGGTTGAAAGGGCAGAGGGACATCACAGTGTGAGGCCATAGGAGCAAATGGAAGTTTCAGGGATCTAAGGGAGCTAAGACATGTTGGTAAAGCCTGGAGAGTCAGAAACAGAAGTAGGAAAGTAATGTACAAAGGATATAAACAAACTCTTCTCAAGGGAAGAAATCAAAGCTATGTATATGGTGGTGAGGTCCAGAGATTTAGAAACAGAGCCAGAAGAGGAACCTTCAAAGGATATGAAGAAATTAAGGGAAGAAATCTAAGCTATTTTTAGCCATGTTGGAAAAATGCTCTAAATCATTAATAATCAAAGAAATACAAATTAAACAAGTCTAAGGTCCTATCACACATATCAGATTGGTGAAGTCAACAAAAAAGGAAAATGACAAAGAATGGGTATGGGAAAAGAGGCACATTGACATACTGTTGATTGAGTTATGAATTTGTATGGTCCTCTGGAAAACAATTTGGAATTGACCAAACACTTTTAAACTGCGCATACTCTTTGACTGAGCAATGCCAATGTTAGGTCTCCATTCCAAAAAGAACCCCTATGTACCAGAATATTTATAGCAGCTCTTTTTGTCAGGGCGAAATAACTGGAAATCAAGAAGATACTTATCAAATGGGAAATGGCTGAAAAATGAATGTAACGGAATTCTGTTTTTCTATAAGAAATGAAAACATGATTACAGAGAAAGCTGGGAAGGCTTACATAAACTAATGCAGAATGACATGAGCAGAATCAGAAAGATCATTTATACTATAACATCAATATTGTAAAAAAAATGAACAATTTTTAAAGACTTAGGACCAATACCACAGAGGAGGAAAGTTTCAAATATCAAATATACCTAAGGTCTCATAATCTAACCAACACAAACCAAAAAAGCATGAAGAAGTACCATGAAGAGTACTCGAAAGAATGTTGGCATGGGTTCTAATGGTTATTTGAAAAGAGGATTTCCAAAAGTATTTTGAGCAATGTTGGCATCTTTGAATAAGTACAGTTTTATAAGGACAGCAGCCATTTAGATGTACAATCCAATCTAGTATGCTACAAAACTAATTTCAATATCTTATAGGTAAGCCTCATCTATCCACAATTCCATATAAAGGCTGCATTGCACACTTAGGCAACAGAAAGTATAGGACAGGGCACCATTTTTCTGAACAATATGTGTACAATGTTTGACAAATTCTTTTAAAAAAAAAAAGTTTAAACAATGCCAACTGAATTTGCTAACTCAGACGTCCTGTTAACACAAACTACTATAGTTGAAAACTGGATTTCACTGGTACAAAGCTGCCACCTTGTGGCCAAATAAAATAATACTTCTTTATATATATGGGCCATTTTTCTCAAGAAGGCTGGTCTCAAAGTAATTTTGGTTTTGGTTTTTTTGCTTTTTGGAGAGGGGAAGGCAGGGCAATTGGGGTTAAGTGATTTGCTCAAGGTCACACGGCTAGTAAATGTTATGTGTCTGAGGCTAGATTTGAACTCAGGTCCTCTTGATTTCAGGGCCTGTGCTCTATTCACTATGTGTCCTAGCTGCCCCAAAAGTAATTTTTAAAAAGAGGAAAGAAGGTGGGAATGATTGCCTAACAACTTTCAATAACCACAAATACTTGAAGTTCTCAGTTTTCTTCAATCTAGTTCTGCTTAATTGGTCAAAGTTTCAAGCACGTCTTCCAAAATACCTCAACTTAAACATTTAGCTAGTTTTGGGCATTGAACTAGGCACAGAGAAACAAAGTTAGATCAACTCCTGACTTGTAACAGTTTATATTCTAATCTGGTAACAATAAGAACATACAAAGTAATTTCAAAAGACAAAGAGCACTAAAAAAAAAAATGGAGGGATAAAGGCTTCCTGTAGGAGTAAGAACTTGAGAAGAGCCTGAAGGTCATCAGCAATGTTACTATGATGCAGAAATGAGCTGAACCAAGAGAACATTATATACAGTAACAATATTGTTTTAAGAATAACTTGGAGTGACTAAGTTATTTTGACTATTATAAGTACCCAATTTAACTACAGAGGACCTATGAAAGACACTATCTGCATCCACAGAAAGAATTGATAAATAGAAGCATGTATAGAATGATTTTACACACACACACATACACACACACACACACACACGTCTAATGATAGCCATCTCTAGGGAGGGAAGAAGGGAAGAACAAAAGGAAAAAAATTAACATGATAATTTTATTGTATATTTAAAAGAAACAGCAAGTTGTACATAATAGATTCAGTTTCATGTGCAATCATCTTTTTAAAAATTATATTATGAAAATGCTTATTTTACTCCATAAATTAAAAATAATTTTTTTTAATGAAGAAATTAGAGAATACATTTCAGGTTGGGGGAGTATAAAGGTATAGAAGATTCTACATGCAATGCTGACCCCCATCCAATCCACCTTCCACAGAAAATTGTGCCTTCTATCATTCCCACTCTGATGCTAATCTTTAATATCTCCCTATCTACCAGTTGCCTCCTTGTTTCCAACAAACATGTCCATGTCTCCCTCATCCTTAAAAAAAACTTTTGCTGAGCTGACCATCTCTCCTCCCTTATGTAGCTAAATTCCTTGAGAAAGCCATGTACAACTGGTGCCTTCATTTCTTCTCCTCCAAGACATGGATCCAATTTTTGCCTGTATTTGTATCCCTGGTGCCCAGGCACAGTGCCTGGCACATAATAAATAATCAATCACTTAACAGCTCTACAGTTTTTGATATTAATAACTGTGCCCTCTTTCAAGATATTCCTTCTGATCTGGGCTTCTGTGATAATCCATAGAATAATGCAATAGAGGGAACCTGGTGTTAGAGGACCTTGGTTCAAATCCCAGTTCTGTGCCCCATTTCCCTTGCTCCCACCTCTGTGACTTTTGGACAAGTTGCTTAGTCTATCTGGTCCTCAGTGCCCTCACCAGTTAAATGAGAGAGCTGAATTATATGACTTCTAATGTCCCCCCTTTCAGCTTTGGATTTATGATCTTATAATCTGTCAGGTCTTCTACCTATATGAATCCTTCCCTTTTCTAGACTATCATTTTATCTTCCACCCACTAAACAAATTTTCTCCACAGTTCTGTCTTAGGTGCTCTTCTCTTCTTCCTACAATCTCTCTCAGTAATCTTTTACCAACTGCCTTCCAGACACAAACTCAGTATGTCCAAAACAGAATTTACTTTCTTCTTTCCTAAACCCATTCTTCCTCCAAATTCCTCTATTTTCTTCCAGTCATTCAAGTCCTCCTTGGCTCTACCTTCCTCCTTAAACTCATGTCCAATCAGTTGCCAAGTTGATTTTACCTCCATGATATTTCTTATGTTCATTTCTTATATTCTCTTTTCATTATTCCATTTCAGGACCTCTCTATTTATCACCTGGACCATTTCCACAGCATCCCAACTGGACTCCCTACTTCCATTCTTTCCTACTGCTAATGTATCCTGTGAGCATGCTAATTCATTTGTCACTCACTGCTATGCCTGATTATCAAACTTCCAGCACCTGTTGCTTTCCCTATTCCTGTGTTACTGAATTCCTGGCTGTCCAGAAATATATCGTCCCCATTCTAGTACTCCCATCCACCTTAACCCTATCTTCCTATATCCCATTCACACTCTGTTCACCCTTTCTAATGCAACCTCTATAATTCTTATTCAATAACTAACAAACTTCCCCTCATTTTCCCCATATTGCCCTCATTCCTTCACCTCCTACTTTTACTTACTTGCTCTTACCGAACTCCAGCTTCCTCCATAAGATACTGCACCCTGGCTATTTTCTCCAGTACTGGCAGTACTTCTTCTCATACCCTCATATCACATATTGATCCAGAAAGAAGAATTGGAATACCTCTTGCTCCCCCCACATCTAGCTCCTGACTTTGCTCCCATCACTCAGAAGCTTGTACTCCTTTTAAGTTTAGATCATCAAAATTTTCTATCTAATCCTTATTATGGTGGCTCTTCTATACCACTCACCAGGTCATGCTCCCTCCTTTCTAAAGAAGCTTAGTACCTGGTTCATTGTCCTCTTTCCTCCTCAATTGCTCCTCTAATACTATGAGACTTCAACATTCATGCTAATGTTCTCTCCAACACCATAAACTTCTAGTTCCTGAGTTTCTTCAAATGCCAAGATTTATCATCTACTCTACTACCTCAGGGATGGTTGTACTCTAAGTTACCCACTTTCATCATTTCAAAAAAATAAATAAATAAAACAGAAACCCCAACCTCTGACATTTATGTTGCAGGAGTTCTAAACCTGGGGTCCATGAACTTGTTTTTATTTTTTTATTTTTTATTTATTTTTTTTTTGTAATCAACACCTTTCCATTAACTGTTTTATTGTTTTATTGTGGGTAAGACAGCCCTTCCTGCCTACAAATACAGTATTGAATATGGCTGAAAATCTAGCTCTATTTTCACCTGTGGCCATGTATAATGACAGAGGAAGCTGGTACAGAGAATATAAAGAGAGCATGCCTGTTGTCATGGCAATCAGCCTGAGGTTCATGAACTTGTTTTTAAAAAAACATTTTGATGGTCAGTTAGGTGGCCCACTTGACAGAGCACTAGCCCTGGGGTCAGGAGGACCTGAGTTCAAATTTAGCCACAGACACTTACTAACTGTGTGATTGTAATGGTAATGGAATTTGGAGATGCCCCTGTATTGGCTTGGTTTTTGGGTTGAGTGTTAAAACCCAGAGCTTATGAATCCCACTTGTGGGATAGACTTGTTGATGTGAAGAAAGAGGGCTGAACTGGGAGGAGCCGTGAATTGGGAGAGAGGCCCAAGCCGACAGAAAGCCAGAAAGACTTTTGAGAAAGCAGTATTCAGTATCATGGAGCCTGAGTTGCTGAGAGAAAGACTGCTGAGGGCCAGTTGGAGCTGCCCAGGACTTTTGAGAACTGCCACCTGGAGCTGCCAAGTACTGAGGAGGCATGGCTGTGATGCCGGTATTTTGTCTGTCTGTTTTGATGTTGTTTTGCCAGATTCACCTGCTGGTGAAGGACAGTGCTGCTGTTGTAGAGGTCCTGGAACCTTGCTGTTGGTTCAGAAGCCCTGAATGAGGATTTTCTTGTGGTATGTTTACAGAAATCCTGGAAAAGGGCCTTGCTGATGTTTTCAGGGGTTTTGGGACTGTTCTACAGGCAGAGAGTGACTTGATGAGGACATTGGCTATGGGTTTGTAGAGCCTTGTCTCCCCAGGAACTGAGATTGCTGAGGGCTTACCTTGAGTCAAGATGAGAAAAGGGCCTTTCCTTGGGTTTTCAATGCTGAGATGATATCTTAACCTTGTTATAGCTTAAGGGTGGATGGCCTTTTGAGAAAGTGCTTGGTGTTAATGGATGGCATTGTAATTCAGTAGTGTGTAGGGGTGGGAAACCTTTGGCCTTTTTGGTGTACTGTGATTGACTAAATGAATGTACTTTGTTTATGATTAGAGACTATTCTCCCTTTGAGAAGAGACTAAATGAATGTACTGCCCAGGAGTGGGCTACTTTGACTACTACTGATCCAGGAGTGGGATACTTGGACCTTGGTACTTTGCAACTGAATTGAGAACTTACTTGCTAAATGAATGAGTTACACTATATTTTGACTTTCTGTTCTGTGAATGTTTGCCGAATAAATGGGGTTTGTTATGCTGATAATCTGAACCTTGGAAGTTGTCTTTGTTTGGCATTACAGTGACCCTGGGCAAATCACTTAACCCTGATTGCATCCCCTCTAAAAAATTTTTGTAACTACTTTTCAGTATAATGAGTTTCCTTTATAATTGTATATATTTCATTTTGTTCGTTTAAAAACATTATTCTGAGAAGGGTTTCACCAGGCTGCCAAAGGGAAACATGACACACAAAAATGTCAAATTTCTCCACTCTATTGGATCATAACTTCCTATAATTCCCTCACTCTCTGTGCCTCACCCCTCCTAAACACATTTTTCACCTTCATTGGGACTTCTAATCCCTCCAACCCTCAGTACTTTCTCAGGCCATTACTTTTGCTCTGACTTCACTTTCCTCCTCCTAATTTCGCTTCCTCATCTCATCCCTAAAGTTGGGATCTACTAATCTACAAATCCACACAATCTTAAATTTTCATTATCTTGACACATTATTCTATTACTCACAATCCCCTGAAAAATTCCGATCTTGGATTACTTTCATTATCTACCGCCTCTCTTCCTACTCACTTGCTGATGGCTGGAAGAAGACACACAACTCAACTGAATGGGTTGTCAACTGGACAACCTGCCTCTAACCTGCCGATGGTCAGAACTGAACAGAGCAGGACAGAGACAAGGGAGTCAGGAATCAAACAGAAGTTTAATTTCAAAATGAGGGAAATGATTTGCAAGCAAGGAGGCAAACTAGACACATGTGCCATGGCCCTGTCCCTAATGGGGGAACCCACTTTAATGTGACTAAACTTTGATGCTACTCCTGACAACAGCAATGATGTGACAAATCTGATTCGTAGCAGGGCTTCATGACCAGAACTTGTCCAATGCTTGTCTAAGCTCAAAGAACACCTGATGCTGGTCAAAGTCAATACAATAATTATGTGATTTTTGCCAGAGCATGAACGCAAAGGATTTTTGTTATGCCAACCTCAGGGCACAGCTCACTTACTGGGCCTTAGCTCTGGAAAACAGGGTATCTCCTAATATTTTCTTGACAGGGTATACTACCAATTTATGTTATACAACCTAACTGGGCCCTCACTGCAGCAATGCCATCTTTTTACTTCACTGTGATTTATCCCCACAGAAGCTGTTCCAAACATTTTCTTCTCTCCTTAAGTCTCCTACAGCTCTCTCTTCACACTTACATGAAGATCTTCCCTCTTAATTTAGAAAAATGAGGTCATTTGCACTATTATTTTCCCTCCTTATCTTTATCACAAAATGTGACATCATTTACACTCTCTACAACTTTACTCCAGATTCCAACGATGAAGCTGCTCTCTTCCTTACCAAGGTGAACTCCTTTACAAATGTGCTTGTTCTCACTACCTCCTCGCTTCTCCAGTAGACCAACACCTCAACCATACCCCTTTTTCTCTAATCTTCAATCATTCTTCGTCTACTGGTTTTTTTTTTCATGCTGCCTTCAAACATGTCCATATCTCCCTCATGTTTTTCGTAAAAATTTATTTGTTTAATTAAAAACGTATTCTTTCTCCCTTCATTGAGAGAAAAACATCTCCCTTGTAACAAATATGCATAGTCAAGTAAATTAATTCCCTCTTTGCCCAGATCCAAAAAATATGTGTATCAATCTATATATACCCTGAGTCTATAACCTTTCTGTCAGGAGTTGAGTTGCATTCTGTATCAAAGAAGCAGCTCCTGGAATCATGACTGATCAGAGTTCTTAAACTTTTATATGTTGTTTATCTTTACAATGCTTTTTTTTGTTGCTTTTTTTGAGGGGGGAAGGTAGGGGAATTTGGGTTAAGAGACTTGCCCAAGGTCACATGGCTAATGAGTGCTAAGTATCTGAGGTCAGATTTGAAATCAGGTCCTCCTGTCTACAGGGTTAGTGCTCTATTCACTGCACCACCTAGTCACACCATACAATGCTATTTATATATATAAATTTAAGTCTTCCCAAAGTTTCTCTGAAACTGTTCCCTTAATAACTTTGTAAAGCACATAGTATTCTCTCACATTCATTTATCATAATTCATCTGGGCATTCCAACTGATGGACATTTCCTCAGTTTCCAATTCTTAGCCATTAAAAAGTGAATTATTCTAGATATTCAACCTGTGGGATACAATCCAATAGCAAATAGGACCCAGCAATCAAGATGCCATTGCCTTGTCCTGATGCATGAAAGCAATTCATCCAGAGTCTCCCTGTTGCCTCTGGGATAAAATGCAAGCTCCTCAGCCTGACATAAAAAGCCATTTAGAATCTGATTCCGAGGTACCTTTCTGGACTATTTTCAGAGTCATGTACTCTAAGTCCCAGCCAAACAAAACCATTAACTATTTTCTAAGCTTAACATTTCCTCTTTTATTTCTGTGGCGTTGTACAAGAAGACAGCCTTATCTTCCACACCTAAAATGCATTCCCTTCTCACCCTAGAAGCCCTGGCTTCCTTAAAGGCTAGGCTGAGCTGCCATCACCTATTTGAAACCTCTTTTGATCCTCTCCTACTCTTGTTAATGCTCTCTTTTTAAATGGGTCAAGCACACTGTAGGTTCTTGATTAACATTTGTTGAATTAAATTGAGCATGAGGTAGGCAGCTCACGCAGTACCTCTTATTCTTTGATTCTGGACCACCCAGAGGATACCTACAGACTCACCATGGTTCCCAAGGAAATACTTTAGAGATGCAATAAACTTTAGGAATCTTTTCTAGCTTGAACATACCTGGATTGCTGTTGAGAAAGGCAAATGGGCTGTCACTGAAATCTGCAAGGTTGTCCACACGATGAGGGGGAGTCTCAAGAAGTTTCTGTCCTCCAACTAGCTCAGGATAGGTCTGTACTATAAGGCATAGTGACAGCTGAGTAAGGACGTCTTTAAGCATAGATGAGTTGAGGGTGTCTGCAGCTCTGTTATTGATTTCAAGAATCTCATCTCCAGTTTTCAGGCCTGCCAATGCAAGATGGAAAATTTCAAATTTCAGGAAAAACACTCAATTAGAGCACATCACCCAGAAACTCTGGCTTTCAATGTCATGCCAGGTTACCCCATGCCAGCACTAAGAAGTGATTGAAATACAGATAGATGGGAACAAAGTCAATGGCATTCCAATACAGAATGTATACTGATAAAGAAGTTTTTGGTTTTGTTTTGGTTTTTTGCTTTTTGGAGGGGAGAATGCAGGGAAATTAGGGTTAAGTGACTTGCCCAAGGTCACATGGTTAGTTTTTTGTGTTAAGTGTCTGAGGCCAGACTTGAACTCAGGTCCTCCTGACTTCAGGAGCAGTGCTCTATTCACTGCACCACCTAGCTGCCCCTAAAGAGTTATTTTCTTGTGAATATTCCATCAAAATCAAACTTTACTGTGTCCTGTGTTACACCTAAAATATTGAAAAACCATCATTTACTTGTCTTAAAACAGGTTTTATGTAGCTGTTATTATTTCTTTTGAACCACTGAATTCATTACAATTTTTACAATTTCCCTGGAAAAAGACTGTGAAGAAAATATGATTATAAGGAGTAACGATAAATTAAAAAAATTATAAAGTAGCTACTATGTACTGTATGTACTGTGCTAAGTGCTGTGGACGTGAAAATAAAAACTGCTCTGCACAAGCTTATACTGTCTCAGGGATTATTCAGACTAATTTGTTACAGTTATCTTCTTAGCATATGGGATATTTGTAGCACTGTTACTGAAATCAGTAAAGTTTCTCTTTTGAACTCAAAGACAAGCATTCAAAGGTTCCTGGAGAACTTCCTTTTGTTCCATTTTAAAACAGAAAGAAATAATGACAAATTGTTTTATACCAATGACTAAATTGGTCATAATTGGACCTTGCACTGGATACATTTTTATAGATCAGTGAAGGTTGGGTAACTTTCATAAACAGGTTGAGAAAATTCCCAAAACATGTAGTCACAAGACCATAGGTTCCAAGAGAAACTACTAGAGTACTACTCATTTTCCTAGCCAGAAAAATATGAGAAGACAGATTGTCTTATGGGAGTAATTAAGTCTCGTAAAATACATGCAGCATGACTTTTGGAAAAGAGAATAGGGTAGAGGAGAGAGGAAGAGGGTGAGAAGGGAAGGAAAACGAATACATAAAAAAAGCAGGAAAATGCACATTCAAATGGAAGGGGACAGAGAAGAGGGAAAACAAGAGTTTTGATGATAACACTTGGGGAAAAATCTGTTAAGAGATGGAGAGGAAAGAGCCAAGGGAAGAATGAATTGCAAAATGAAATGATGATGATACATCCAACCCCACCCTCTTCCCCTACACCTATTCAGCTATACAGGGAAGCTAATTCCAATGCAACATTACAAGAAGTTTATACTCCTCGGATTTAGTGAATCATAAGCACTTGCTGGAACTCAGTCATTTTGCAAGTTGAAATATTGTGTAAGAAATACTAAACTGTCACCTTGTGACCCAGAATTTTTACTAGTGAAACCAAGAAAGACACTGCCAGCAAGAAAAGATCCGTATGTGTGTGCATGTGTGTGTGTGTGTATGTATGTAAGTATACAAAAACAGACTGATTTCAAGATGCTAATTATTATTCTGAAGGCTTCTGTGTTCAGGAACATTGATCAAAATGGGTTATGTTTCTATCATCTCTGAAGAGTGAATTTCCTTGTCCTTCAAATTAGAGGAGAATGAACCTTATAACAACTTGAGTTTTATCTCGTAATTATCCCTTTAAAGAGATGGGGAAATTTTATTTTTGTACCCAGTACTTAGCATAGGACTCATTTAATAAATGATCTCTCTATCTAGTGGCTGCTAAGTGGTACAAAGAGTAGAGTGCAGAACCTGAGTTCAGATTCAGCTTCAGACATTTACTATATGATTCTGGGCAAGCCACTTTAACCTTTGTTTGTCTCAACTTCATCAATTATAAAATTGGGATAATAACAATTATAAAATTGGGATAATAATAGCACCTACTTCTCAGGGTTATTATGAGAATAAATGAGATAATATTTGTAAATTCCTTAACACTGTGTTTGGCACATAGTAGGTACTTAATAAAGCTCCCTCTTTCTTCTCATTTTCTTCTTCCTATTTCTTTCTTTCTTCCCTTCCATCCAATCTAAAAATGACTGCCTTTCCACAAGACTCAAGGAGAGGTGAGGAAATTGTAATTATATAACCTAGTGGTCATAGTGCAATAGTGATTTTAGGAAAGAGTTTTGTGTTTCAGTTTGTAAAGTCTGAATATTAAGGATGAAAGAGTTAGAAGCAACATGGTGCAGTAAAAAGAACACTGGCTCTTGATTCTGAGGACTTAGACTCCAATCTTTTCTCTGACACTCATACCCACTAAGTGGTTTTTGGGTAAGTCACTAACACTCCCCGAGCTCCAGGTTCCTCATAGATGAAATGAGAAGTTTGGACTAAAAGCCTTTGAAATCCCCTCCATAGGATCCCACCTATGATCTGATCATGATGTTGGGTAGATACCATGTATGGAATATAGAACAGTGCATGGATAAGAATTGCACAGAATAAGAAAGCATGAACATGTCATCTGCGCTAATTGAAGCAATACCTTCACTGATTAGAACATATAGAGTTACTGATGTATTCTAGACCTAATTAGCCAATAGTGATCTTTGACATTTCTAAACTGAAATAAATTTAGCAAGCCTTTACCTACTGTGTGTAAAGTCCTGTGCTGGGCACTGAGCATATAAATACAAAGAATTTATATTTACATTCTTTTGGGGACAGAGAGAAGGAAGGATATGACATTTACACAGATACAGTTTGAGGAGGATAAGGGTACTAAGAACCAAAAGGTTTAGGGTGAGCTCCCAACCTCTGCATCATCCTTGACTTCTCCCTCACATTCACAACACACATCCAATATATTTCCAAAGCTTGTCATTTCTACCTTTGCACCATCTCTTATATACTTCTCTTCTCTCACACTCACCACCCTTGTTCAGGCCCTCATCACTTCTCACCTCCGCCATACTGCACACTCCACTTAAAGGGAGAAAGGAAGCCAATGAGTGTTTATACAGTATCTATTAAACCCCAGGCACTGTGCTAAGTGCTTTAAAAATATCTCATTTGATCCTCCCAATAACTTGACGAGGTAGGTGCTAATATTATCCCTATCTTACGGATGAAGAAAATGAGGCAGAGGTTAAGTGACTTGCTCAGGGTCACACAGCTGTTAAGTGTCTGAGCCAAATTTGAATTTGGTTTTTTCTAACTCCAGGCCCAGAGTTCTATCCACTGCACCACCTAGCAGCCTCAAATTTCTCCCCATTCCAGTACATTCTCTACTTAGTGACTAAAGTGATTTACCAAGGATACAGCTGCCTGAGTCATGTCCCATCCTCCAACCCTTAAATCAATAACTCCAGAGGCTCCCTATGACTTCTAGGGTCAAATAGTCTGTTTGGCAGTTAGAGATCTTTACAACTTGACTAGTTCCTACCTTTTCATCTTTTCACATTTTGTTCTCTTCCATACCTTCTATAATACAATTATACTTGTCTATTTACTGTTTCTCAAAAATAAAATTCTATCTCCCATCTCCACACCTTTACACTGGCTGCTCCCCATGCTCATTTTTGCCTTTATTTTCCCTGGCTTTATTCAAGACTTAATGCAAATACCACCTTCCATAGATCTTTCCCTATTCTCCCCAGCTTTGAATGTCTTTCCTTTGGAGATTACCATCTATCTATTCTGTATTTTTCTCCTATGTACCTAGATATCTATAAGCTGTCTCCCCTATTAGATGTTGAGCTCCTTGAGGCCAGGGAGTGGTTTTTGTTTTTTTTTAAATTTCTTTGTATCTGTAATGCTAAGCATAGTGCCTGCAACATATTAAGTGATGAATATTTATTAGTATTTTTTCACTGACTGGCTGACTATAGAAGGTGGTAGCTGAGGTAAGCCTGAAAAAAGCAGGGTGGAACTGGACCAACAGGCTCTAAATGCCAAGTTGAGAAGTTGATATTTCATCCTCTAGGTAAGAAGGAACCACCCAAGATTTCCTGAGCAGGATGGTGCATGGTCAGACATGCCTTAAGATTATTTTGACAACTATGGGAAAGATAAATTGGAAACAGGAGAGACTAGAAGGAAGACTGATGAAGATACAATTTCTATCATCCAGGGAGAGACGAGGAAGTTCTGAGCTAGTGTGGAGTCATCACAGATGGTTACAAGAGGATGCCAAATTAAATGTGCCTGGCCATTCTACAAAGCTGCCAGCAGAAGTGTTCTGTAATCATACTAAAACAATGTGAGGATCTGGTTTTTTTTCTCATGGTGTGAGCACTTTTTCTATTGATATTTATTGTAAAACCTTTGCAAGTCAACAGAGCACAGGGGCCTAGGATCACAGATTGACAGCTGGAAGAGATCTCCTACTGCAAGCTCCTCATTGTATAAGGTGAGGAAAACTGAGACCCAAAGGTATTAAGTGATTTGCCCAAGGTCAGCTGAGATTGGAAGACAGCACCTCTGACTCCAAATCCAGTGCTCTGTATCAGTAGTAGATGGTCAAGAGTTGAAGCAGCTTAATAATTCATCCACCAGGGACCAGGTTTTATTATGCACAACTGACCTAAATGTTCAGAGAACTTGGTTCATAAAATTTCACTTTGGGATGAAATTGTACAACACCCCTAGTAAGAGGGTTAGGAGAGAGTAAATTTTGAGATCTACTTGCTCAGGGGTGGGGAACCTGTAGCCTTGAGGCCACATATGGCCTTCTAGGTCCTTGGGTGTGGCTTTTTGACTGAGTCCAAGTTTACACAACAAATCCTTTTAGTAAGGGAGGGATTCATCTTGTAAAATTTTGATTCAGTCAAAGGGCCGTACTTGAGGATGTGGAGGGCCACGTGTGGCCTTGAGGCTGCAGGTTTCCCTTCCCTGTATTTGCCCAGTCCATTTTTTCATTCGAATAGGAAGATGTTAAAAGGTAGGACACCCTATACCACACCATACCTGAAAAAATAGACACATAAACTAATCTCTGGGAGAAAAATCCTATTTGTTCTTTTGTTTTTTTATTTTTATTTTTTAGAGGGGAGAAGGTAAAGCAATTGGGGTTAAGTGACTTGCCCAAGGTCACACAGCTAGTAAGTGTCAAATGTCCGAGGCCAGATTTGAACTCAGGTCCTCCTGACTTCAGGGCTGGTGCTCACTGCACCACCCAGCTGCCTTGAAAAGTCCTATTTGGAGGCATTAAGGAATCACCAAGGAAGCTATTGTTCAGAGATCCCAGAAATGCCCTGGTCTGACAAATTTAGGAGTTAAATTGTGAAGAGTCTTTTACATAATCGAGGTATAAATGGCTTAGACTTACAAAGCTGACTATGGCAGCAGAGGAAATAACAAACAGCGTTAGATCCAAACCTTGACACTGAGACTATTCTGTTGGCTTTGGTCTACCTGACTGGTCGTGGGTAAGCCATCTATTACTTAACTGGTGAAAGAATGTATTTTCTCAACATGTCCAGTAAGTGAGAGAGTTGGAAATGCTTGAATTAAGAGAGAATTAGGAGGGATATGAGAGGATGGAAGTAGAGTTTCTGATGACCACACAATTCTAGATTTAGAGTTGGAAAGAATCTTAAAGGTCACCAAATTCAACATTCTCATTTCACAAATAGGGAAACTGAGGCCCAGAGAGGTAAAGGAATCACAAGAACACACAGCAGTGCCTGAGTTCCCTGCATTCAACCCACTAAACTATTCTCATTCACACTGAATGAATAAATGTTATGTATAACATGGAACGTTTATGCATATCTTTATCCTTATATCATCTTTTACCATATAGAATAAAATGAATAGTTTGAAAGTCTGGCTTTTGTACTTGCCTTTCTTTGATGCTAGACCAGTCTCTTTCACATTATTCACATACAACCTTTGAACACCTTCTTCTTCCACAGAGGATATTGAAAAACCTGTAAGCACATAAATGGTATGGCTTAGGTCTATTAATTATCAAGGCAAAAATATTCAATAATGTATGAGGAATAACGCTGTCACAATACAATGAAGAGATTATATAGTATGACCAGGCTGGATTTATACTGGGATTGCAGGGTTAGTCTCTCCAAGATAATTTCTCTTACATCATCACATTATCCAGTAAGCTACTGGCATAAAGTCCTTCATGTGAAAGGTTTTATCATCTGAGAAAGCTGATGGTGTCTGCATATGCCCCAGACCTCTATGATACATAGATGGAGAAACTGAAGGTAGTAAGTGGTAAAAACAAAACACAAACCCAGGTCTTCTGACTTTAAGAGACCATGTGGGATCTTCATACATTCATTATGGAGAGGGAGTAATGGTGGCACTACAATTTTGTATTCAATTATGGCATATTTCAGACTATTAAGACACTGATTTGGGGAAATGGGGGTGGAATGAGAAGAGAGATAATGATGCCTTAATTGCTCAGGTATATAACTATGCCATAAGTGATCAAATACTCAATATACAGATGTTTCTTTTTGGGAATAAGAAATCCATACATTCTTGCATTTCAGTGAGAAAATTTGCTGTCATCTCCAGTTGATATAAATAAAAGCACTTTCCCCCCTCTTGTTTTTTGCTCCCCTGAATTATTTAGAAGTCAGATGTGGGCCAAAATAGGCCTTTAGATTGTAAATAAGTGTTTGTTCATGGAATTCATGGAAGATTTGCTTTGGCTTGGAAATGCAAGAAAAAAAAGCACCTCAAGAATAATTAGCTTACCATAATTATCACTGGATGTATCGGACTTCTCAATCTGGATATTCCGTGTGATTTTGGGGCATATTTCAATTTCTTGGTACAACTGAAAAGTACAAATAGACCTCAAATTAAGACAATTACGACTAGTGCAATGGGACTGGTCAACATTTTAGGTAAACTTTTGTCATTTAAATGTTCATCTTTTCTGTATCACAGAAGTTTACATTGTGACTCAGTAAATTTTATTCATGTTAGACAAATCTCTTTATGTGGGTTATAAGAAATAACTCATATTATAAGCCTATACCTCTTTCCCCAATCTCAATCTAGAATACCTACCTGTATAAAACTGGCAGCCCACAAAAACTTTCAGCAACCAAAAAAAATATTCTAATAGTAGGAAAAAGTTATTAAGGTTTAATTTTCTGAAGTATGATGATGAGGCATATAGATGTTTTTCATCACCTCTTTTGCTTACTGGGAAAAAAAAAGGCAGCGGTTGTACTCTTAAGTCTAGAAAAGGGAATATATTTTCGTAAGGTGTATTGCCCTGGCTACAGGGAATTATATAAAAAAGAATAATAATGTTAAGATTGTGCATCAACAGTTAAGGCAGAATCTGAGTATGTAAAAAAAAATAGATCAAGCAAGAAAATTAAACAACATTAAAATGGATTTGATGAATTCACAGTGGATCTTACTGGTATTTCCACTGACAGGCAGAGATTCTTGACCTCAAATCCATCATATTGGCAAAGATGACAAAAAAAGAAAATAATAAATATTGATGGGATTGTTATTAAACTGGCACAATGGTATACTGTTGATGGACTTGTGAATGGGTGCAACCATTGTGTAAAGAAATTTGGAACTACAAATAAAAAAGATAATTGACAATGTATGCCCTTTGACCTAGCTATACCACTTCTAGGTCTATACTCAAAAAGAATCAAAGAAAAAGACAAAAATATTTATAGAAGCTCTTTTTGTGGTGGCAAAAAATGGAGATGCCCATCAAACAGCATTTAGCTGAACAAACTGTGGTATATGATTGCAATGTAATACTACTGTAATGTAAGAAATGAGGAAATACATGATCTCAAAGAGATATGGCAAGACTTGTATGCACCAATCAGCAGCGAACAAAACTAGAACAATTTATACTATAAAATCAATCATATAAAAAAGAAAAGTTTTGATCTCTTATAAACTGATGAAGAATGAAATGAGAAGATCCAGTAGAATAATCATACTATAAAAACAACTTAGAAAGCTATAAAAATTCTCATCAACATGACTACCCACAGTAATAGAAAGCTGATGAACTCAGGGTACAGAGTAAGATATATGTTTTCCGAAAATGGTCAATGAGGCAATTTGTTATAGCTGATTATGTATGTATATTTGTTACAGGAATTTATTTCTTTTTATTTTTCCCAAAGGAGTGGCTATAGGGGTGGTAAGGAGGGAGAGAAAATAGAGTCCTTTTACAGGCCCTGACAAGACTACTTGACTTAAAATCATAGAATCTCAGATCAAATTTTCATTCTACTGCTTATTTTGTACCTTGGCCAAGTATTTGATTTAATTTGACCTTGGGCAAATCACCTTTTGGGCCTCAGTATCTCATCTGTAAAATTAGAGAGTGGAACTTGATAATTTCTTAAGTTCCATCCAACACCAAATCCTATGATCAGATTTTTGTGTCACACAGGCATTATTTGTACCTCTCATAATGCACATATGTAGATACTCAGATACATGCATGAATATTAGTTATTTTTGCTTATACAGCTTTTCAGTTTCATGTAACCTCTATTTTGTCTTTTAAAATTGCTTCTACAACTTCAGTAGTTAAGATTATATCTCCTATATGATCTACTTCTAATTTTTTTTTTCAGAGAATGACCTTTAATATTAAGGTCACATATCCATTTTGAGTTTATTATGGAATACGGTGTAAATTGTTGGTCTAAGCCTAATTTCTGCCAGACTACTTTCCAGTTTTCCCACCAGTTTATCATATAGGTATAATGAAATTCATCATTGAATTATTTTCCAGTTACTGGGTTACCAAGTTCCACTGTTTCTCCTTTATTTAATATGTTCTACTGAGCTTTTCCTCTCAATTTCTTAAGCAGAGCAAAAGGATTTTTGATGACTAATGCTCTCTAACGTAGTTTGAGATTTGAAAGAAATATTCCCCCTTCATTCCTACCCTTTACACAATTTTACTTTATATTTGAAATTTTGTATTTCTACAAAGAATTTTGTTAATATTTTGTTTTGTAAAGTACCTACTTGATAGTCTGATTGGTAGTATTGACACTTTTATTTTAGTGGCATAGTCCAATAATAAGCACTTTGGCTGTTTAAATTTATTTTAAGACCCCTAACTGAATTATACACAAGTATCTGGTGTACGTTGGTATTTTGACACCTCCCCCTCAGTATTTTATGTGTTTTGTAGTGATTTTAATGATATTGTCATTTCTATTACTGTTTCTTGGATGTTGTTATTGTATTAGAAATCTTGCTGGTATCTGTGGTCTTATTTTGTAACTTGCAATGTTGCTGATTCACTAAGATTTTTCTGTATATACCATCTTGTCATCAGAATATAGGAATAGATCTATCTTCTCTTTGCCTATTTTTATGCCTTCAATTTCTTTCTCTTGTCTTATGGGTATTTCTAGAACTACATCAAATAATAGTGGGAACAACAGGAATCTTTGCCTTAGTCCTCCACTTACTGGGAAAGCTTCTAGTGAATTCCCATTTCTTGTGTAGGTTTTAGATACTTTTTATGATGGTAAAAGAAGGTTCCAGTATGCCTATACCTTACCAGATTTTTAGCATAAATTGAGTGTTTTACTTTGTCAAAAGCGTGTATTGAAAAAATTATGTGGTTTGGAGTATTTCTTTTTTGAGATGACTTAATTATGTCGATTGTTTTCTTCACACTGAAATATTGCTCTGAATTACATATCCAGCTTTGCCATAATGAATGATGATAGATTGCTGTAATCTGTTTGAAAGAATTTTATTTAAAAATTTTTAGTTGACATTCATCAATGATATTGTTCTATAGTTCTTCTTTTCTTTATCCTTCCCTGGTTTTGGTATTAAGAATATATTGGCTTCATAAAAAGAAGTCTAATACAGTGCTCTCTCATTTTTGAAAATAATTTGTGTATTATTGCTATCAATTGTTCTTTAAAATGTTGAAAGAGTTCTCTGGTGAATTCATCCATTTCCCCCAATTTGGTACATGCAATTACAAAGAGTTGCTTTCTTTCCTTAGATTGGATTATTTAAGATCTCTACTTGGTCCAATTTGTTTTTTAAAATTATTTTATGTTTCTAAAATTGCTCTATTTTGTGTTCTCAGTTTTGATAGTACATTGCTGTGCTTGGATAATTCTTTTTACTTTGGGGTTTTGAGGTGTTTTGGTATATCACCATGATTACTGATATTTTGTTGATATGAAATTTCAGGTCTATTTTTAATTAAGATAGCTAAAAGGTTTATTGATTCTCTTAGTGTTTTTTTATAATTTTTTTAATTTTTATTATTTTTTATTATTTTTATTATTATTTTTATTATTTTTTTATTTATTTTTTTTTATTTCTAATCAGTTTTATCATTTCTATAATTTTTCTGGTTTCTAGTTTCTGTTTCTTCTTAAATTTTCAGTATCTCTTTTTTCCAGTTATTTGAGGTAGATTTGTACCTTTTAAAATGTTAAATGACTAATCAGTTCATTAATCCTCTCCTTTTTTGTCTTGGTAAAATATGATTTGGGGCTACAGTTTTCCCCTTGACAACTGCTTTAGCTGCATCCCAGACATTTTGGTTTGCTTTTTCATCATCTATTCTTTAACATATTTATTATTTCTTTGATTTGCTCTTTTACTCACAAATTACTTGAGATTTCATTGTTTCCAATTTTGTGTCTTTTGTTTGTACTCCTTAATCTGATTACTATTTTGCGTTATGAGCAAAAAATGATGAGGTGACTATTTCTGCCTTTCTACATTTATTTGCAATGGCTCTGTGACATACAGTAAATTTTTGCAAAAGTAATGCTGAAAAATATATATATTTTTGTCAGTCCCATTTAGAAGATGCCATGAGTCTTTTAGATCTAGTTTCTCTAGCAATTTTTCCTGTTTACCTATTATATTTGTCCAAAACCAAGGAAGGAAAATAAAAGTCTCCTGCTATTATTGTGTTTTTATGTCTTCTTGCATTTCAGTTATTTTATCTTTAATGAATCTAGCTGCTTAAAGCATTTGGAGTATAAAAAGCTGATAATCAGAATGATTTATTCTCTGTCATTTCTTTCAGCATATCTAGTTTGCTTGTTTATGTCAATGTTGTGAATTTTTGTTTTACCTCTGTCTAATAGCATGATTGCAACTCCAATTTTTTAAAAATTATCTGATGCAGCATCATAAGTTTGGTTCAAGCCCCTCATTTTTATTCTGTATAATTAAATGCTTTTTAGGCATGTTTCTTAGAAGCAACAAAGGGGTTTTCTTTTCTTATCTAATCTGTCACAATCCTTTATTTTATTGTTTAATCCATTCACATTTCAAGTTGTGAGTCCTCCATGTATTTTCCTCCATGTGTTTCTAATTAAGATATTTTTTTTCTCTTAAGAAACAGGATTTTGTTGTTCCTCTTTAAAGATTGTGTTTAATCTACCTTAAGACAATCCTATTACCATGGGCTCTCTCTTCCTTTCACCTTCATGCCTACCACCCCACTAAAGTAAAACTTTCCCCAAATTTTAGAGTTTTACTTAACATTACTTTTTTTCTTCTCCCTTTCTTCAGTTATTGAACTCTTAAACAGTTCCTGGCACATAGTAAGTGATTAATAAATGCTTATTCCCTTTCTTCTTTCTTCAGTTTTTTTTTCATTTTTTGTATATTTTCTAAAAAGGATTCTTTCCCCCATTCTCTTCAATATTTCTCTTCCTTTTCCATTTGTCCTAAATTTTTATTCTTGGTTTTTATGCTTATTTTCTTCTTTATTATCTGTGTTCTTCAAGGAATCAAAACTTTAAGGTATCTGTTTTGAATGTGCTTATCCAAAGTTCCTATGCTGTTGTAATTAAAATCTTATACCTTTCTTCTTTTTCTGCTGTGCCTCACTCTTAGAAGTATAAACTCTTGTGAGAGACAGAGAAGACAGAATTATTTCCTCATGGTAGAAATATTGTTATATAGCTGACAATACAATTCACTACTACTCATTGCCATCTTCATAATAATTTTCCTTCATTTACCATGAAATCTCCTCTCTCAGTCCATTCTCTCTCACTCTTCTAGATGTCAAGTGCCCCCAAGAACTCCAATTCCCCTTCATCTGAAGTATGATGCTATCCCATCAGTGCACAAGGTCTGTGGGGGGCCG
>CM053591.1:49923996-49937027 GCA_028646515.1 Pseudochirops corinnae | reverse complement strand
CCCTTCTATCCCCTTCTTCTGCCTGTGAGACTTATTAGTTATTTTTCCCTTCATAATTTATAATTGATTTGATTAGGGGATATTATATGTTCTTTTCTCCCCTTTAAATATGCCCTCTCATTGCATACCTTAATCCTATAAAATAAAAAAGTCCAAGAATACTGTAGAGGTAGGGTTTTGTGAGTTTTAGTCTATGATATTTTGGTCTTGCTCCTCAATTATCACTTTCACTTGTTACTTACATTTCCATTCTTATCTCTTTGTGTAATTTTAGAAGAAATCTCTTAATGATACTATTGTTACATTATTTTTTTTGTTGTTTTTCAACTCACATTTTTTTTGTCTTTCTAGCTTTCCACCCTTTTTTTTTCAGGGACTTTGTTTTATTATTGGTGCCTTCTTTGGTTGCTGTATTTATTTGCCATTTCTTGTGTTTCTATTGTTTGGGGTACTGTAAATAATTTGTTGACTTCTTTTGGTTGGAATGTTTCAAATAGATTTCTTTTATTGAATATCACCCTTTTTGATTGGCAATTAGGCTCAGTTTTTCAGGGTATTTCATCTTAGGTTGTAATTAAGTTGCTCAAAAATGCATCATTCCATTCCCTTCTGCACTTACTGATGGGTGTACAATGTTAATTTTTTGGAATTTCCTTTCCTTTATATTTGAATGTCTTTCTTCAGTCACTCGCAATATTTCATCACTGTAATGATTAAATTTCAATGGTCGTTTTGAATTTTACAGCATAAGGTTTTTAAAGAAGTTTTAAAGATTCTCTAAATTTGCACTTTGTTTTCTGTGTTCAGAAGTTCTGGGAAGCTTTCTTTTATTATTTTTTGCAATATGGTTTTCATATTTTTTGACCTGTCATGCTCTTCTGGTAGACCTATGATTCTTAAATTGTTGCTACACCTCATGTCTTCAAGATCAATACATTTTGCTTGTATAGAGATCAAATTGTCTTTTAATGCTATAGTTTCTCTTTTTCTCAATTGTTCTTCAGTTTGTATTCTCAATCTGTTGTTCTCTTTTGTTTCTAGGGAGAAACTCACCACTGTGGATTCAAGTTTTTCTTTTCTGACAATTATTTCTGCTGTGTAAGCCATAAATTCTGCTTTCATAATTCTTATTTCTCTCTTGAACCATTTGGGTACATCCTGCTGTGATCCAATGCTTTGCTGGGAATCCAAGGAGTCCTCTGCCTCATCAGGTGTTGCTTCATTTTCCTTTGTCCTGCAATATTTATCCAGAGATGTTTGAACTAGTTTAGATGTCTTGGAGGCTATCTTCCCTTCTGCTAGTAATATCTTTCCTGTTAATTTATCTGCTTGTGTTCAAGATTTTTAAGTGGTTTTTCTTCCTCCTCAGACCTTTGGTAATTTTAGTCTTTCTTCTTTATACTTCCTTATTGTTCATTTTCTCACTCTTTCCCCTTTGCAGAACTGAAAGCTGGCATTTCAGCAGAGAAGAGCTAACATGACAATAATGGTAATACCAATCATCACACACACTTCAAGGTCCTGACTAGGCAACTTTTTTTTTTTAAGAACCACATTATTCCCAAACCACAGAATTTGATAATTCTTCCAAAAATTACCAGTTCATATATGTCCTCTTCTTGCTTTGGAACATAATAGTGAATCTTGTTGTCTATTAGGAACTTGAGACGAAGGTAATGGATTGCATGATCTAGTTGATGTACCTAAAATAAATACAAAAAAACCAATCTTTTAGTAGTGAATGAGACTGAATCACTCGATTACTACAGTAAAGTGTCTATGGGATAAAAGGTAATAAGGAACCAGAAGATGATGGAACTTGGAGGAAAAATTATTATTTCCATGAAAGAGCTTGAGAAAAGCTCTAACTTTCAAAATTAAAGTAAATTCCTGAATTGCTTCAGGAATTAGATTGCTTCCTTATAATGTCTCCCTGCTGAGTTGTTGTGTGTGCCCTCTGCGTACTATATGCACTGCTGAGAGGGTATGATGAAGGTTTATGGGTGTACTATTGTATTTTGATTATGCTTGCTCTTGTCTCTTATTGAGTAAATGTTATAAACACTTCTTTGCTTGCCTTTTTTTTTTTTTTTGCTTCATCAATAAGTAAATGATTTATGTTTAAAAATTAATGGTGATGAGATAATTGCTTTTGTGTAAATGGGGAAAATACTAGTGTATGCTCAGGAATTACAGGGATATGTTACATAAGTATATACCTGACCCTTCCAAACCAGAGTTACCTGTAGAACTCTGAGAGAAAGAGTCTGAATCATAACCACATGGCCATGTGTATAGCCCATCTCCCTACTTGGGGAAAACCTTCTAGAACTTAAGGTGTGAGAGTAAGTTAACACGAATGAATCAGCCCTGAAAGAGAGAGAAAAAAGGTACTAGTGCCACATTAGATGCCACAGCATTCAGGGATACCCCTCACAAGTGACTCATTGGGCATGCCCAGGCTACATTAATCATTCTAATAACACAAACTGTACATGAGATGAAGATCTTGAAACATTTTCCATACTAGTCTTGACTGTATGTCAATGGATGTAAATTTATATCAGAGGGAAAAATGCACAAAGAGAAGCTGATTATTAAACGTTATGGAAAAGAAATGTATTCACAATGTGAAGTGAGAAAAAATGCAGCCATTTTTATTTAAACCCTTCCAAAAGCAAAAATGCAACATTAAATGTAATTAATCATCAATAATAAACACACTGCATTATCACTTTGCCTCAAAATAAAATCATTTCTCACAAATAAAACAATTTTATTTCTATTTTTTCTCTTGTTAGGGAAGGTGTTGAACATATAGGAGACATGGATGTCAATTTCAGTCCCTGAGAAGGATTTAGCACTAAAGTTGACATCATAATACTTTTGCTCAATAATTAATGACTATTGGAAAATCTTGGCCAAAGACAACAATAAGTACTGTTAATATTCTAAGATTCATCTGTATCTGTATAACTTTCAGCCTATCTATTGAGCTTTAATGAATACTAACTCCATGTATGTGTGTGCGTATGTGTGCGTGCATGCGTGTGTGTATGTGAAATATTGTAATATATGGAGGACATCTGTCAGAGAAACTTGCTGTAAAGATTTTTTCCACAGTCAACTAAGTCGTTTCCCTTCTAATTTTAACAGCATTGGGTTTTTTTTGTACAAAAGCTTTTCAATTTTATGTAATCAAAATTATTCATTTTAAATTCTATTATGATCTCTGTCCCTTGTTTGGTCACAATAATAACAACAATAGAAAGGCTCTCATTAATGCAATGAATACTGACGGTTCCAAAGTACTGCCAATGATTTCTGTTACCTAATTCCTTTCAGAGAGGTGATGGATACTTGATTCAGAATGAAACAAATAATTTTGGATGTGGGCAATATGGAAATTTGTTTTGCTTGACTATGTAAGCAAAACTTAACAAGAGTTTCTTTTCTTGACAAGAGTTTTTCTTTTTTCTTGTTTATTATTTCAAACAGCACAGGCAAGGAGAGAAAGATGTTTGCTTATTGAAAAATTAATTTTAAAAAAATCATTGTGATCTATAAAGGAACACACAAATCCTTAACAGACTTGTTCTGGTTAAATAATTAAGTGAACAAATAGGAACAGAAATGTTTCCCTGAAATAGCACTCATGAAAGTGAAGGACCCTAGATTTGTCAAAAAGCACTGAGATAAACTTAGCACCTAATGGAGAGAGGAAGGTATAAGAATTTCTTCTTTAGCTCTTGAGTATTCTCTTAGCATGGATAACTTGAGTGATTTACCTGTACTTTTTCTAATTCTCTGCCCTACTCATTTAAACAACCCTCAGTCTTTTCTTTCAAGATCAGCCCTTGCAACACACCCACAAAAGCACAATATAATTTGAAAATATACCAGAAATTCCTGACTGTGTAGTTACAGAAAGTGGAAACATGCTAAAATGAGAAAAATATATTTTGGTATTCATAGGATGACAGTGATAAGACAATTTTAAAATGCCATCTTCTCTATGCCATTGTATCCAGAAACTGTTCTGGAAGAATGATTATTCTTATTGTAAGATTCTCTAGAAAAACCAGTCTTGTATCTTTCTCATAGGCAGAAAGTTCTCCTTAGTTCCAAATAAGATTTCTCTTGCCCTTTTATTTGAGGAGGAAGGGAGGGCGCAGAAAGGATAAATAAGTATCCCAGAGTAGAAAGATACCATTATAGACAATCTGGCTCAAAACTAAATTAAGTTTTCCTGGTTAGCAATGAGGTTGTATGCTTCTGACTTTAATAAAACTATAGTAGGGCTTAAAGAATTATATTTACCATATCACAGGAAAATGTCACCTTTTAAATTCTCCCACCCCCATTAGAAAAAAAAAATCCATATATTTTCTAATAAAATAATACATGCACTTTTTTACTGAAAAAATCCTCCAGAGTGCATGATGAAAAGAATGAAATTCCATTCTAAAACAAGAGACTATATATGCTTAATTCTCTGAAAGGTCCCAAAGAAATCTGAGATCCCATGTTCTAACATGTCTTCTACAGAAAATATCTGGATCTTAATCTAGTCTACTCAGGAAAATAACCATGTTACCATTTCATACCTTGCAGATTAACTCCAGTATGTCTCTGGCTGTGTCCCCTGGATGGACAACTATCAAGGCTGGCTGATCGTTTGGCAGGCAGAACCAAGAAGGTGTGAAATACTCATGGACCCAAATGTCACAGTCAGTATTGTGCTGGTGCACGCTAGATAACACCACTTCTTTTTCTCTCTGAATAAGGAGAAATAATATTATCAGAATACCAATACCTGCTCACTCAGGTATCATACTACCCTTAGGGAAGTCAATTGTTCTCTCATTCATTAAGCTTAAGTAGTTTATTTTACTCTCAGCCATAGAATTTATTCACCATCGTATTATTTGGTCTTTGTGCATCAAATTCATTTTCAATTTCTATTTGAACAAATTCATTTTCAATTTAAGGTACTAAAATCCTATGAAACAGGAAATTCCCTATTTCAAAGGCAGAGAAAAATTAGGTACAAAGTGGCAGTGACAGAGAAACTGCAGTTACAAAGGCATCATCGCGAGAAGAACTAGGATTGGTACATAAAGGCATGTGCCTTAAATCTGCTTTTATTTTTTCATTTAAATTCAATTTTACTTTGTCAGAGTCACTATACAACATGAATGTGGCAACTAAACTTAAGTAAAATATTGAGATAAAATGTTAAAAAAAAATCAATAAGAAGGAAAATAATATTTTGGCTACCATTATTTCTAGAGAAAATGCCAATTCAGAAGCTCCTAGGATCACATTAGAAACTACTTTACCTCACCACTTTGCTTATGTGACTGATGTTTATTTATTTAGTTACTTTTAAAATTCAAAGTCCCTGGTATAAAACATTTGGTTGGCTGGCTCCCGAAGTCACTTCTACATATTATGTGGGTTCAGAGGGTCTGTACCTGTGCTCCTCCAATGCTTATTATAAAAGATATATCGGATTAAGGACTTGGAATTTTTCTTCTACTGAATAAATTCACATCACTAATGTGAACAATCAATTTTTGGTTTCCAACATCCACGCGAGTTTATTAGTGTCACAAGAAAACAGTTCATTTTGTGTAGGTTGGTGTACTTATGGTACTTCTTTGACAAAAACAAAACATGTTTATTTTTACCTTGCCATCTGGAACAGTGTCATCATATATTCCTTCTAAAGATTTCTTTATGGTGTCATCTCCCTCTCCAAACACCTGCAGATATAAACCACCATTTAAACAATCTAAAGAAAATCATGGCACAAATGGTTTTGGGAAAAATGGTCAAGTATAGTGGAACACATTATTTAAGATTATGTCATTCTCTCACATGCAAAAAAAATTTATTTGCTATTCCCTAAAATGGTAAAATTAATTTCTAGAACATAATCTAGAAACATAATTATTTGTATCTTTTTCTTCCATCTCATCTTGGTATTGGATGAACTATTTGCCTGAAATCTGGTCAGTTTATTTGAGTTTAACATGTAATGAATGTTCACTCCCACCCAACCATTGTGGGCAGTTTTTCCAGAAGGATTGCCCTGTGCTATGTACTGCAAATGCAAACAAAAACATGACTTTTTAATTCCTGAGAGAACTCAGAATATAATGTTTACTTCCATAAGGTGGACTGTTGAGAGGATACTTGAGGGGAAAAACTTTGAGAAATATGTTCATGACAGGCCAGGATAAACTTCTGAATGGCTACTGGGACTCCTGGAGACACGTGGATTAAGTCAGACCTTCATTAGATCTCGACTTTCAATGTTTGCAACCTTTGAGAATGCTTAGAGCACCCTCCCCTTGCTGAGATCCATTCTCCTCTCACTGGTTAAGTTGAGGGGTTTATTTTACTCCCAATGCAGAATTTATTTACAATCATATATTCCAATCTATATAAGTTTCCTGACTTCTATTTACTATTTTGCTTGGATAAATATATATATTCACTGTTTCTGATTCAAAATGATCCTCTCTGTAAACAATTTAGTGGGAGTGAGTGAATCTGGCTATATGAAATTGTTATACTCCTCTTGAGAGTGATCAGGAAAATTAGTGTGCATCCTGGGCCTGTCAAAGTATTGTGCCCCTAGACTTAAAGATAACTGAGTTTGAATCCAGTCTCAGAAACTTCCTAGTTGTATAACCCCGGACAAGTCACATAACCTCCTCTTTCATCAGTTTCCTCATCTGAAAAATAGGGATAACAATAGTACCTATTTCTCAGGGTTGTCATGACAATCAAATGAAATAATAATTGAGAACCTAGCACAGTGCCTGGCACACAGTAGGTGCTATGTAAATGTTAGCTGCTATCATTATCATTATTATGTGCCTTGGAGACAGGAGAGTGAAGGATTGACTGCTGCCTTGGCATTCCTCTTGCTCACCTCAAAGGCAGAAACCAAAGTCTCCCTTAGAGAGAAGTGGGTCAGGTCCCAAATCATGGATAGAGATCTATCTATGCTGCATTCAAGTGAAACATGTTTATATATCTGGACCATAAACAAACATTTGTCTCACAAAAGAATAAATTACTTGGACAATTCTGCTTCCTGAATTTGTTTCGGCATCCTGATAATTGATTCCTTTCAGTTTGAATTTTTCCTTTTTTTTCATTTTATGTATATTTTTATAATTTGTCTTTCCCAGAATCTTCAAAATGGTGTGCATCTGTCTGTACATCGGTGTGTGTAAATGTGCTGTACTTTATTATTGGTTTCATATATTTCATTTTAATGGAAAATCCTTTGCATACTTAAACCATGGGGTCATTCAGAATGAATAAATTAACTTCTTATTTACACTTTAACTTTTTGGGATTTTCTTTATGTTTTCCTTAGCTATTTATTGGTACAATCCCATAATGGTAGTAGATGCCTTAATTTTTTTTTTAAACCTACAAGGACAGCTTCACAACCATGCTGCTTCCTACATTTTATGTGAAAGTATGTGGGAGGAAAAAAACTAACACTGAAATGGTGCTTCAGCCAAAATCTAGATATTTTGCCATCTTGGGGATGTTAACTAAAATATTTCCAGATGGAGCATAATTTTGATAGTAGGTCCCATTCTCCGCCCTCCTTCCCCCACACTGAAATTCCCTACCAATGACCCCCTCTTATTTTTCCCTCCTGGTTAAGTGCTGATCTGCCCCTTGCTCACCCCAGCCTACCTCCCATGAGGAAATCCAGGGTCTCATCTCCACTCTGACCCTTGGGCTCATTCCTCCCTTTCCAATGATCATAGGCTGGCCCCTTCATTATCCCCCATTGCTTTCCCATCCAGAAATGTCCATTTACACCACATGGATGATGATCAAGGTACCAGCTACAATTCTGATAAGATGGAGGACCACCACGCCTTACCATCTGTCCTACCCTTATACAACATCCTGCTGACACTAAAGAACCACCAGGACTTTACATATTCCCAATAGCCAACCACTTCCACATTGCGTTGTCTCCCTTCAGTATTGTGTCAACTCCTCAAGAGCAGGACTGTCTCACCTTTTCTGTTTAGCACCTACTGTGTGACAGGCCCTGTGCTTGGCAAATAATAATCGCTTAATAAATGCTTTTTCATTTAATCATTCAAAGCTTTTTTTTCTGTCTTGTTTTGTAGTGGCTAAGTAATTGCAAGAGTCCTTGATGAATAGCTCAAGCATTGTCTCCAAAGTGCACCTGCTAGTTTTTACTCTATGTATTTGGTGGTTAATTGCTGTTTGAAGTATCACCTCATAATTTGATGGGATTTTGTTTCCATTTTCCATTATATAGATTTTGTCCAGTAGATAGAAGGATACAGTAGACTAAGCTGCTGGAGAATATCCCAGTCTCCAGGAAGCTCATCATCACTGGAGCATTTAAAAACCTACCCAGCCCTGCTAAAGTCTATTCTTCCACACAGATTAGATATCACTCCCCATTTGCCCCTCCTCCAACTCACTATGATCCAGTTGAAGTGTCTGACTTGCTGTTCCTGATTTAAAAAAAAAAAAAAAACATTCCAGCCCTATCTGTGCTTCTGTGCAGGCTGTCAAGCTGATGTCGATGTTGGCCACACCGGCATTCTCAGAACTTCTTTATCCTGTCCCAGTCTCAGGGCAGGTGCCAAATTCTTCAAGCAGACATTCCTGACTATCGTGGTTGTTAGTCTCTTACCTGCCCCCTCCCCAAAGTGTTCTGCATCTATTTAGCTAATTATCTATTAGTTAATCTTTTATTCAATTACTTGCAAATATGTTTAATACCAATATAATGTAAGCTCTTTAAGGTCAGGAATGGCTACCTTTTTATTTGTGTCCCTAGCAGCTAGTGTAGCACTTGTTACAGGGTAGGTACTTAATAAATGTTTGTTGATTGACATATATGTGTATACACACATACACATCTCTGTGTATATATAAATATGTGTACATATACACACATATACATATATACACACATACACATACACATATGTAAGTGTTCTCAGCTAAATTTGGTTCAGAAAGTCCCTTTTTATAATACATTTTCCATTAAGTTGTGAAACTGCTAGAAGGGAAAAACAAAACCCACTGCCCTCCCCCATACAAAAGAAATTGGCGAAAGCAACGAATTTTTAACTTCTTAGAATGCAGAATTTTTGCTTCAGCTACTTCTCAGCCAATCTAGAATAATAATTATTATACTTAATTCAAATATGTCTAAATAGTTCCAAAGGTATAAATTGTTTTCACATAATGGTTTACAACCATGACTTCTTATTTGGGTTTTTGAATTGGTGACTATTATTTTCTCTTGAGTTCTCATGAATTATACTAAAAACTTACCTGCACATGGGGAGAGATGCCACTACATGAGCCATATTCAAAAGCAAACATTTTTGAACACATTGAAAGCATGTGCACTGGCACTAAAAGAATATGTACTTTGCCCAGAAAAATGCATATAATTAGCAAATGAAGAACAATTTTTCTCCAGGGCAAAGAAGACAGATATTTCATAATATTGAAATTATTGCTGCATGACCCTACAGAGTTTATCAGATTAAAGATTAATAAGAATCTACTGAAAATAAATAAGTAAAATTAATACTTATAATACTTTGCTCTTGATTGCATTTTCTTTTTTTAATTTAATATTTTATTTTTCCTCAATGACATGTAAAAATAATTTTCAACATTCATTTTTAAAATTCACTTCCAAATTCTCTCCTTCCACTGCCCTCATGGAGAAGACAAGCAATTTGATACAGGCTATACACATGGAGTCATTTTGCTCTTTATTCTGACATATACTAAATAGACCAAATATACAGAATGAAATCATATACAATGACTCAAAGGAGAAAAAAAAAACTGCTCATCAATACCATCTATTTACTTGCAAACTAAAAAAAAAATGTGATGTTACCTTTTATCTACGTCAGAAGTACCAGTCATCCTTTAAATAGGTCTACATTCAGAAGCAAAAACCAGAGCACCAAACTACTTTCTAACTCTTCTTAAATAACACTGAAGTGATTCCATCATTCACCAAACTCATTTTTATTAATTACCCATATGGTTCTTCTCTTGGCTAGTATTCTTTTCCGTGCGTATTTTTGGCAAGGGCATCACCATGTTACTATGTCATACATGTTCATAACTTCAAAGTAACTTTCTGTTCTTCATTCTGCCTCATTCCCCATAGCCAATCAATTGAGAAGGCTGCTAATTCTGCCTCCAAAACATTTCTCACCATTCATGACCTTCTTACCACTGACAAGGCTCTCATTACCTCTAACCTAAATTACTTCAAAAGCCTCCTTAGTATTACTGCCTCAACCGTCCCTTTTCAATCTGTCCTCCACACAGCTACCAAAGTCATAATCCTAAAGCACACATCTGATCATGTCATTCTCTTACTAAATACCCTCTAATGGATCCCTATTACCTTTAGGATCGAATACTTTTCTAGTATTTGAAGTCCTTTCCGACTTGGTTCCAAATTAATTTTCAGACATTTTACATATCATTCCTCTTCATATATTCTACAGTCTGGCCAAATTGGATGTCTTGTTCTTCTTCATCCATGATATCCCAACACTCATCTCTGGAACAGACTCTCCCTTATACCCTCTGCTCTTGGAACTCCTGGTTTCCTTCAAGGCTTACCTCAATTGCTACCTCCTACTATTCAAGGACTTTTTCATCTTCCTATCTTCTAGTGCTTCCCTCAAAAAAGATTGCCTTGTATTTGTTTATTCTGTATATACCTATAAATGTGTGTTACCTATTCCAAAAGAATGTAGGCTTCTTGAGAGCAAGAACGGTTTCATTTTTGCTTTTGCTTCCCCAGTTTTGCTTCCCACAGTGCATGGCTCATTGTAGCTGTTTAATAAATCTTTACTACTGGGGAATGATTATTAGTCTTATATGTACGTGTGTGTGTGTGTGTGTGTGTGTGTGTGTGTGTATGTGTGTGTTTTCACGGTTTAGATACCTTGGATATCAAATCCCTATCAGAGGTATTACATGTATATCTATATACAAACACACCCACACAAAATACCTGTATGTGACAAATTGCCACTCCCTAAAGAGAAATGGTCAAAGGATATGAACAGTTCTCAAAAGAGGAATCTCAAAGTATTCACAACCACATGAAAGAGTTTTCCAGATCACTAATAATGAGAACTGCAAATTACAGCAACCCTGAGATCTTGCCTCATACAGTGCAAATTCCCAAAAATAAGTAACCCCCCCCCCCCAAAAAATAAATAACTCAAAGATGTAGGGTTGTGGAAGGATTTGTTGTTGTTTAGTTGTTTTAGTGGTGTTCAACTCTTTGGGATCCTACCTGGGGTTTCCTTTGCAAAAATACCAGAGTGGTCTGTCATTTCCATCTCTAGCTCATTTTAAAGCTGAGCAACTGAGGGAAACACAGTTAAGTGATTTGCCCAGGGCCATACAGCTAATAAGTGTCTGAGGCCAGATTTGAACTCAGGGAGATAAGTCTTACTGACTCTAGATCCAGAAATCTATCCACTTAGCTACCTAGCTACTGTTATGGAAGAATAGGTATACTAATACATTGTTGGTGGAGTTGCAAAAGGGTTAAATCATTTTGGAAAGCAATTTGGAATTGTGCAAATCAAGTGACTAAAATGCCCATACCCTCTCCATTCTGGGCTTTTACCCCAAGGAAGTCACTGATAAAATAAAGTCCCCTATATACCAAAATATTTAAGGCACCCCTCTTTGACAGCAAAGAATTAGAAATAAAGAAGATACTCATTAATTGGATAATGTCTAAATAAACTATGATACATCAATGTAATAGACTATTAACTGTGCTGTAAGAAATTATGTATGTGATGAATAGAGAATCATGGAAAGATCTAAGTGAATTGATGCAGAGTGAAGTTAAGTGGAACCAAAAAAACAATACATACAACTACAACAATGGAGAGAACAAAACACCAAAAAAAAAAAGTGAACATAAAAAAATCATGAAGATCCAACAGGACTTGAAAGAAGAGACATGAGAAGTAAGCCTGACCTTCCTCCCACCTTTATGGAGGTGGGAGGTCCACAGGTATTACTCATTGCACATTTTTCAGACTTTTTTTCAATGTGTGTAATAGTAATCAGTTTAGCAGGATACTTAGCACTACTAAGTGCTAAGTGTGGAAGATGCAAACTGTCCCACTCTTGAGAAGGCATGAACTCCCCTGTTGTGGAAGAAGGGGATTGGCTGAGCCCCTGTTGCTGCGGAAGAAGGGGATTGGCTGAGGTGTGTGTATATAAGCAAGAATTCCAGAGACAGAGACAGAATTGGAATTTTGTTCCCCTTGAAGGAAGAATCCTGGAGACTGAAGCTGGCTGAGAGAGAGACAAAGAGAGGGAGAGAGAGAAAGTTTCTCTCCCAGCATCTGAGAGACAGAATTGGAACTCTGCTCCTGCTGAAGGAAGAATTGTGGAGACTGAAGCTGTCTGAGAGAGAGAGGGAGAGAGGGAGAGCTTCTCTCCCAGCATCTGGAAACTGAGAACTGAGATTTCCTGAGACCAGAATCTGTTGAGGGCCTGCCTGGAAGCCTGAGAGGGCTTGCCTGGAAGGCTGAGAGGGCCTTCCTGAAGAAGCATGACCAGGATAAGACTTTGTTTGTTTGTGGCCTGGCTGATCCTTGAGTTCCAGACAAGAGAAGTGGTGAAGAGTTTGAGATGTGATGGACCCTGTGAACTTCAGTGTATGCCAGGGACTGCCCTGAGAACTGGAGAAGGACCTGGGAGCTGTCTACTTCTGAATCCAGGTGACTGTTTGGTGGATTCAGGAGGGAGCTGGGACCTTAGAAGGGGATCCAGGAAATCAGAGAGACCACTCAGAGTCAAGATGAAGAAAAGGCCTCCCCTTGGATGAAACTGAGGTTTTTTGGACATCAAGGGGTGGAGGGTTTGTGTGGTTTTCTAATGACTGTATTTGTGATCAAGATATTTAGTAATTGTAAATC
>CM053591.1:49906032-49923496 GCA_028646515.1 Pseudochirops corinnae | reverse complement strand
GGGGGGGGGGGGGGAAGGGAGGGGAGAAAATCTGAAACTCAAGTGATTGTGGAACTGAATCTTGTAAGTTAAAAGTAAATGAGTAAATAAAAAAAAAACAGTTTTCTTAGAAGAAGGATTTTAAACTGGAGTAATTGTGTTGTAGTTTTTGTTAGTATTTAGTTATTGGAAGAAGGAAAAGGGAAAATAAGGTGGAGGGATTAGTTTATATATATACATATACATATATACACACACATACACCCATACATAAATACATACATACTTACATATATACATGCATACATACATATATATTTATGGAGGGATTAGTCCTAAACAAAACAATTTCTAAGTAAGGTGGGTGGATCATAAGGAAGAGTTTAAAACAAAAGGAAGAAAAGATAATAAAAACCTGTGATTGGGCTCTGGGTGAAAGAAACAGTAGAGGGGCAGATGAGCAGAAACAGTTTGTATCAGACTTGGGTAGGTCAAGGCATCATAGAAACATTAAATAATTTTCTTAAAGATAATAAGAGAAACGAGACAACATGCCAAAAATTTGGGGATGCAGTCAAAGTAAAATTGCGATCACTAAACAATTTCATTAATAAAAGAAATAGTAGATCAGTGAAATGAACATCAAAGTCATGCAAAATTATCCACAGATAGGTGACATAGTGGACTGAGCCCTGGGCCTGGAGTCAGGAGGATCTGAGTTTAAATCCAGTTTCAGATACTTACTAGCTATGTGACCCTGGATAAATCACTTTTCATCTTTCTCTGCCTTAGTCTTTTTATCGGTAAAATGAGAACCTATGTTTCAGGGTTGTTGTGAGAATTAAATAAGATAAAGTGCTTTGCAAAATTCAAAACACTATATAAATGCTAGTTTTGAATCAACAGCATTTATATCTTATACAAAATTAAGGAAGAGAAAAATGAAAAATTCCACTTAAAATAACTAGATTATAAAATTCTTCAGAACCTTCTTTTTCCCCTCAAGACATACACAGGAACTATATAAATACAATGACAACATTTTTTACACAAGTAAAGACAGATTTAAATAACTGGATAAATTGCTTTTGGGCAATCTGAGACAATACAACCTACCCAAATTAATTTACTTATTCAGTACCAAATAAAATGAAATTTCCGAAAGTTTAGTTTATAGAGTTAGAAAAATAGAAACAAAATCCACTTGAAGGAGCAAAAAGTGTGAGCATCTCAAGGGAAACAATGAAAAAAGTAGGAAGGAAGGTAGCCTATCAATATCAGATCTTAAGCTATACTAGAAAGTAGTAATCATCTAAATAATGTGGTACTAGTTGAGGAATTGAGAAGTTGATCAGTGGAATAAAGGAAGTACATAATACATAGAAGCAGATAATAACAGCAGCTTAGTGTTGGGTAAGTACCAATATTTGAGCTCCAAGGATCGAGGTGAATACAGACCAACGTCTCACTTCGTATACCATGATAAGCTCCAAATTGATATATGATTTAGATATAAAATGTGGCATTATGAAAAAAATGGAGGAACAAAGAAGAAATTACTCTCAGATCTATAAATAGGAGAAGAGTTCAAGACTAAAAAAGAGTTAGAGAGGATAACAGAAGGTAAAATGGACAATTTTAAATATGTAAAATTATGAAAGTTTTTACACAAACAAAACCAATGGAGCCAAAGTTTGAAGAGTGTACATGGAGAAAATGCTTGGTAATGAATTTCTCTGATAAAGACCTCATTTCTAAGATATATATATATATATAGCTACCTGAGATTGTTTTACTTGACTATACATACTTTTAACAAGGGTTTTGTTTTCTTTTCTCAGTGATTATGGAAGTTGGAAGGGAAAGAAAGAGATTTTTGTTGATTTAAAAATAAATTTTAATTAAAAAAAGACATCCTATTTCCAAAGACTAGCTAAAAAGGGTCATAAAGGATTTTTTTTTTGGATGAATAGATGTATTGTTCTGACTTTCTTAGCTTTTTGCTTTAGTTTTGTTCACTGATAGACAAATACCCTGTTTACTTGTCCTTTTAAAGGAGGAGGTGGTGGTGATATAGCATTAATTAGTTTTATTTCCCTTCCACTATTCCTCCTTGCACATAGGGCCAAATGTTTGATTTTTTTTTATGTCACCAAAAGACACCTTGCCCAACAGATTTAAGTTTCCTTGTTTGGTGATGAGAAGATGGTTTATTGAGAAAATCCTAGGGAATCAACAAATAAAGATACTTTAATCTTTTTTTGGTCTCTCTTCACACCTTTAATTCACATGCTCTCTCTCCCTCCCTCTCTCTCTCTCTCTCTTTCTCTCTGTCTCTCTCTTTCTCTCTGTCTCTCTCTTTCTCTCTGTCTCTCTCTCTCTGTCTCTCTATCTCTCTCTCTGTCTCTCTATCTCTCTCTGTCTCTCTCTTCTCTCTCTTCCCCCCCTTCTCTCTCTCTCTCTCTCTCTCTCTCTCTCTCTCTCTCTCTCTCTCTCTCTCTCTCTCTCCCCCTCGCTCCCATTCCTAGCATTTCTAGAATTATGGCAAGTAATATATAGGGGAGAGTTGGCATCCTCACCAAATTCCTGTATTTATTGGAATGTTTCTATCACATCCCCAAAAGCCTGCTTGCTTTTGCTTTTTATGATATAAAAAAGGTCCCTCTCTGCCTATACTTTATAAGATTTTTTTTAAAACATAATTTATTGTTTTTGTTGAAGGATTTTTCTGCATCTATTGCATCACGTGCTTAGGGATATCTTTAAAAATGTGATTATCTTGATTGTTCAATCATCCTTGCTACTTTGGTGTAAATATGGTTTGGTCATAATGCATATTTTCTTGGATGCATTGTTATAATGTCTTTGTAATTTATTTGAAAAATTTGAAATAATGTTCATTAATGATTTTGGCACATAGTTTTCCTTCTGTGTGTGTTTTTTTTTTAAATCATTCATTGGTTTAGATATTAGCATATATTTTCCTAATAAAAGCAATCTGTTAGTATACTTTGTCAATTTTTGAGAATACTTTGTGTACTATTTAATATTAAATGTTCTTCAAAACGGAATAGAATTTCCTGAATCCATCAGGATCAGGAGATTGTTCCTTTCCTTTATAGTTAGTTCTCTTTCCTGAGACTACATTATCCAAGATCTCCTTTTGGTCCTTTTGGGTTTGAACATTTCATATTTTTGAAGGGAACTATTTCTTTTCTGTCATTAGATTTGCTGCCTTATTTCTGTTCATGATAAGTTCTGATTACTTCTTTTTATTTTTTATTTTTTGTGTGTGACTTTACCTTGATTAAACATTAGATAATTTGAAAAAAAAGGAAAGGAAAATCACATCACCAGTATCACATAATGAGAAAGAACTTACATCAATTAAAAAGGAAATAAAATAAATTATTAGAAACTAGTTTTTAAAGATGTTGTATACCAACAACATTGATTATGTAAATGAAATGGATTAATATTCATGAATATAAAAAAACCTAGATTAATAGGGCATTTAAATAACAGTAAGAAATAAAGAACTTAAATAACAGTATCTGAAAGAGAAATTGAATAATGGAACTTCTACAGAAAAAAAATCACAATACCAAAAACATCTCCAAGCAAATTGTACCAAACATTTAGTATTTGATTGAACAAACAGTTCAAATATTACATGTTTTTTTTTTCAAAAATAAGGAAAGAAAGGAACCTACCAATTATTTTCTATGAGGTAGATACTAAAACCGATACCTAAACTGCAGAGGAAGCAAATTAAAGATCTGTCTCCCTAAGGAGAAGAGATATAGATCTATATCTTAAATGAATATCTCTGCAAAAATGTTGAATAAAATATTAATAGAGAACATAGCAACATGTTAAAATTTCACACAGATATAGTTGGATAAACATAATAGGCCAAATTAAAAACAAACATTGAAAATAAATGAGTATATAAATAGATGCAAAAAAATGTTTTGATTAAATACAATACTCCTTTATGTAAAAACCATTAGATTGCATAAGAATATCTTCCTTTCTTTCTCCTCTCCCCAGTGCTGCTAAAAGAGGATTCACCATTGCAGCCTTTACCATCCTGGGAACCATGGCTTTTGGAGTACCTGTGAATGATGAAGTATTCAAAGTTTTTAATGACATGAAAGTAAGGACATCTTCTACAAAAGAGGAGATTTAAAAAAAGAAAGTAGTTTTCTTCTGTTTAAGTGAAGACAAAAAACAAATAATCGTAGAAGAAATAAAGCAGATCTTGGTGGGTGACTTTGGTGATAGTGCAGAGCACCCCTATAATTCTTTTGTGAAGTTGCCACCTCTGAATGATTGTTGATATGCTTGTATGATTCCACATATAAGAAATGGAGTCTAAGGAAGTACAACCATTATTTATATTCTGGGATTTTTATGTGCACCTAACAAGATGATTTATGCTTATTCTAAAGATGCCATTAAAAAGATATTTACAGGTATTAAACATGATGAGTGGCAAGTAAATGGTTAGATGATATTAAGAATTGTTCAACTCTTGGAGAAAAATTGGGAGGCAAAATAGTAGCTTCACCTGAAGGCAGACCTTTATAAAATGACTGTGAAGTGCCATCCAGAAGTAGCTCTCATTTTTGCAGTTTTTTCAGTTGGAATAGGGTTAGATTTTTGCCCCCTTACATCCCTTCCCAGAATACATAAAAGAGATGTCACTCATTTGAGCAGCCTACCCGTAATTTCCATCAGACTGTTTTATCCTACTTGTTTTATGTAGAACCCAAGGAATGCATTGACATCTCATTTTAGCCAAAACCAATGGCATATGCATCCATTGCAGAACTAGATGAATATGATAGTCAGTATGAATAACTTAGAAAACTGCAAAGAGTTAGATAATTGAATGCCTTGAAAGTATGATCCACTGGTCAGATCCTAAACTTCATTCAGTATTACTTGGAGTTGTACTTGATTACAGCTCCTTAGGTTCTTGTGCTTTATACATCTAACCTGCCTTTAACACTAATTGGTCTAGTTTAAATTAGAGAATCATGAAATACACATTCTGCCACCCATTTATGTTTGCATATTCTTCTTGTATAACCCAATAAATTTCTCCCCCTTCCTTGTTCCTTCTCTAATGTGTTCTTTTCCCCTTTCCTTTCTTTTCTTAAAGCCAATAAATTGGATGAAAATTATACCTTCCAAAGGACAATAGTTTCTTCAGCAAGTTCTTTATCTTTAGCCTTTCCCAGTTGCTTAAATGTATTTACTTTTTTGTATTTCTCTTGCTTCCTGTATTTGCATTTCAAAGTTTCTACTCAGTTCTGGGCTATTTATCAGGGGTGCTTGATAGACCTTTATTATAATAGGAGAAAGGCATTTTTTTCTAAGAAGATTGTATTCAGTTTTTCAGCTTAAGTTATTTTTTGTTGTGAGCCTTTATCTTTAATCCTTTAGAATATCAAATACCAAGACTTTTTCTTTATGGGAGTTGCAGAATAATCTCACTTGATTCTTGGAAGTTCTGAATTTTGGTGGTAATATTGTTGGGTCTTACAAAATGGTGTATTTTTCACATTTTCACTTTGACTTCTGGTTTTGCATAGATTTGGCAATTTTATTTTGTGATTTCAAGGGTTTTTTTTTTTGATCAGGGTTTTCAAGGTGTCTAATGACTTCTAAATTATCACCTCTTAACATATTTTCCAGATCAATTGTTTTGATTGTAGATACTTTACTTTTTCTTTCATTTTTAAAACTTTGTTCTAATACTTTTTGTTGTCTCATGAAATCATTAAGTTTTGATTGCACTATTCTATTTTTCAGGAGATTTACTTCTTGGGTAAGTTTTTCCTCACACTATTCTAGGCTACTTATTCTCTTTCCAATTTTTTTTCCTTCAAAATTCTGATTTCATTTTAAAATTTCTGGTTTCATGTTTTCTAGTCACTTGTATTTATTGTATCTGAGTCATTACCCACCTCCCCTTCCCCTGTGACTTTGCTTCTATTTGTTATAAAGTATAATTAACTCTTGGGCCTCATACAATTTCTTTTTTGTATTTTTTTGTATTTGTCATCTATTGACATATTTCTGTTTTCAGTTACTGACTAACATGAATGCATCCACCTTGTACTAACACCAGGCTCTTCCTCCTCAGTTGATGGCTTATGTAGGCTTGGTCCTCATCCTTCTCTAGTCTAGATTCAACTGAGGCTATAGTTTGGGGTGAGATTACTGGCATTGGCCTCAATATTTGCCTGGCTTCTGTCTCAGTTTCCTGCTGGCATTTTTTAAGTACTGGGCTCACCTCTTTTTTGTATCCTACTCTTTATATAATCCTTAATCATGAAGTGAATGTGATTGTACCTCCTGCTATAGCTCTGATTAGTCACAGTTGAACTTTGACATCAGGCCTTCTTCAAGGCCCCTCCCTCCCAAGGCATTTAATGGGTTAATTGATCCTTTCTCCTACATCAGCCTCCAGTGCTGTGAGGAGTTCTTATACTGATCTGATTGCCCAGTGCATTGGCCAATGGGGATTAGCTTTGTCCCCTGATTCTATTCAGGGAGATCAAAACAGATATCTTGTTTTAAACTCTGATTACTGGAATTCATGCTGGCTCACAATCCCCATGGAGCATCCTTGTTCAGAAAGGATCTTTTCTTTGAGCTTCTTCTTGTTCATAAGAAACTTAAAAGAATTCCTTTTTGCTGTTATTAGCTTTTATTATCTAACTCAGTTTATATTGAATACTTGACACTCTTTTAACAAGATTATACAGTTCTCTTATTTTCTTTCTTCAGTTACCTATCTTGCTTCTGCTTTCTATATATGACTTTACAATCTAAATTTGTAAATGAGTTAGTAGATGCATTCATATTAGCCTCTTGAGAAAGTTCTCACTTTTTCCCCCTCATTGTAAACATTTATGTTTATGTCTTTAAAGTTTTAACCTCAAAAGATTCCATATTTCTTGGGGTGATTTCCCATGTAGAATTTTGGGTCATAGCATCCTACCTATTCTTTCTTGAAAATCTTTGAAATTCCCTCTGGTCATTTTGTGTGTGTGTGTGTGTGTGTGTGTGTGTGTGTGTGTGTGTGTGTGTGGTTCTGGACTTGGACTTGATGAAGGAGTTTCCTTCTGTTTCTGAGTAAAATAACTCTCTTTATGTTCATTTTTTAGTGTTCTCAAGTCATAAGAATTCTAAACCAGAAGAGACCATGTTTAGGTAACCAAAGCATTCATAAACTTTTGTCACTGCTTAGAAAGCAGTATGCAAACACCATAGGGTTGTTATTATCTAAGTATAGAGGCACTGTTTGGCTGGGACTTCCAGGCATATTTGTAGGGGAGTCTGACTTCTAATTTGGGGAACTTCCCTGTTCTCTTATTCTTAGGCTTAGCAAAGCTCTATCCTGGCTTCCAGGAGACAACTTTTCTAATATTAATTTAGAGTTTCCCCATGAAACAATGTGAATATCCTGAACATATGAATTAGATCAGAGACATTTGTTGCTTGTTCCCACACAAAAAATAATGTTGTACCTGGAAGAATCACAACATGAATTAACAGAATGATTTAAGCATGATTCAGTAGCTTAAAACTACAGTTACAGTCTGCTGGAAGGCTGGTATTTAAGCCTTATCAAAACACAGAACAGCTTGAAAAGTTTATAATTAGCTATTTTACATTTCACTTTGTTTGGCATTGTCTTATTGACTCTTGGCACCAACTTGCCTGTGAAATGGCCAAGCTGGATAATTTTCTTTCTTGTGGTTTCTCTCATTTTGTTGTTCACTCTTCCCTTGATCCTCCTGCTGCAAATGGAACCCTTCTTCTAGATGCTGTCACTGTTGCAGACATTTTGAAACTCATAGTATTATCTACATACAAAAAAATCTGAGGTAAAGCAGACAGAATATCTTTCTACAAATCTTACTACTTGAGGCCACATACCATAAGAGGAATTGAAATGGAATAGGGATACCGAAGAACTATCCTCACCTCTCATTAGAATCACATTTTGTCACCTATAATGTTTGTCTTAAGGCAGAGATTTGTTTCTTTTTTTTTTTTTAATGGGCTTACTGAGTCATCAGTCCTTCAGGATTAACAGTCAACAACGGTATCACCAGCATGAGTCATACATGGCTGAAAGCAGTGCCCCTTCCCACCCCAGCTTCTCCATGTTACCAGAATTGGTAACTCAAATGCTTTAATGGGGAAAGTGATAGAGGAACCCATCTCTACCTCCACTGCCAATGATTTTATTATAAGGGACAGTAATAGAAGGTGGGATATCTAGGACTGATATTTCAGGTGACATTTGAGTAAAAGTGTAGGGAAAAGGTATGACTACAAACATCAATTTGATGGGAAAGGCGGAGTGTATCTTATTGAATATGAAGTCCTATTTTCCTAGGAAAAATTGGAATTCAAGCTACCTTGCATAGCAAAGGTATTCCCCATGGCTAGTACATGGAGCTCTTTGGACTGAAAGAAGTGTGTAGGTAAATTTGGACTTCTTTGTTACTCTTGATCTTGGAAGGCCATGATAGAGGAAAGGTTTGGGAGCAACAATTTCATTTATCAAAAGATTGAGGAAATGAGGATTGCCATTCTGGATCAATAAAGACTTCTATAACTGAAATCATGGGAACCTTGGAAAGCAGTAACCATTTTATCTTAGAATTCATGATAGAGAAGAATAGGCGGCATAGTCTGACATACATTATAGACTTGGAGAGGGAATTTCATATGTTTCAGAGAAAGAATAGGTAGGATTTTAAGTCCTGAAATTTTACTTTGGAAATCTACTCGAGAGATGGAATCTTTTGAGGTTGAAATTCTAAAGGCACTGGGAAGTTATGTGGCACATTGGATAGAGCACCAGCCCTGGAGCCAAGAGAACCTGAGTTAAAATCTAACCACAGACACCAGTTGTGTGATCCTGAGCAAGTCATTTAACCTCAATTGTCTCAAAAAAAAAATTCTAAAGGCACAAACACAAATGTTTGCAACAAGAAGAAAAGTTAGATGTTTTTTCAATAGACTAATATAAATGCATCCATTAACTCATTGATCAATTTGTATCATAAATAGAAGATACAACAAGGATAGGTAACTGCAGATGAGTATAAAAGACTGACACAATCCTCTGTAAAGAATGTAAGTTCTATGTAAGGAATATAAATCTTAAAGTTCAGAATAGTCAGAAGCCAATGATGAATGCTACGAATGACAGAAAAAAGGCTTTTAAAACATTTTTATGGGCAAGAGAAAGATCAAAGAAGGAATTATGGTGTTCAGGATGGATAGGATGATAGCTTATGACAGAAGGAAGAACTACTTAACTTATTTTACTCCTCTTTATCAGGGATTATCTTCAGTCTTAGAAAGATGGAGCAAAAAAAAAGTTAAAAGGGCATTGAAAACTAAGATAAGTGATACAATGATGTTAACAGAACATACTCTACTCTCTATGTGGCTGCATTACCAGGTTTAGTGAACTGTATTTGTAAAGTACTGAAAAAGGAGGAGAGACAGGATAGGAGATGGGAAAATGTCTTTTTCAAAAAGGGAAATAGAGTGGAGTCTATTAACTTAACTTAAAATCCTAATAAAACTCTATAATGTGTTTATAACCCATTTGTCAGAGGCATAAAAGGGCCTTTGGGGATTTTCTTACTTCCTCGGATCATGGTCCCCAAAGTCCCCCAGGTACATCTGCACAGTCTTTCTAAAGTATTTATAAAGTCACTTTCCACTTGAAAGCAGGATGTTATTTTGTAGAAGGTTCATAACATGACTGTAGTAAATTTTATTAAAAAGAAGGATCTAAAATAAATCATAAATTGACCAACTATGAGTCCCAGAGTCATAAAAATACTTAATCTACGAAGTATGAGGTATCTACTGGAAGTTTGATCTTGACCAACTGCTTTGGTATACTCAAATTGGAAGGGGAGGACATTTCCTTTTTTTTCCTTCCCTTCTTTTTGCCTTCCATTTTGATTTCATAGCAGGGCCACTAAATCTCTGGTTTCTGAGTTCAGCTAGGATAAATATTTATGGAATCCTCCAATATTTTGAAGCTATTTTCTGGGTGGAAGGTAAGGGAAAATAGGTTTCCTAAATTTCATTTCTTGCAGCATTCTTTGTGCACATGCCCTTTTCCTCTCTGCCTTTTTTTTTTTTTTTTTACTACATTCCACACCCCCATCTCCCCAAGTTATCAACTCTACTATCTCACAATTCATACTCCCTAGGATGGAAATAGTTTACTCTCTCTGGTTAGCCAAATGTAAAAAAAAAAAAAAGGAGAAAGGGAAAAATATCCCATAACTGGCTATATATTTTTAAAAAAAGATGGTTTGTGAGCATTTAGAGAAGGAAAAAAAGTGATCACTAAAAGCCACCATGGATTCAGCAAGACCAAGAAATGTCAGATTGACAGTGTTATCAGATCAAGTGACTGCCCTAGAGATAGTATACTTGGATTTTAGTAAAACATTTGTTAAACTATATCGTGCTGCCCTTATAGGCAGGTTGTAGAGATATTGAGTAGATAATAATAAAATTAGATAAAAATAAAATTGAATATCTAGTCCAAAAGAGCTGTCATTGATAGGTCAATTCAAATATATCCATCTCAGGGATCTGTCCTTGGTTCTGTTCTGTTCAACACTTTAAAAAATGACTTCTGAAAAGAGTAACTACTTCTTAGCCCAAGAGATGGAGTACTGGGGTCTCTCTCTCTCTCTCTCTCTCTCTCTCTCTCTCTTTCTCTCTCTCTCTCTCTCTCCCTCTCCCTCTCAATACTGAACCCGCAACACAACATCAGACTGATCTTAGTCCTGTAAGAGACTAACCATCTATAAGAGGATTCAGAATCATTTTCTTACCCACTTAAGCTCATTAGGTTCTCAACCCCAGCACTTGAAGGAAAACTGCTTAAAATCAAGTTTTGACTCATATCTGGGATTTCCCCAAAGTGTGTAGGAAAATAAAAAGTTATTCAAAATGCAATATTAATCATGTATGGGACAGATACTTATGTTCTAAACACAAAAACTTCTCATCACTTTTACACTTATTTACACTTTACACTTTATTACAGTTATTTTTACACTCATTCAACAACTTAGAAATAATGTAATACTCAGAGTACATTGACAGAAACTTAAGTTGCACTACTAAATGCTGTTATACTCTTTTTGGAGATAGAGATTTTAAAATTGTAACATAAAATAGTGTGTGGGGCTGCTGAATATGCATTATAACATTTCACCTTAGCTCAACACTGTCTCCCTCAAAGTTCATGTCCTATTACCATGCAGCCCAGGGGTTGAATTCCTTGCATGATAAGTATATCCACTCTAAAGTAGCAAATCCTACTGCTGCCAGGTTCCAAACAGGGAACCTATTACCTCCACACTTCTAGAGTTCACAAGGTTGCTTTCAAACCAGGACATGTCCATTTTAAGACCTATGTTTGGAAAGAAACACAAAACAGAATAGGCATCTAAGGCTCTGAGATCTAATCTCAGGCTCTCAGTGGTACAATATGTATGTTAACAGCCATGTGCTCATGGCTGCATGGGAGCTGGGATGAAGAAAAGAGTTTCTCTTCTTCCACCCCTCACTGGAAGAGACCTGAAGGTTGTTGCTATGCTCTGCATGTGGGAAAGAAGAGATAACTGAGCAAGGGTTACTCCCTTTTAAAGTCTTCTGAGTCATCAGCTCTTCTTCCTAATTGGACCATAAGGGGACTCTTATCTCCCCCAAAGTACTCTATAACATTGAATCAGAGATGACCAATCAGAAGTGTCCAGGGACTTCATCATTTCAAAGGAGCTAAGTGCTGAGCTAGCAGATATTGTCAGCCAAAATCAGTCATGAAATCTGTTCAAATGTTCTTTGAAGCTCCTATTACACTTAGGTAAGGCATAGATCATAGGATTCTAGATTTAGGTCATCTAGTTCGACCTTTTCATCTTAGATAAGGGAATTGAGACCCAGAGAAGTTAAATGACTTGTCTCAGGTCACATGGGATAAATATCAGAGTCAGGATTTGAATCTAGGCCTGTCCATCAGTCAGTCAATAGATATTTATGAAATGCCCATTATATTCTAGGCATTGTGCTACACATAAAAGGAAGCTGAAAAATGGAGAGGAGTAGGAAAGAAGAGAAAGTAGAAGGTAACTTGAGGGGAGGCATGATGATATGCAGTTTAAAGGAGTTCAGACTGGTAAGATATTAAGAGATGGTGGGCCTGGTAACTTTTAACTAGAGGCTTTGGGAGGACACTTAGCACCTAGGTGGAGGTTGGACTCTATAAAAAGAGGTTGGACATTTATAATTCTCTCTTATTAATCTTTGGCATTTTTAGTTGAGGAAAATTTTAATTTATTAGAAACATTTGGGTGATGAAAGAAGATTAGATCATGTGTAGGTGGTAGGTAGGCTTTGGGAGGGGAGTTGGAGAAAGAACTAATCCTTTCTTGGGATTTCTCTCATTTCAACACTGTGCTTGAGGTACCCATATATACAATGAGTATCTTTGATGTCTCTTCTCTGCCACAGTTCAGTCTTCCCTTTGCTCCTCAAAAATGCATGAAAAATGCCATGTTTACTCCAATCTCTTGAATCTAGAAACTCAGTATCTTTCTCTCTGGGTCTCAGATAGCTCCTTTCTTTAATACAAGTTACTTAGTGATTAATCTATTATTCAAGGACATGTACTAATCCTATTCAAATTAAATTGTGATTGATTCAATCAAACAATGTTTTTATCTAATTAAAGTATTAAATGTAAAGTGGGGGTGGTTAGGACCCTACTCTTACATCAATGTAAGGAAAAAACTGTTTTGAAAAATAATTTTAGCATTTGAAAGTAGAATTGGACTGTCTCAGAAAGTAGTGGACTCTGAATCACTGGAGATTTAAACCAGAAGCTCAATGACCACTTCTCAGGGTTGGTGCAGAATGTTTTCTTCCTCCAAAAGGGGTTGGGGGGTGGCTAGGTGGCACAGTGAGTAGAGCACTGGCCTTAGAGTCAGGAGGACCTGAGTTCAAATCTGGCCTTAGACACTTAATACATGCTAGTTGTGTGACCTTGGGCAAGTCACTTAACCTCAATTGACCTGCCTTCCCCCCTCCAAAAAAAAAAGCAAAAAAAGGGGGGATTGAAATAGAAAGATTCTGAGGCCATTTCTAGTTCTGAGATTCTGTGATTTTTCTGTAGTCTCATTGATTAACTTAAATTTATTCAATAGCTGGAGAAGAATGTCTAGGTATTTAACACAAAAATGAATTTCTTGTTATTGTTCATCATCATCATCATCACCACCACCATCATCATCATCATCACCACCACCACCATCATCATCATCATCATCATCATCATCACCATCATTATCATCATCATCAACATCATCATCACCATCATCATCATCTTGGTCTAAACCTGTGGCTTGCTTTATCAGTGTAGAAAACTCCCCATATGGAAATTCTTTATTAATGTAGATTAATGTAGATTAATATCTAAGTTGTTAACTTAAAGTCTTTAGAGAGCTGTCAAGGGGCAGCAAAAGGTTCAATGACTCACCCATGGTCACACAGATGTCATGCATCAGTGGCAAGATTTAAACCCATGGCATCTAGACTTCAAGACTGGAACTCTCTCCACTATATTACTCTGTGTCTCTATTAATGATCAACATAGAGACAATGAGAGCTATCTAAAAATGACAATCATTATTGAAAAATAGCAGAAGAGTGAGATTATGAAAAAGCTTTTGAGTTGAATGAAAATAGTAATCTATGACCACAAAAATTTCCAAAGGATTTCTGTTTGCACGATCACAATAACTTAATCACTTTGCTTCCTTTTGTATAATTTATAAGCATTCACTAAATTCTCACAATATACTTGTGAAGTACATAAGTATTATTATTAGTAATAATATTGAATAAAATATTTAATAATAATTAATTGGAGCCTTGGTCTATATTTCTCTCTCACTCTCCTCTCTGTCTCTATCTCTCAGTCCTCATCTGTGTGGAGCTGGGACTCGTCTCTCTCCTCTCCACCCCACAACTGAAGTGTCTACTAGTAAACACTTTAAATAGTACACATCAGCCATAGCTATGTGCATATCTCTTTCAATTACAAAAAGAATGTCACTTGCCATTTAAGAATAGATGTGAATTCTTAGTTATTCTTATTACTTGCCATTTGAAGAAACTTTCCTTTCCCCAAATTTCCTTGGGCTATGAATTAACATTAGTCAAAACATGCTTTTAAGAGTAGCAGATTCAAAGGACAACATCTTCTTCTTTTTGAAATTGCATATAATTTAACAGGGTATAAGAAGGAGAAATGTGACCCACTTAGCGTATCACAATGGTATTTAAGGAGGCTGTATATCTGAAAGCTCCATCTCAAAGAAAGCAAGTATTTGGTTTCAAATGATCAAAATGGCCTGTACTCTTCCTGGAGCTATTTTGACATCCAAATAATAGTCCTGGTATTTCTTTTAGAGTGTAAATCAATAACGTTGACTTAGTGCATTCCTTCTTCTTCTTTTCTCTTCTTACTCTTTTATAACCTCAGATCAAGTAGTAATAATTATTTTCAGATTAAGCTTAGGTTTGATATTTTGCCACTAACTTATAGATGAGCCCTGATATGAGACATTCTCCCATTACCTTGAGAACTACCATTTAAGAATATTCTCTATTCATGGTACAAATGCTGTTGTCTCTATCAAGCAACTATGAATATCCTGGGATTGTCTTTTTACTATGTTTATGTCTTTTATGTTTAATGGGTTTTAACCTTGTTTATTTAGCAGGATTTAGCCCACCAAGAGTCTTATTTTCCACTGTAAAAAAAAACAAACAAAAAACAAAAGGCCAAAACAAACAAACAAACAAAAAAAACAACCCTTCCCTAAATGGAAAGAATGGTGGCCCTAAATAAATTTGGCATTTGTTGTTCAGTTGTTTCAGTCATATCCAACCCTTTGTGAGTCAGTATTTTTTTTTGTAAAGGCACTGTAGTGGTTTGCCATTTCTTTCTCTAGCTCATTTTACAGATGAAGAACTGAGGCAAACAGGGTTAGGTGATTTGCCACTTAAAGGTCACAAATCTAGTAAGAGTCTGAGGCCAGATTTGGATTCAGAAAGATGACTCTTCTTAGGCCTGGTACTCTATCCACTGCATCACCTAGCTGCTCGGAAATTTGGCATGCTTATTAGTAATATTCAATTAGTGGCTAAGTTCTTTCCATCCACACAACTGTTACCCTAGTTTTAATCTTTATAATTTCTTACATAGACAAATTCAATAACAATAACTCTCGTTTATAAATTAGGATTTGCCATATACTTTTCCGATAGCAATCTGAAGTATATTTTAGGCATCACCCCTATTTTAAAGATGAGGATACTGAGATTCAGAGAAGTTACAGAGTTACACAATAAGTGTCAGAACTGGGACTGGAACCTTAGTCTTTCCTGATTTCAAGCCAGTGTTCTTTCTATAATACCTCAAAATAGCCTTCACATTTTTCTCCTTGCTTCTAGACTCTCCCCTCTCCAATTAATCATGCTAAAATATTCTTGGGATTCTGTACTTCAAGCTGAAAGGGACATTGAAGATCAAATGGTTCAATCCTGTAATTTTACAGATTGAGAATCTGAGACTCAGGCAGGTGACTTCCTCCAATCACATACGTAATAAAGGCAGTAATGGGATTTGAACTCAAGACCTCTGAGTATAAAGTCAGTGGTCCTATGTTACATCTCTGCCTTCCTCTGTCTGTATATGACCATGTCACTCTGCTCAAAAGTCTTCAGTAGTTTCCTATTACATAAAAGGCAAAATACAAACTCTACAGTCAGAGAAGCAGGACCCTCCACACCATCTCTAGGACTGATGCCTGATATGAAACATTAGAGGATTCTACTCTAAGCTGTCATCTAATATATTCCCTAAGTCACCTTCTAGCTCTCAAGTTCTATGATTTTAAGCTACATAAGGAAAAATACAAACAAAACAGAGCAGTGGCATGTTGTAGCAAAGCAGGAAGAGCACTCAGACCTGGCATAATGTTAGGCAAGTCCTAAGTTTCAATTTCTTAATTCATAAGATTGAGTTGATAAAACTTTCACTATCTGCCTCACAAGATTGTGATTAGGAAAGGGCTTAAAACAGAGTGAGTTATTGTTATTATTATTATTAACCTTAATCTGTATGTTTATTTTTCTCCTATATTTATCTAGAGCTTGATAATTTTATGGTTAGGAAAGAGTTTGGAAAGTCTTAAAATAATATAATAAAATAATGTGAGTTATTACTATTATTAGCCCAAATCTGTATATCTATTTTTATACTATATTTTTGTAAAGCTTGATAGTTTTAAGAGCATTTTCACCAGCATCTGGAGTAAATGGCCTCTAAGGTTCCTGCCAGCTCTGGCTCTATGATCTTATTGATGCGGGATAGGTTTTGGGGGGATTTCTAATGAGAAATCCTTTCTAGGTTAGTGTCTGAAAAGAATTACAGGCTCAGCTGTCTTTTGGTAGATTTACAAAAGTTTATTGATTCACATGACCAAAAGGAGTAGGGTGAGGAAACCTGGCTAGGAAAAGCTCACAAGGGGCAAGGGGGGGAGTCAGAGAAAGTCTGGAAGTGTGACGCTCTGCAGTGGGCAGATGGCCTACTAGAATGCCTACTTGACTTGCCAAGAAAGGCAAGAGCTACAAAGGGCCATCTGCAAAGTTCTAAGGGGCAGAGAGGCATTTTTGGAGGACTGAGGGGTGGGATTTGAAAAGATAGACAATAGATAGGTAAGGAGAAGGTAGTTGGCACAGTATGGAAAGAAAAGAAAAGGTACGTGGAACAAATTTTTTTCCAGTGGTTTTCAGTCATGGTCGACTCTGTTACTCCACTTGGGATTTTCTTGGCAAAGATACTGGAGTGATTTGCTCTTCCTTCCCTAGCTCATTGTACAGATGAGGAAACTGAGGAAAAAAAGGTTAAGTGACTTGCTCAGTGTTATGGGAATCTGAAGATCTTCCCTGCCCCTAGGCCCTTTGCAGAAGTGGCTATGTGACTCTGAGGACCCTTGGATATTTGAAAGTATACTCTGTTCCCTAATAGGCTGAATGTGGTCACGTGGAGCCTGTGGCGGCCAGGCTTGTTTTCCAGGAATGCCTGTGCCTTGTAGCTTTGTGATTGGGCAGTGGGTCTAGAGGGCTGTGACATTCTCTAAGCCAGGAGAAGGCTATATATACGCCCTGATGTGAGGTTTTGGTTTGGGGCTCCCTTTGAGAAGAGTTGTGTGATTTGGCCAGAAGAGACTCTGGGCAGCCGTTGAGCCCCCCGGCTGTGAAAAACCCAGATGTTGGTGCTTCCCTCTCTGGTAACTGACTAGGTAACTGATGTAATGTTCAGACGCTGGAAGCCGTC
>CM053591.1:49881616-49905532 GCA_028646515.1 Pseudochirops corinnae | reverse complement strand
ACTGGGGTCCTCCCGGCTGCCGTAGACTTCCGGCTGACTGGATAATGAAGACTCCAAGACCGAGGCCCACGACGACGATCCGGATCCAGGCCACTCAACGCGAGAGCCCTGGCCTGAAAACAATCGCTCAGTCTCCCTGCTGTCTGCAGGCGGGAGCAGGAAGCTACAACACGGAGGCGGTGCAAAACCTCTGCCTTTCGCTTCTCTGCTCTGGAGACCTTTCAGGCCCGACTGCTTATCTCCCCCTTTGGCAATCCCCACTCACAGCTGTGTAATCCCTCACCTGAGAGCTTTCTCTGCTTCTTCTGCCCAGCCGCCCCCGGGGCACAGCCCCGGCTTCAGGCCAGGCTGGTTTCGGTTTGCAGTGCTGATATGGTTCCTCGTAGCCGAGCTGACTTTAGTGGGAAGTAACCTTGTGTGCGCTTTGGGATTGTAGGTTTGGTTTAGAGTCCTATTTTATGGGTATTTTGGGGTGGCTATGTGAGAGCTGTGATGTGTCGCTGCTGCTACGCTGCCATCTTGGCTCCGCCCCCCGTGCATGTTTCTTATAACATAAAACTTCTGGCATCTTGTTATGGCAAAATTTCCATGTAACTTTGGAGGGAAAGAGCACAAAATGAACCTTTCAGAAATAAATTATCATTTTCTTAGTTTCCATGAATCCATTTTATGCTTCACACAGCATGGTGCCCATAATTGAATTTGTGGATTTTTTTGGTTTTTATTTCTTAACATTTATGTCACTCTCCCCCCGCCCCCAATTTTTTTGTTTTTCAAACTTAACAAACATTTTATTTCTTTCCCATATCTACATACTCCCCAGTTGAGAAATATTTTTAAAAATTCTTGCATAGTCAGTCAAAACAAATGTCCATATTGGCCACATCCAATTCTATACATATATATCTCTGTTCTCTATCTTGAGTCTCTCACCCCTTTGTTAGTTAGTGAGTAGCAAGCATCCTTCATCATCATCATTCATCTAGAATCATGGTTGATAATTGCCTCAATCAGAGTTCTCAGTTCTCAATTACTTGTCTTTACAATGTTGGTGTTATTGTATAAAGTGTTCCTCTGGTTTTATTTATTTAAGTATGCATCAGTTCATTAAAATCTTTTCAGATTTCACTAAAACTATCCCTTTTGTTGCTTTGATAGTATTCCATTATATTAATATACCATAATTTGTTAAGGTATTCCCCTTTTTCATGATTCACCTTCTGAATTTGGGACCCTTCCTCTTATTCCTCCCTCTCCACTCTCCCAGTTTGCTTCTATTTCTCTTTCTAGTTGAATATATTTCTTCCCCAAACTTTTTGTTTATGTTGTGTTCTACTCTCATTTTGCCTAGTTTAGAGGAAAATAACGTTGGAGTGATGGCCTCTGTCTCTACCCCTTCTTCCAGGTTTATAGTCTTCTACTTAAGAACCCCTACTTTTCCTTCCACTAGTGTTTTTCTTCCTTTTCCTTTATTCTTTTAAGATTATCAAACCATAACAAAACCACTCTGTGACCCCTAATTTAAGGTCCTCAGGCAACAGTTATATCAGAACCCTTTATTAGAATGTAAACACTTTATCCTTGTATAGTCCCTTCTTATTGCTCACTTAGATTTACCTTTTTGTGAAAAGACTGCTGCTGTGGCACAGGTGACTTCTCTCTCCACCTCTGCAGTGTCCTATTTCCATTGGTGAGTTTTTTCCAGAACTTCCATCTTAAGGAAGGGCCCAGACCAACCCTGACCCTTTCTTTTCACCTCTATCCCTACCTCTTTCATTTTCAGCTCCCTTTTATGTGTTATCTTTCCCCATTAGAATATAAGTTCTTTGAGGGCAGAGGTTGTTTTTCTTTTTGCTTTCTTTTGCATCCCCAATATTTAGTACAGGTGCTTAGCACATAGAAAGCCCTGATTTTTGCCTTGATTTATCTTGATGGAACATACATTTCTCTTGACTCCTGTATATTTCAATTGGTACTCAATTCTGCTCTTTTCATCAGGAATGCTTAAAAGTTATCCATTTAATTTAAGGTCTATCTTTCCCATGTATGATCATTATTCAGTTTTATTAGATAAGTTATTTTTGGTTGTAAGCTTATATCTTTTGTCTTTTGGAATATTGTGTTCCAAGCACTCTGCTCCTTTCCAGTGATAGCTGCTACAATTTTTTTGTGATCTAAACTGTGGCTCTTTGATATTTATCCTCGTTCTTTTTTGACTTCGTGCAACACTCTTTTTCTTTGGCCTATAAGACCTGAAGTTTTGCCTACAAAATTCTAGAAGTTTTCATTTTGGAGCTTTCTTTTAGGATATAACTAGTGAATTCTTTCTCTTTTCACTTTATTCTCTGGTTCTAAAACATATACATGCCCTTCTTTCATGATTTCTTAAAATATGATATCCAGGCTCTTTTTATGCTCTTTTCAGATAATCTGATTATTTTCCTTCACTCATTGACTAAATTTTTTTTAGGTCAGGCTTCATGTTCTCATCCAGTTTATAGGGTCAGGGACTACTCACATACCCGATTCCACTTCTGACTGACACTGGAGCATATTTTGCCTTGACTAGTTTGTTCCTCCTTGGGCAACCTGGTGTACCCCTCTCCCCTGACCTGGTATTTTACCATGTTGATGATGAACCTAGTACAGATGCCCTACTTAGCCAAACCCATTTCAGCTCAGACCTCCTGAACTCAAGAGATCTGCTTAGACTCAGCCTCCCTATTTGCTGGGCATGTGCTTTCACACATGACTAAGTCTAATTATTCTCACACTCCTTGATCTCTTTTCCAGGTCAGTTATTCTTGATAGGAGATACCTTAGATTTTCTTTTCTTTTTTCAGATTTTTGACTTTGTTTTTACATATCTTACTGTTTGATCCATTCTAATTTTCAAGGATTTCTTTGTTTGACTAAGGTTTTTCACATTTCATACGAAGATACTAATTTCAAATCTCATCTCCAACATTCTCATTTCTTTTCCAGGTGTTTTCCTTTAGAATTCTCATTTCATTTATATCATAATTTTTAAACTCTTTTTAAAACTCTCGCTTCATTTCTTTTAGGAATTCTAGTTGACCTCGTTGTATCCAAGCGGTGTTTTCCTTTGAAGCTTTTCTTGTTTTGGAGTTATTTTCTCCCTTAGGATTTGTGTCTTAGGCATCACAAGCACAGTGATAACTTTTTGAGATTCTTTTGTTCTTTTCTCATTCTTCTAGTCTTACTTCCTGTCTTGGGACTTCATCTTAGGATCAGGCATTGCACACTTCTGAAAACAATGTCAAGACCTTCCTTGTTTCTGTTCTCTGAGATCCTGCTGCTGTTTTCTCTAGCTGTTAAGTGCTGTGTTTTTCATGAATCTCTTAAGCAGTTCAGACGAGGGACCCCAAAACATTCAATGCACATTAAATGGTCTGATCTAGAATGAAGTCTGATTATTTTGCTCCCTCCCTCCTCTAGACTGAATTGGACAGGCTTCTTACACCGATTTGGGTCTGTATGACACAGATTTGTTCCTAGCTGGAGCATCAAGAGACTACTGCTGGTCCTAGATGCTGTCGACTAGCTGAAAGGCTGTGCAAGTTCAGAGCAGCACTTCAGATTCCCTTCAAGGGAGGCACAGACCTCAAACAAGGCTCACAACTGAATCAGAGACCTCACTCTTAGGTCAGGGCTGCACAGCTGCTGTTTCTTTCCATTCCTGGTCCTTGCCCAATACATACCCACAGACCAGGTCTGAGCTAGATCAGTTGGATGTGCCATCACTTCATTCCTAGAACACAGCTAAGGGTTAGCCTCTTGCCTAGCCCCAAGTAAATGCCAAAGTCTGTGCTGGGTCCCCAGTCCAGTAGAGAGTACAACTAGTTCTGTACCACCCCCTATTCTTGCTTCCTACAAAGTTAGACCCAGACCCTTTGTATCCATGATTGCTCCTTGCCCTGGAACACAGATTAGGATCAGCCCCTCACCCAGCTCTGTGGTTAATACTGACACAAATGTTGTGTGACTCCTCTTCCTGCTCCCTGGGTTGGAAAAATGACTCACTGCATTTTTTCCTTGGATTTCCCAATTTCTACTTGCTCTGGTGCTATTCAGTTTTATGTATGTGCTTTAAAAAAAAAATTAAAAATTATTCCTCCAATGATCATCCCCTATGAAAAAATAAAAACAAATATGCTGTCAAGCAAAATGGATCTTGTTGGCCCTGTCGAAAAATGTATTCCGTACCTGTAGTCCATCATCTGTTGCTTTTCTTAGATCTTTGTTGGAATAGTCGTAGAGAAGAGCTGGGCTTTTGTGTTTCTTCCTTTTCTGTCATCGTGGCTGCTCTCCTCCTACATACAATAGAATTTGAAAAAAAAAATGTGTGCATGTGGGGAAAGGGAGAGAAGAATTCTATGAATAATATATTTCCTCTCCAATAGGAGAGCAATCATAATTGTTGAAATAATATATAGGTAATTTCAGCTACAAGGATTGGTTCAGAACATATGTAGTTCCTACAGCTTGTTTTCTACGGCTCTGACAGTATTACTCAGCTACTAATAATATATGCCTTCAAATTGATCCATAAAAAACAAGATTCCTATTAGTAAGAAAAGTAATAGTGTGGGAATAAGTGATAAAACTACTTCTGTAGAAGAGAAATAATATTTTCTGGAAAATGGAGTATATGTACACATACCTTCCATGCATTTAAGCTATCTAATATTCAGCTTTTCCTATTTAATCCTTAGATACTACATACCTCCCACATGATATGGTATACATCTAGTTCTTGTCATGCCTACATAATTCCATTTCTTTCAGATGTCATATCCATTACCGGAAAGCTCACTGCATTTTGCTCTACCACATCTTATTAATTCCTATATTTATTTCTTGTTTGCATGTTTACTAGGCAGAGTGAGCCTGATTTGGTAGAAAATAGTTGATTTTCTAATGGTTTTTAAGTGTTTAAAAATGTTTAGCAAATTCCTTAAGGATTTGTTGTGTTCAGTGCTATCAAAAGCACAAGATTTGTCTGTGACTTGAAAGATCCTTTATTAAAAAAGAATTTGGCTTTACATTGCAAATGAAGACTAGATCACAGAGTCTTACTTATTAACTACATGCTCACATGTTCAAAGTTCCAGGATTCTGATTTATAGTGGTATGGAGTTCTGCCTTGGAATTTCTCTTGTTCCCAAACATAATGTCTGGGTGTCACATTTGAGAGATATTTGCTAAACAGAAATAAGTTTATTTTGCCTGAAGAAGATATCCAGGGGAAAGAAGAGGGGATCTAGGTAGGAGATAGAGCAGGAAACAGCATTATAGGTTAATAGATTTAGATCTGGAAAGAACCTCAGAGTTCATATATTTGAAATTGTTTCATTTTACAGATGAGGAAACTGAGACCTAAGGAGTTTATGACTTCACAAGGTCACACATTTGGCAAGAGCTATGATTCATTCTAAAGTCTTCTCATTCCATATCTAGCAGCCTTGCCACTGAAATTTGCTCTTAAGATCTAACCATTTTTATGACCTCTGAGAGATGGTTATCCATTCTCCACTGTAATTCTTCGAGTGAGAATTGGTGCTATTTTCAGAATCAAATATTTCCAAAAGGAGAATTAATCAACTTCTACCCATTTCAGTTCTACATTTGCTGTCAAATATTTTCTAAATCAGTAACTTGTTAGTCTCTAAGTCAATCAACAAACATTTATTATGCCCTTACTATGTTCCTGGCAATGTGTTAAATCTACATCCATGCTAGGAAAAGAGGGAACCCATGCACTAAATTGAAATATCCAAGTGAGATTCATTTAAAGATATTTTTATAGCTGTTTGATGCTTCAGAAGGGGAAGAGATGTAAGTCTTTTAGAAGATTGTGGGGAGGAAGAGGACTAGAATAAAACCAAAGATGGGTTTCCACTTTTCCATTTTATACAAAATAGTATTCCCCGTCTCTGACATGTTTTGTAGATGATTGCCTCATTCTCTCACTTTCCCCAGAATTCTAGGTCAGTGATTGACAAGGTGGCATTTGTTAGCTCCTGATCAGCCTTTTGGGATCTTTAAGCCTTATAACTGGTTAATTAGATGAAGTACGTAGGATTATAATCCAAAAAGCTATTATCTGTGATCCCAAGCACTTTGGAACCATTTGGTCCCAAGTGGATATTATCCATAAAGATGTAATTTTTGGAGTTAGGGAGACCTTTGGGGACATTTAAGACTGTCAGCCAGTGCAAAGGAGGCAATTAAGGCTACATAGATAATATAGAATAATGAAGAATTACTATTGGCATAGATAGCCCATGGGAGTTTTTATTCTCTTGAAATTGGTTGACAAATAAGTGAATAATGATATTGAAAGGACATCTCTAGTGAGAGGACAAAGTTTCTGATCATATGAATGCTGGTCTTTATTTTATAGAAGAGGATGGAGAAGGGGAGGGTTTTTTGAAGTTGAAAATTTAATTACTTTCTCTATGCTGATCATTCTCAAGTCTACCTATCATACTCCAACCCCTCTGCTAACCTCCAGTCTCAAATTAACAACTGCCTTTGAGACATCTTAAATTGGATGTCCAGTAGACACCTTAAACTCAATATGTCCAAAACAGAATCCATCATCTTTTCTCCAAAAGGCTTTCCCTCTCCTACTTTACCTATTAGTACAGAAGACAACACAATCCTACCTATCCCTCAGTTTTTCAACCCAGAAGATATCCTGGACTCCTATCCCCTACCCGTCCTCCCCCCCACCCCGGCCATATCCAACCTTTTGCCAAAGTCTGTCAATTTCATCTTTCCAAAATGCCTCCTCCTCTCCTCTGACACTGCTATTACTCTAGAGTAGGCCATCATCGCCTCATATCTGGACTGTTGCAATAACTTGCAGGTGGGTCCTCCATTCAACCACTGAAGTGGTTTTCCTAAAGCTCAGGTCTGACCATTGTCATCCCCCCACTCAGTAAATTCTAGTGGCTTCCTTTTGCCTCCAGGATCAAATACAAAATGCTCTGTTGGCATTCACAGCCTTTAATAACCTAGCTCTCTTCTACCTTTCTGGTCTTCTTATAACTTACCCCATGACTTGTGACATTAATTTCTTAACTGTTCAACAAACAAGACATTCCTTCTCTTGGTTCCTGGCATTGCTGTTCCCTATGTCTAGAATGTTCTCCCTCTTCAATTCTGTCTCCTGGCTTTCCTGGTTTCCATTAAGTCCCAGTTAACATCCTGTCTTTTACAGGAGCCTTTCCTAAACCTTCTTAATTCAAGTGCCTTTTCTTTGTTATTTATTTTCTATTTATTCTGTACATAGCTTGCTTTGTATATATTTTTTGCATGTTGCCTCTCCCATTTTATTGTAAGGTCCTTGAGGGCAGGGACTGTCTTTTGCCTCATTTTGTATCCCCTGTGCTTTGCACAGTGCCTGGCATATAGCAGGCACTTTATAAATGTTTATTGATTGTTCAAAAAACTTACAATGCACAGGTAATGTCAGCTTATTTTCATTTACAACGGAAGGATGGCTCTTGAAGTAACCAGAGTCCATAACAGTAAACGTATGTTTACATACATAGTGAAAAGATTCACCTGATCCTTCAAAACCTGTTCAATTTTTGAACATCTATCTTTAATTGTTAGAAAATTCTTCTTTGTCTTGAGTTGAAATCTCTTTCCCTTATTCCATTCACTTATTTTATTCTACTTCTACCCGTTGGAGCAAAATAAAGCAATTTAATTCCTTTTTAAAAATAACTACCACAGTTTCCCTCTTCTCTGAGTCAAACATCCTTAATTCCTTTAATCTACATGTTACAGAGCTTCAGGATCTCCTGTCTTCTTGGTTCCCCTCTTCCGAATGCTGTCTAGTTGATCATTGTTTTTCTTCAAGTATAGTGACTAGAAATGGACAGAATGCCATTGATGTAGACTTACCTGTGCAAACTTCAATAAGATTATTATGTTCCATAAGCTAAATACTACATTTCTATCAATGTATTCTGAGATTTCTTTACTTTTGTTGTTTTATTTTGTCTATCTTTATACAGTTGATTGACACTGGGCAAAAGGTCAACTAAAATTCTTCAGGTCTTTCTTACATGGGCTGTGGTCAGACCAGGTTTTCTCTAGCCTATAATTTTATATCTAATTTTTCAAGCTTACATATAGGGCTTTGCATTAGTATTTCCCAAATATTAATTTTACTGATATCAAATCTCTTTTTCCTCACTATATCACCTATGTAGCTTTACCAGCTTTTCATTATTTCTTCACTTGATAATGCTTTTATGTCATTGTACAAATCACTGGTAAGAATATTGAGTAGTATGGGACTGAGAATAGAACCCTAATGGCTTTAAAAATTCTTTGTCATGACTGACTTTGATAGACTTAGCCCTTCTCAGCAATGCAAGGACCTAAAACAATTCCAAAAGACTCATGATGGAAAATGCCATCTACACCCAGAGAAAGAGCTATGGAGTCTGAATGCAGAGCAAAGCAGACTATTTTCTTTTTGATTTGTTTTGTTTTGCTTTTTTCTTTCTCATGGTTCCTCCCGTTCATTCTAATTCTTTTGTACAGTATGACTAATATAAAAATAGGTATAATAGGAATGTATACATAAAGCCTATATCAAGATTGCATGTCATCTTGAGGAGGGGGAGAACATTTAAAACTTATGGAAGTTAATGTTGAAAACTAAAAATAAATTATTTTTAAAATTCTTCATCATTAAATCTAGTTGACCACCTTGCAGATTTATGTGATTGATATCAATAAGGATTATGTATGGAATGAGTTGCCTTATTGTGATATGTTAGCAGCATCCCTTTTCTATTTCTGTGAACATGTATTGTTATAATTACTAACTATATACTACAACCTGGCATCACATGCAATTTCAGATTGTCTGAGTATTTTTCAGGTAATACTTAAATGTATTCTCCAAGTTTGTTTTCTAAAATATAAAATACTATTAAAAACACTTTAACTAGTAAAATTCAAAGATGAAAAATGTAAAAAATAAAAATTCAGAAGAAATAAAACAAATTAAACTTAAAATGATAAAAGAAATGAAACTAATTCAACAAACCACACAAGTAAACTATCCTTCAAATTCAAGCAATTTGTTTGAATAATTACTTTTCTTCCTTAGGTGCTGGGTTTTTTTTTAAATGTAGTATATCTTGATTATTCTTGCATTATTAATACATAGCACCTTAACCTTCAGAAAGTGCTTTCCTTACTATAGCACAATTAGATTTCTCTATTTTATAGATTAAAAAAATAGATGGGGAGTAGATTTAAGTGAATGGTTGGTTACACGGCCAGTATGTGGAAGAGCCAGATCTTTAAACATGGTCTTCTGATCCCAAATTCAACATTTCTTTCAGTACATCATGCTATTTTTAGATTAATTATATTATATATAATTATATCTTGTATAATTATATAACATATAATTAGATTAATTAACATTTTATGACTCTGTTGCTACTATATATCTTCTAGCATGTTTTTAGCACAAAGATAAATTTCTTATTCCTTGCTGCTTACCCAAGTTATTGATTATATGAAATCAGTATAGATAAATCCAGACTGTCTTTACTTCAAGAACTTGTGCTTCCTTCAATGTGGGTTCTTCCTTTTATTGACAAAGAAAACAGTTCCTTTGGAATTAAGGAAAGGGTTTGTGTTCTAGAGTTCTTATGGCCAAAAAGTTCTTTAGCCTCAAGCCAGCCTTGTAATAAGCTTCCTTGAACTTAGCTGTGAAGTTTGTGTTTAGACAGTGTACTCAAAGGCTTTTCAGGTTTGTAGAAGATAACAGAGCCTTTATTCCTTTGTCATACGTTTTAAGAACCCTGAGTCCACCTCTTCTCCATAATGAAGCTTTATAGCAGAACTTTAGTGGAGAGCAATGGGAAACTGAATTTAAATAATTAAGCTGTCAGTTTCATCTTAACCCTCAGATGTATATTCTGTTGTACAAATGCATTTTTTATAATTATGCTCAGGCTTTGCCAGTAGTTTTATTTTTTGATCTTCACATAGTAGTTATAATATTATTAGAAGGCCTAGAAAATGGTAAAAACTCCCCATTTCTGCCTATCTCTCATTTCCTCAATGAAAAGCAATGAGTGGTTTTTTTTTTATTAAATTTTTTTTTATTTACTCATTTACTTTTAATTTACAAGATTCAGTTCCACAATCACTTGAGTTTCAGATTTTCTCCTCTCTCTTCCCCCCCCCCCCCATGGTGGCATGCAATCATGTATAGGATCTGCAAGTACTTTCATATTGTACAATAGTTTGGTCATATAGAAGGGCTGTAACCAATGAGTGATCACTGGGAAAAGAAAAAAAAAAAAAAAGAAAAGCAATGAGTGGTGCAGAATTCCAGAGGGTACAACTGAGAAATAGTTGCCCCTTCATGCCCCACTGTCAGGCAAGAGAATTTATTTTGATGAGACGTCCTTTAATAGGCATAAAAGCCCTAATTAAACTTTCTCCAAATAAGATATTGTAAGATTACTAATTTCCTGAAGTGGATTCCAGAGGAATTTATGGATTGGAAGAAGTTATGTAAAGCATTTTTGTCAAATGAGAAATTCTGCTATATATGTTGGTGATTTGTTAACCCTGAAACCTTAAATAAAATATTCCAGAATACTGTTACTTGCTTAACTAGTTACAGGAGGCAGCTTGCATTCATGTCAGCATAGTTTATTCCCCTGAATAAGGACCCGTTTTGTTGGAAAGATATTTTAATGGATTGTGTATCTCTGGAAATTGATTTAGCCTAAAAATAGAGATTGGCGCCAACTGCTGCTTTATTTAGACAGACCAGCAAGAACAAAAATTCTTTCTAATGTAACTGCCTTTGACGACAACCACAAGACAAGGTAATATTTAACTAGGTTTTAAGTGGTTATGGAGTGCTGAGGTAATTCTAGGTAAGGAAGCTAAAATTTAAAGAGCATAGAATGTTGAGATATATGATTTGAACGTATTTCCATTAACCCTTCTTTTGGTGAGGAGAGATGAAGAGCTCTTAAAAAATGATGAAATTGGATTTTGTAAAGATGGTAGAATAATACATAACTCTGCTAAGGATCCTTAAGTTGTATTAAAGAGGATTTGCTAAGTTGTATTAAAAATTTCAGTGATGAAGGGGCAGTTAGGTAGTACAGTGGATAGAGCATCAGCCCTGGAGTCAGGAGGACCAGAGTTCAAATCTGTCCTCAATCACTTGACACTTATTATCTGTGTGCCAAGTCTTGTTGACTTTACCTTTGTAGTATCTCTCATACATCCCCTTCTCTCTTCTGCTACCATTACCACCCTGATACAGGCCCTTATCTTCTCATTCCTGGGTATTGTAATAGCCTGTTAGTTGGTCTCCCTACAACTGGTTTCTCCTCATGTCAGTCCATCCTCTATTCATCTGTCAAAGTGATCTTCCTTAAACACAAGTCTGACCTTGTAACTACCACTCTGCCCTTGCCCAGATCCAATAAACTCCAGTGGCTCCATATCACCTCCAGGATCAAGTATTAAATCTGCTGTTTGGCACTCAGAATTCTTTATAACCTAGTCCCCCTTCTGTCTTTCCATTCTTCTTATATTCCACATTCTCACCCAACCACATACTCTTCAATCCAGTGATACTGGCCTTGTGACTCTTCTTTGAACAAGCTGCTCTCTCTCCTGATTCCAGATGTTTTCACTGGCTATCCCCCATTCATGGAATACTCTCCCACCTCATTTCTGCCTTCTGGATTCCCTGGTGTCTTTCAGGCTCCAGTTAAAATCCTGCCTTTTATGTTTCCCCCATTAGACTTGGAACTCTTTGTGAGTTGTTTCCTTTTGTTAGTATTCCCAGTTCTTAGCACAGTGCCTGGCATGTAATAGTAGGTGCTTAATAAATGTTCGTTGACCAAAACTATGCACTGATTCTTACATGATTCCCAATCAGTAGTTTTATGTTATGTTTGTTCTGATATGTTTGATTTCATTTTTGTGGTTATTCAGTGCCTTTACATTTATACCTTTTTGCTTCTCTTAAGAACACACTCATCAATTAAAGGCATGAGGTTGCCAAGTAGTCTACAAATAAGCCTTGAATTGCTCAAGTCTGAATGATTTCTGTGTCATCCTCCTCATGTCTGCTTTTGCATAGAAGTTGCTAAATATCAAAGAATATGTTCACTTGGTTTGAAGGACCTTGTCAAATTATTATTCTACTTATTAATCTTCTGCAGCAGATACTGAATCATAGGCTGCAATTATCTTCATGGTAGGCTTTTTGCTTATGCTCATCGTGAGAACTACAAGATAGGATGACCGAGTTTTTCATAAAATGTTTCTTATTACTTTTGAAAACACAAAAATAAACCAGCTATGAATTCTCTTACTTGCCTCTCCAAAAAGAAAAAGCCCATCCTTTTCTTCAACTGCATCTTCCTTATGTTCCTATTTCATTTATTGAGAAAATGTCAATTTTGTTATGGTTCCATTTTTTTCTAGTAATCTATCAGCTCCTTTTTCATTGGATGACAGTTTCATATTTTGAATACTAACAATTCAGTTAGTGCTTACAGGCTATTTTAAAACTTTACTAGCCTCTGCCTTTATTATGCTTCTTTATCACTCTCTCAATAGAAGCACAAGGGGGCTACATAGAGCTTAGGGTCATTTGAAATTGTTCTTTGTTCTATGTGTTACCATAATCAAGAATTCATCACTGAATTCTTCCAATCTACTAGCAATCCAATCAGTCACTCAGCTCATATGAAAGCCTTCCTAGCTTGGTAGAACCTATCCAGGGCTTGTCCTCTACTGCCTTCCAAGTCACCACAGTCTTCAAGGCTTTGGGGACCCCTATAAGCTACACTGAGCCATCAAAGGGTATTTGCACTCATACTTATTAGTTTGGGCAGCTTCATGATGTAAGATCTTTATTTACTAAAACTCCAAAGCCTGAGTTCATAGATTGTTGAACCAGCTCTAAGATTTATCTACTTCATTTAGTGATTCCTTACAGAAGGTCAATTTAACTTGTCTTTTTCATTGTTATGTCTAAAGACATGATCTTGAGAATCAGGAGAATGACTTCCCCTGATAAGTCCAGGTTTGTGTCTGATACCTACATGAAACAAGGCTTTCTCTGCTACCTCTTCATTCTATACAGACCATCAGCCAGACTGAGTTAGAAAACTGGATTACTGCAATTCACTCTGCTTGTGCAACTGCTGTGGCAAGACAGCACCACAAAGAGGATACTCTCCGACTCCTGAAATCAGAGATCAAAAAACTAGAACAAAAGATTGATATGGATGAGAAGATGAAGAAAATGGGTGATATGCAACTATCTTCAGTAACTGATTCCAAGAAAAAGAAAACTATACTTGATCAGGTAACCTTTCTTAAATTTTTTTTAGGTGAAATCCTTCAGTCTTTGAAAGTTTTGGCTGCTACAAAATTATGAAAAACCAGTTAGTTATCAGCTTTTGGCCTAGATACTAAGTTCATTATTTAAACTGCCCATTTTCCTTAGCCTTTGATCAGGTTTGCTTATTCATGAGTTAAATGGGAATGATATTACCTAAGGCAAAAGTCAGTAGAAACCTCCCCCCTCTCCCAAGTGATGCACTAGTTGAGGAAAACAGGCCTGCTTCATTGTAATGATTGAGATTTTATTCCTTTTTTTTTTGTTCTGGCTCAGAAGCCATCAGAAATTTTTGACCCTTTAATAAATTTGAGTAGATAATTCTATTGAATCAAAGGTAGAAGGCATTTTAAATGATAACTATATGAGGTAAGTAGGTGCCCCTCCATGCTATAATGACCCACCAAAGGATATTTGTACCTAGACTTACATTTAGGCAGCTTCATGATGCAAGATAATTCTGAAGTCTTGAGTTTGTAGGCTATCAAACTAATTCTAAGAACTGCTTCCTTTAGTGAGTCTTACAGAAGGTCAAAATAACTTGGTTTTTTTCATTGTTATATCTGAAGACATTGAAACATGCATAATTTATTTTTAAAAAAGAAGGCAAAATTAAAATAGAACATAAATATTTTCCTTTTTTAAAAATGAGTCTACATGATTATTTTTTTTCTTTAATAAGACTTTGAAATATCAATGCTCACATGGGCCAACATGTTGCCTTCTGCTTGTGACCCTAAAATTCCTCTATGATATTGTGTTGCATTTCAAGCCTCAGCATCACAATAGGTGCTATGGCTTCTTAGAGAAGTAGTTTATGAAGAATGCTAAGGAGTAGTTATTTAGTTTGGTTTCCTGCTCCCTCTTATCCCTTCTTTTGGCTTCTTTTCATCTCTATTACTCTCTGTGTATACATATCTATCTGACTCTTTTTCTGTACTTTCCTTTCTGTCTTTCACAAATATACTATGTTACACTCTGGTCCCAAATAAATCTCATCACCAAAAAAACTCCAAAGTTACATGTATAATTTTATTTGATATAGAAAAGGTACAAGTCCATACTGAGCTAAAAGTACAAGAAAATAGTGGTCTTTTCAGCTTCCCCTTTTTTCTACTTCTGGTCTAAAGTCTAGGGCTCCTAGTCTTTTCTCATACCAGTCAATAAGAAGTATATAAGGGAGAATGGAAGGAAAGGTAAGTAGTCATGTTGAAATTTCTGCACATTAGTACTGAATCAAGTCTTTCCAGAAAAAAAAAATATCTCTAAATATAAAAATACCTGATTTCTTTACATTTGGAAATTTGAGGTCCTCCCCCCAGGTTTATAACAATTTTTGAAGAGTAAATACCTTACAGATATGCTTGTGAATATGTTACCTTGTGTATTTATCTCCTCTCCTTCATTTTTTCTGTTGTAGATATTTGTTTGGGAGCAAAATCTTGAACAATTCCAAATGGATCTATTTCGATACCGTTGTTATTTAGCTAGCCTACAAGGAGGGGAGCTGCCAAATCCTAAAAGGCTACTTGCTTTTGCCAGTCGACCAACCAAAGTAGCCATGGGCCGCCTTGGAATTTTTTCTGTATCCTCCTTTCATGCCCTGGTGAGTTTGATTTTAATGGTCAGTGATTGTTGTATAAAATGTTCAGTTTAATCATTAATCCCTGGTAGGACTTGACAGGAGTCTCCCAGCATTCATGTGTCACTATTGCATAGAAATTTCTGGTTCTTTTCATACTTTGTGTTGAATGCAGGTCTTTACTCAGTCACATTCTGGGGTTTATTATATAAGCCTCAGTCTTGATGGGGTTCATTACTTTTCAAAGCTAATATGAAATTGTAAAGGCTAAATAGATACTTGCACACCCTTTTCCTATGAAATTACATCCCAATGTAGAGTCACCATGGATACCATTCCCACACTTGGATGTTGAACCATAGAGCTTTTTGGACTAAATTAGTCTGTTGCTTTTTCTAGTCTATTATCTTACTTGGGTGGAAACTGTGGAAGCAGCTGTACCCGTCAATTGAATACAGAGCTGTAATTCAGTCAGAGGTGTTTTTAGGTTGTCTTTAGATTAGCATCATTATTCAAATAATGTGGACAAAGTATAACTGAAAAGATGTTGCAGAATTTGAGAGGTGGATGAGCCCTCTGTAGCCACTTGGTCCAGCCCATATGAAAAAGGATCTTTACTTTAACATACCTGATAAGTGGTCATCCAGTTTCTGCTCAAAAACCTCAAGGAGGGAGTATGGAGCACCTCTGCAGGCAGCCTGTTCTAATTTTTGACACTTCTAATTGTTAGCAAGTTTTTCCTGATATCAAGCATAAATTTACTTCTTTGTAGTTTATTCTCATTTTCCCTATTTCTATCCTCTTTGGCAACAGAGAATAAATCTGATCCCTTCTCCTTGTGGCAGACCTTCAGATACTTGAAGACAATGATTATATCTCCAAGTCTTCTCTTATTTTAGCTACACATACTCAGTGTCCTTCAGCCAGCCCTCACAGAACATTCATTCAAGGCCCTTCACCATCCTTGCTGCCCTTCCCTAAACACCCTCCAATTTGTTAATGGCCTTCTTAAGCCATGTCACCCAGAACTGAATACAGTACTACAGGATGAGGTCTAATGAGAGTAGGATATATACCCCACCCCCCACTACCCCATGTCACCTTCCTGTTCTTGGAATCAGTTTCTAAATTATTAGAACTGGCTTTTTGAATTTATATTCTCTCTACACTAATTATAATATGGCTCTCAGTCTTCTTGGCTCTGTCTTCCCTTTGCAATGTCTAAGTGCTATCACTTTTAGAAGCTATGTATGGAATAAATCAATTAATGAGTTCTCTATTCCTGCTTCCATTTCAGTTTTTCCTAGATAAGTACAAAATACTTAAATGGAGACGAGAATGTTCTTTATAAGTATGTTCGGGTAAATCCTGAAGCATTGCTTTCTTCCGGGGACAGTCATAATTTATATTAATTATAAATGAGTCAATAAAAATTTATTTTAAAAATTACTAAATGTTGTAGAGTTGTTTTAGTAGTGCCTGACTCTTCACGACCCCATTTGTGGAGGTTTCTTGGCAAAGATACTAGAGTGGTTGGCCATTTTCTTATCCAGCTTCTTACCCAGATAAGCAGCTGGGACATATGGGGTTAAATGACTTGCTCAGGGTCACACAGCTAGTAAGTGTCTGAGGCTGGATTTAAATCCAGATCCTCCTGACTCCAGGGCTGGAATTCTGTTGCCTGTACTACCTAAATGAGGCGCATCTAAATGTTCACTTTATGTGTGATTTATATATAATTTTAGAAGAGAATAATATTAATGTTATACCAGTCAAAAATGCATCAAGATACATTCCCTGTACCTGGGGAAAGAGTTCATAGATGCCAAGTACTTCCTGCCTTTTTTTTCTCTGTAATTAACAACATTGTCAATATAGAGCTATTGCTGCCCAATTCTTCTCATTTAAGCATTTCATGTGATACATGGGCTATTAGAACTGGGATCCAGAAGGAAGACAATTCTATGATTGTTTCCACAAACGGTTTAAAAAAATTGAAGACTCTCTTTGTGCTTGTCTTTCAATTCAATTCAATGACTTACTGGAACTAACATCAGATGAATACTCTGTGCAAAACATTGTGCTAGGTACTGAAAACCTTTTGGTTTTTCTTTCTTTTTTCCTTTCTGTTTTTTTCTTTCGGTGGTGTGTAATACTAATACAAATATAGTTATTTGCACCATGAACTTATTTTTTAAAATTAATTTTGAACTTAAAAACAAAAAGAGGGGAAAAAAGAACATTTCCATGTACACAGCACAAAATAGAGGATTCAACGTAAAACCATAAACTTCCATTTCAGACTGTTTATTTTAAAAAAACAACTATGTAATGCTATACATTGTTTTCAAAGCTAACCTGTTTTTCTGTGCTTCTGAGTTTTCTTTTGTTTTCTGCTGTGCACTTTTTTTTCCTCCTTCATTCCCTTCCCTGCCCTAGCTACAATTAAACAGAAATATACACACATGCATATAGACCTATACACACATACATATAAAATCATACTATACCTACTTCTTTTTATCAGTTCTTTCTCTGGGGGTGGATAGCATCTTCCTTCATAGGTCCTTTGTAGTTGGTTTGAGTACTTATGATACTCAAAATGAATTAGTCATTCAAAGTTGTTCATTTCACTTTTCACTGTTTCATGCAAGTCTTTCCATGTTTTTCTCAAGCCAATTAGCTCATTGTTTCTTATAGCACAGTAATATTCCATCACAATCATATACTACAACTTACTTAGCCATTCCCCAGTTGAAGGAGGTCTATCATTATGGCCAACCTTATTGGTGTGAGATGATATCTCAAAGTTGTTTTACTTTGCATTTCTCTAATCTATTGATTTGAATCATTTTTTGTATATATGTGTGTGTGTATATACATATACATATATATATATATATATATATATATATATATATATATATATATATATTTAACTTCTTCATCAAAAAACTGCCTGTTCCTATCCCTTGACCATTCATCAATTGGAAAATGACTCATATTCTTATAAATTTGGCATAGTTCTTTATATATTTGAGAAATTAGACCTTTATCTAAGATACTATCTATAGAGTTTCCCCCCAATTTTCTGCTTTCCTTCTAATCTTAGCTAGATTGATTTTATTTGTGCAAACCTTTTTAAATTTAATGTAATCAAGATTATTCATTTTGCACCTCAGAATGCTTTCTATCTCTTATTTATTCATAAATTGTTCTCATTTCCCTAAGTCTAATAGGTAATATCTTCCACATTCTTCTTATTTTCTTATGATAGCTCCCTTTATAACAAGGTCATGTATTTATTTTACCTTGTCTTGGTAAATAATTTAAGATATTGGTCTATGCTCAATTTCTGCCAGATTGCTTTCCAACTTCCCCAGCAAAAAAAATTTTTTTTTTTTTTACCAAATAATGAATTCTTATCCCCAAAACTTACATTTTTACATTGGTCAAACAGAAAGTTACTATAAACTTTTACTACTGTGTTTTATATGTGTACTCTGTTGCACTGATCTAGCTTTCTATTTTTTAGCCATTACCAGATAGTTTTGATATTTACTGCTTTATAATATAGTTTAAAATCTGGTACTGCTGAACCTTCTTCCTTTACATTATTTTGTTTCATTAGTTTCTTTGAAATTCTTGACCTTTTGTTCTTCTAAATGAACTTTTATGATTTTTTTCTAACTCAGTAAAATAGTTTTCTTTTAGTAATTTAATTGGGATGACATTGAATAAATAGATTAGGTAAAATTGCCATTCTTATTATTGGCTTTGCATACCCATGAGCAGTTATTATTTCTCCAGTTATTTTAATCTGACTTTATTTGTATAAAGAATGTTTTATAATTATGTTCATGTAGTTTGTGGGTCTATTTTGGCAAGCACACCCTCAGATATTTTATACTGTCTGCTGTTATTTTAAATCGGGTATCTCTTACTAGCTCTTCTTCTAGGGTTTCATTGGTGATATGTGAAAATGCTGATGATTCATGTGCATTTATTTTCTATCCTACTACTTTGCTAAAATTATTGTTTCAACTAACTTTTTAATTGAATCTTTAGGATTTTCCAAATATATCATAATATTGTCTGTAAAGAGAGATAGCTTATTACCTCATTTCCCGTTCTGATTCCTTCCATTTCTTTTTCTTTTTCTTTGCTATTTCTAGCATTTCTAAAATAATATTGAATAATATTGGTGATACATAGTGTAGTTTCCTGTTTATCACTTTTAATTAAACCTATTTTAGCTTTAACTTTATCTGAGGCCATGATTGCTACCCCTGCTTTTGTTTTTTATGTCAGCTGGAGCAAAATAAATTCTATTCCAGCCCTTTATTTTAACTCCGTATCTCTTGTTTTTAATTGTGTTTCTTGTAAACAACATATTGTGGGATTCTGATTTTTAATCTAGTCTACACATTTTTGTTTTATGGATAAATTCATCCCATTCACATTCAAAGTGATAATTATTAGTTGTATATTTCCCTCCATCCTATTTTTCCTCACTATCCTTCTTGCCTTTTTTACCTTATCACTTCCTTTAAGTTTTTGAATCTCTTTTTCCAATTAGTTAACTTTCTTTTCATAGTTTTCTTGCATTGCTCTTATTTTTTCCCCCCTAATTTCTCCTCAGTCTTTCTTATTTGATTTTTGAAATCTTTTTTTAAGTTCTTCCTAGAACTCTTTTGGACCTTGTGACCATTTGACATTTCTTTTTGAAGTAGAAGTGGCCTTTTTAACTTCACTATCTTCCTCTGAACATGAACCTGGATCTTCTTTATCCCCATAGTAGTTATCAATGATCAGGTTCTTTCTCCTTTACTTTCTCATTTTTATTTTTATATTATTTTTAGTAGTTTTATTGTAATCAGGTTCTAGTCCCAGGTGTGGGGAATATTACCCCAGATCCTTCTCACTATTATTTTCTGAGCTCTGTCCTGAGGCCCAACCTTGGACACTCTTCTGCACCCCAAGCCTGCTGTTCCACAAGTGCTCTTGCTCCCTACAGTCCCTGCAGAGACAGCCGACTTCAATCCTTCCTTCTGCCCTGGAGTGTAAACCATGGGCTCTGCTCCTTTGTAAGTGCCCCCAGCCAGCAGAGTCCCTGCCCCTCTGCCATGCAGTGTATGCTTGCTCATCCTCATCCTCCCCCACAGCTGCAGCTGGGGACCACATCTGGTCAGCGCAGCTGGGCCTGGTGTCCCGCAACAGTGGATGGTCCTGCAATCTTGCCCTTGCTCAGCTCTCTGACCCTCACCCCCCTTCTCCCCACCACTGTCTGAGGTAAAAATTCCTGTGACCCAGATTGCTGCTGCCTCTACCCAGCTGCCCCTTGGACTTGCAGTTTGATGATTCAGTGGAGTCTTCCTGGAGATATTTGCACTTCACTTGGGCTAAACCTCTGCTTGTAGCAGTCCAGTCCTTCCTAAGGTCCTCTCAAGCTGTCTGAGGACAAATTGTGTCACCCTGACCTTTATTTATTTTTCTTCTTTGATGTGATGCTCTGTCTTATTTGTGGGGGAAATTTGGAGAGCCTGGAATTTTCTGACCTAATCCCTGAATCCTCTGCAACTTTTTAATGCAAAATTTAGGTTTCAGTGGAACAAGTCATGTAGCTGACTTGTCATATAAAAGAATCTTTAAAAAAAACCAAACATTTAATTTTATGGACATTTATGTCTCCCTTCCACTGCCCCCTCCCATTTGAACAATAAAAAGAAAAGCAGACTCATAACAATTATGTGTAGTTCAGCAAAACAAATTTCCACGTTAGTCGTGTCCAAAAATATATGTCTCATTATTCATTTTAAGTCCATCACCCCCTGACGGGAGATAGGTAGTATATTTCATTCTGAGACTTAATTAGCTAGCTGAATGGGTATTAAGAGAAATATTTGTGTATATGTTATATGTTTAAATGTATTCCTATTACAACTCTTAACTTTAATGCCAACAACTTTCTGAATCTACTTTTAGAGATGTTTTAGGAAGAAGTATGATAAAGCTACAGTGTTGTAAATATTTACTTTTTGGCAACTATACTATGATACATCCTATCTCTGCTTTTCCCCTCCACTCTTCCCTTCTACATTCTTCCTTTTGGGGGCTCATTTGTTGTGTGGAATCTCCAGTAGTCTCAGACTGCTCTATGTTGAGGTGAATAATGTTGCTCAGTGTGCTTTGTCAAATCCTACCCCTTTCAACCCATAGAACCTTTATATATACAGGATTAAAACAGATTCTTTTTAGGCTCTCTAGAGATTGACTTCATTATTCAAATAATTTGGGCAAATTATAATTAAGATGTTACAGAATTGGAGAGGTAGATGCCAGTTGGTCTGAGGTTTTTGGATTCCTAATTTAAACTTTATTTAACAGCAGGGACATGAATTGTTTAATTCATAACACAGTAGTTAATTATCACTGCATTATATGGGTGACTGTAGAAGAGTTGGTAACCACATTTTTGACATGCATTGAGCTGGGCCTTCCTGTATGTGTTAACTCCCTCCCCTAACACCCTCAAAATGACTTTTTCTCAAGCAACACAAGCTGTTTGCTGCTTTTTTCCCCTTTGGGACAAGGATTCTTGCTCCTGCCTTAATGCAAATAGAAGCCTTGTAACACCAGTTCTCTTTTCTCTTCCTGGCCCTTTCATTATGTTTATGCTATCAACACTGAAAGTAAAGTGGAGCTTCTCACCAAAATGTAGATTAGTCATGTAGGCTTTTTTCTGTTACCCAGCAATACATTATTTCTGAACTCTGTAGCAATTGTGTTTGGGGAGTTACCTGCATGAACAACTATTTAAAAGAAGGCTCTAGGATATTCACTCTGGTCTTTTATTTCAAGTCAAACTTGTTCCTCCTGCTGCTCCCTTTTTTTACAAAAGAAAGCCAGTGGTTGGGCCTATTCAGGCTTGTCATACTTCACTTGAAACCCTTGGGACTTGATTACAACATTTAGGACAGAGTTCAAGTCTGAACTACTGGTCTGATGATTTTCTTCCCTGCTCTCCCCTACTCCCATTTTGATGAAAATATATTTACATGTTTTAAAATATTTATTCAGAATCTTAATGCCCTGTATATAACTCAATTATTTTTTCAGCTCATATTTTGGGGAAGCAATGATTCTTCCACAATGAGGAAGTAACTGTTGTATGCCTTTATTTTGCCTCCTCAAATTCATATTTGACAGTTCTATATTGAATCACAAAACCCTTCACCTAGCATTTGCTAATATCTTTAATGATGCATTGGATTCCTCAGATAGGCATGTTGGCAGAGAGTGGTTTATTTGGAAGTATCTCAACCAAGGAATGAGTTCCTTGGGAGGGTATATTTCTCATTGGTTCTTTGAAACTTTTAGAGCATGGGGTGGCTAGGTGGCGCAGTGAATAGAACACTGGCCCTGGAGTCAGGAGGACCTGAGTTCAAATTCAGCCTTAGACACTTAACAAAAAACTAGCTGTGTGATCTTGGGCAAGTCACTTAATCCCAGTTGCCCTACTTTACCTCCTCCAAAAAACAACAACAACAAAAAGAAACTTTTGGAGCATATGGGCATCAAAGTGGCACAGTGAGTGGGTAGAGGATGGGACCTGGAGTCAGGAAGACTTAAGTTCAAATCCCACCTCAGACACTTCCTAGCTGTGTGACCGTGGGCATGTTTTTTCACCTCTGTTTCTTCATATGTAGGATGGAGGTAATCATAGCACCTGGCTCTCAGGATTGTTGTGAGGAACAAATGTGATAATAATTGTAAAGTGCTTAGGACAATGCTTAGCATATTGTAAGCACTATATGAATGTTAATATTATAAATATGGTGGCAGTGGCAGGTACATTATTGTTATCTTCTGGATCTTTGATTCAGAAACTCTTTTACCGTTATCAGGTGGCAGCACGCACAGGTGAGACGGGTGTAAGACGAAGAACTCAGGCCATGTCCAGGACTGCAAGCAAGAGGAGAAGCAGATTTTCTTCTCTTTGGGGTCTGGACACTACCTCAAAGAAGAAACAGGGAAGGCCAAGCATCAATCAGGTAGGTGTCAGAAATTCTGTTGATGTTATTGTATTAATAAAATGAATAGATCTGCATTGACAGAAATAGACTGTCCAGAGTCACGTAAGTGGTAGCTCCCAGTACCCTATTGTGATCAGATCACACCTCAACTTTATTATGTTCAGTTCCAAGTGCCCCAGATAAGACATTCACAAAGTGGAGCACGTCCAGAGGATACTGGGCAGTAGCAGGTGAAGAATCTGAGATATTTAATTAGAAAAAGTTAAAATTCATAGACAGTGTGATAGCTATTTTAAAATATTTATGTGGGAGAATAACATGGCTGTTCTTGCCTACGATATGGAGAAAAGGATAGGTAAAATTTATAATTAAAATATCTAATAAATAGCAAATTTCTAAGTAAATTGAATTTGTAAGCAGGTAGATGTTAGAAATCAGAACTGTCACAAAACTGAGTTTCCTAACAGTACACTGTCCAGTAGGAACTGGATGACAACTTATCAGCAATCCAACATGCAGCCTAGTGCTTGGATATCAAAGATGTTTCTTTAACAAGTTTTTGTGATATCCTTCAGTTTCTTAAATCATGGTAGTTACCCCTTTATCCTTCTCCCTCCCCCTCCCAGAGAGTCATTCCATATTACAAATAGTTGGATTTTTTTTTTTGAGGGGAAAAAATTATCACAACAGATTAGCACATTGTAATGCCATGCACCAGCAGATTCCCAAAGGAATGCTACTGTGAACAGCTTTTAGAGTTCAGATTACAAAATATAGTGAACACTCTGTTTATTCCATTACAAATCAAGACAAACATTCAAAACATTATAATATTCACAACA
>CM053591.1:49862687-49881116 GCA_028646515.1 Pseudochirops corinnae | reverse complement strand
GGGGGGACACACTGGGATGGCTGTTTTGGGGCGGTGGGTGGGGGAAAGAAGGGGAGAAAATATGTAACTCAAAATCTTGTGGAAATGAATGATGCAAACTATAATAAAAATTAAAAAAAAAAAAGTTCAGGCCTGGCGCTGGTACCTCCTTTACCCATTCAATGCACTTTATTGGCACTCTATTACACTGTGGATCAAATATAAACTCCAGATTTTAAACCTTTTCACATTCTAGCCCCAACCTATCTTCCAACTTTATTATACATGACTTCCTTTACCACTCTGTGGTCTAGCCACACTGACTTCTACTCAATGGGGTCATCCCACAACCTATAACTAACAGAAGAAATGAAGATAAAGTTTGATTTGAGCTCAAAATACCAATTATAAGGTCTTCTAGAGGTTGAGGTTGAAAATGATCCTTATCTATCGAGGTATGATATGTGTCATACCAAGTAATTTGTCAATGACTATTCTATCATGATCCATTTGAGGCAGATTTATGGTTCAAGCATTGGGTAGTTCTCGTACAGAAACAAGTAGCCATAAAATCTACTGACAAATGGTTTCTGTCATGGCTTGCTCCTCCTTTTCACCTTATTTCAATTTACATGTTATCTCTTATTCCCTCTCACTACCTCTTTTCAATTAATTTAACAGTAAAAATATTGTTTTAGCCCCATTCTTTGAAAGAATATATTTTTTAATAAACATAAAGAATCATATAGTCTAATCTCATTTATGGACTAGTCTCTTATACGTATAAAATATGTGCAAATAAATATGTATATGTGTACTGTGAAACAATGCATAACTATACAGTTAAAACAGAAGATGTGAAAAATCAGTGGATAAGGAGTGAGGAGTCTGGATGTAAATCCTGGTTCATATTGACTACCTGGTTCAAGTTAGCCAAGTGACCTTGGAAAAGTCCCTTCATAGTTTGGGCTGAAGTTTCTCTAATGTTTACAATGATTGGTTTGAAATAGATGCTTTCTAAGATCTTGAATGGACAAGGTCAGGATGCCCTATGTTAGTATATTTCAGTATCTAAATCCTGAAATTCAATAATCTTAGGAATTTTCAAGATGGAGATGTGAATGTGTGTATTTAGATCTAGATATATAGGGATATAAATGTGAACACACACACACACACACACACACACACCCTATATATGGAGTGAAGATGAAAAAGAGAATGTGGTAAGACAAAACCACAGAGTGAAAAGTACCTGATTAGGACAAGTTAATCAGTAATTGAAATTTGCCTTAAGATTTCAACATTCATAGAAGATAGGTCATCTAATAGGACTCACCTGTCAATTTACTAGGTGCTATTACTGTTCCTTAGTCTAGGGTCTAGTCTTACATCTGATACCCAAATGTCAATAAAAGAGCCTGAGAAAACATCAGCCCTGGAGCTGCAACTATGTATGTGAGTAGGGTCCTTCTCAAAGATCATCTCAGAGTTCAGCCCATAGTGGGTTTGGAATTGTGTAATTATAATAGACCCTCTTCCTAGGGCTGCCCAGTAATACTGTTCATATGATCCTCTATAACAACATATGTTTTTTTTCCCCTTTTGGTCAAATGCATGGAAATTGAATTGATTACACGTACACATATATTTCATCTAAGTCTGCTATATTCAATAATCTACAAATATAAGCCATGAACATAAAATAAACATAATAATTTTAAAAATACACATAAAAACTTAAATACTCAAGAGTTATATATCCAAATTAGCATTGTCTGAAGCAAAGTAATCATTGTAGGAGGGCAACTTTTTTTGTCAATGGCACTGCCTCCACTCATATCATTTTAGGAACTCCTCTCTTGGTGCTACCTTCAGAGCCAGTTAATTTAAAAGCTATGTTTTGACAGAACCATCTATTAACCTTTCTTTCTTCTCCTTTGTAAGTACAATTCAGGTGCCACCTCCTACATTAGGTTTTTCCTGATCTCCCCAGAACTTAGCACTTTCACTCTCTCCCTCACTTCTTCTTCTCCTGCTCCCTCTTCCCTGTATAATTATTGTTCTCTGTATGTTGTCTGTTGATTATCAAGAAAAGTAAAAACAAAAATGAAATTACTTTGTATTTACTTATGTGTCCATCCTTCCCCTTCCCTCCCTAACTCCTTGAGCTGAAAGCTACATAAACTTGTAAGGTAAAGTGTGTATTTTTAATCTTTTTGGAGGCTAAATATGTACTGAAGAATTGACCTGAGATGGATATATATGAAGCAGCTACTGTTACTGTATATACTTTATATGTGTAAGAGACTGCTATATATAATAACATGTATATCCCTCCTTGATCTTTGTATCATAATCAACTACCACAGAACCCGGCAATATTAGGTATTTAAAGTTTGATGAACTAAATTTAATTAAAATTATAAACTAGAGATGCTTAGATTTTAAAACAATATGTAAACACATGTAAAAAAAAGAACAAAAGATTAAGAACTAACAGATTAATAAACTGTATCTTCTACCCTTACCTTTCAAAGACACCCAATAATGTTTCCATTTCCTTCGGGTTGCAGACTCTACCTTCTTGTTCTTCTTGTGGACAAGGAAGTTCTTCACGGCTAGGGCTCCAGCCTTTCGTACTGTTCCTTGGGCAGCTGACAGAAGGATATCTGACTGTCCCAGAGAGCTCAAAGTACCACTACTCTGCTCATCGCTGTGGGCTGAGCCAGCTTCCTCAAGGCTCTCACTGTTGTTGGTGCTCATCTCCAGTTCCCGACGGAAGTTCTCGTATACCCCTTGCCGAGCAGCATCTCCAGTAGAGCTGCTGCCACTATCGCTGCCCAAAAATGCTCGGCTAGTAGTTGGGGAATAGCTGGAATTGGTAGCATTGGAGCGCCTGGAGAGGAGGTCTGTATCAATGGTGGCTCCTTCAATCCCACTGTCTGCAAACTCACTTCCTTCACCTATGTTCACATCCTTGAAAAGAGAAAAACCAAGAGAAGAAAAAAGAAGGCATGTCACTTCAGGAGATGCAGAATACTAAAGGAGGTCCGATGGTACGGGCAAAGTGCGAAGTGGGCTGAGGATCAGGCTTACTCGTGAGGTAACCTTGAGCAAAGTGTTTCATCTCTCTATTGATCAGTTTCTCTTGTGAAAAATGAGGAGGCTCTATCATAATCTATAAAATCCCGTCCAGTTCAAATAGTCTATAATTCTTTGATGCCAAGACAGCCAATGTGCTTTTGTCATTCATATTCTATGATCAAGCCCCAAAACTCAGACCTTTTCTTTGTCATCTTCTATCAAACAAATAATAATAATCGCTAATGATACCTAACATTTATATAGTGATTACTTTGTGCCAGGCACTGTGCTAAGAGCTTTACGATTATTTCTTTTGATCCTGACATCAACCCAGGGAGGTGGGTGCTATTATATATATATATATATATATATATATGAGGAAACAGGTGAAGTGACTTGCCCAAGGTCATACAGTAAGTGTCTGAGGTCAGATTTAAACTCAGGGCTGTCTGACTCCAGGTCTGGTGCTCTAATCATTGTGCCACAGGGCTAATCTGTCTTCATTGTTTTAAACTATAAAAATATGAAATTCCCTGGGCACAAGAGACATTCTACTGCTCAGGAGCTGTTAACTTGTCTCAGCATGGGTGCTAAAAATTTGGATGAGAGGGGTAGAATTGGAGAACTTTTCTGCCTTCAGTTGTATTTATCCATATATACATTATACCTACTCTTCCTCCCACCTTCCTCCAGAATGAAGCTTCTTGAAGGCAGAGAATATTTTGTTTTTGTCTTTGTGTATTCTCTATGCCTTGCACAAAGGAGGGTTCAATACATCTTTACTGAATCAGAGGAAGAGAAAAACACTTCATAGAACTTATCATTTATCTGACTTGGGCAATCACCTAACTGGCAAATCAACTATTGAGATTCTGCCACCTGCTGAGAATTGTAGCACTCAGCTGCTCTTACTTAGCCTCATAAGACTGCTTCGCAACCCCTGGGAAAATTCTATAGGCTGATTAGTTGCTCCAAATGTAAGGATATATAACAGCATAACTAATTCTGTAGAGCTGCTGCCTATAAAAAGCCTGCCGTCCATTATTTAATGTGATGACTAACAGGATAATATTGCACCACCCCACCCACTCATCCCACAAGGAAAAAGAGTGTTCTCTTCAAATCAGGTCTGGTAGCTTCAATTCTTGGTTGCTTGGGAAAAGTGTCTTATTTTGTATTGTGCCAAATAATTCTGCAGGGCCCATTGCTCTGCTCAGCATTCTGAGATTGATTTCACTTTTTAAACTAGAGATTCTTAGAAGCAAGCACTTTACTGCCTCTAGCTAGATGATGACTTAGAAAAAAGACAGAGAAGTATCAATTCCCAACTCCAAAAATTTTAAAAACATTCACAGTTCTATACTCACACTCAGGTTGTAAACTATGCGGAAGAGAGAACTGCCCTTGAATTAAGGTATTAATTGCTAGAAAATGTTTCATGTATTTCCCTAAAAATAATTAAATTCTATTGTAACAATGTTGTTAAAGTCTACCATAATCACTTATAGATCACCCTTCACCCTGCTATTTGAGTCATTCCCATATTTAATATTATCATCCCAAGCACTAGGGTATGCTTGCATAATTCCTCATTAGCTAATTAAACTTTGACATATTGCTCAATTAATCAAGTAAGCTCAGAGTTCACACCCTAATTCATCAAATATTCTCCAAGCTGGAAAAACTTGCTTTCCCAATCTACTACTCATGCCTCTCTATACATTAAATCCCTTCCCTTGATTAAGGAACTCCTTAATCAACTCTTTAATTAAGGTTAAATAAATATTAAAATTATGGAACACAGACCTTACTAGCAATGACACGAATACTAAAACAGAGGTGAAAGTAACTATTAACATTTTAGCCACGAGAAAGTGTCGCTTTAAAGTATCATTGCAACTGTGTTTGATTTCACTTCTGAACAATTGTGCTCACAACTTAGTTCACTGAAGAAACCAAAGTCTCTTCTCCAAAATTTCCTTCAGTAACTTTATTAAGTTTCACCAAGAAAGGAATCTCCATCCTCTTTCTCTCTGTGTCTTCACCAGCTTCTTTCCAACCATGACAGAATAATAGTCTCTCATCGGATTCAGTGCTAAAAGCACTGAAATAAAGTTTCTTCATGAAACAACAGCTAAAGATAGTTCAATGTTTCTCCTCACCTTTTTTCCTCTGTCTTCTCCATATTTTATGTCATAGAATAAAGATAAATATATACTTTCCCTCACTCCATACGAAGAAGAACCTTATAAAATTAAAGAGGTAACTGAAAATCATATCACTGCTACCCTTAGAGTCAGTAACAATTTCCACTGCCTCCATAGGATAGGCTTTTAGGGTTTTTGGATTAAAAAAAAAAATTTTACACAAAAATGTGCATTTCTCATATAAGGTTATTTTTCTTTTTAAAATATGTAAGTCAGCATGTAACTTTCAAATAAATCCTCTATGTCTGCAGGTCTTTCTGTCCTTCTGTTTTCTTCCTTGTTTCAATAACCGTTTTTTCTTTCTTTTTTCTACCTTTTTTCTTGCATGTGTGTTGGGGTCCCGGGGGGAGGGGGGCGGGGAGTGTCTACCCAATTCCTAGACGCCAGACTGAAAGAATAAACAACAATCCTTTAAACAAATACACACAGTCAAGTAAAAGAAATTTCCACATTGGACATGTCTGAAAAGGTATGTCTTATTCAGTGCCTCAAGTCAGGAGGTAGGAAATATGCTTCATCAATAGTACTGCTATACCAGTGGATCATGGTTGATCATGAATATTGATTAGAGTTCTCAGGTCTTTAAAACTTTCCTTTACAATGAAATATGAGTCTCAAATACAAGTCTTTGCAATGCTGCAAATTACTGTATAAATTGTTCTGTAAGTTATCTCACTTTATTCTAAATGAGCTTATACTAGCCCTCCTAGGTTTCTCTGAAGCCATTTTTCAATCAATGGGCATCCCCTTAGCTTCCAATAGTTCCAGAAACACCCCCCCCCCCAAAAGCTGCTGTAAATGTGCCCTTTTTGTCTTTCTTTGACTATTTTGGGGTATAGATTTAGTAGTGGGTCAAAGGGTATGCCTCATCGTTTAGTAACTTTTGGGGCATAATTCCAAATTACTTTCTACAACAGCTGGATCAATTCATAACTAAACTAACAGTTCATTAGTATGTCTGTTTTCCTATTGACCCTGGGTGAGGCTTTTGAAACAGGTGTCACATTATGAATAATTAATTATAGAATAATAACAATAGTAATGTTGGATATCATAGTTTTATTGGCAAGGAGTTTCACTGGCAAGAAATAAGACTTTTATTAGCTAGCAAGGTTTGCAAAATACTTTACAAATATCCCTTTTATCCTCACAACAACCCTGGGAAGTAGGCATGACTACTGTTCCTCTTTTACAGATGAGGAAACTGAGGCTGAGAGTGGTTAAGTTACTTTTCCACAGAGTCACACAGTTATTAGAGATGACTAATATTTACCAGTGTTTCTCTATAATATGAGTTAGATCTATCCCTTCTTGTTCCTTTCTTTGACAGGGGTTAATTTTCCCAAAAAAGGAGACAAAGAAGTCCAAAGCCTGAAGGGGCTGTGTTTCCCTGACTCAGCTTCCTGGTCACCAAAGGAGAGTCAGGCCCATCTAACTTGGCATATATTGTAAGACCACTCAAGTTACCATGTCCTTCACCATATCTTGACTTGATAACCACACACATTTTCATATGGAGATTAGAAGGGCTTTCTCCAGAGAAACTAAGTACTACTGTATTTTTCTTGTATATCCTTGCAATGTTAGGGCAAAGTAAACCTTCTTTTGATAACTATCTATGACTTGAGTGCCACATTTCACCTGAACATCGAATCTAAAGGAAGAAGACCAGGTTAGACCGCTCCTTGTTAAATCTGATAGTAAAGTAATTTTTATTTGAAAATATTTATATTTTTATGTGAACAAGATAGAAATAAAAACATTCGGTTACTTCCCATATCACCTTCTAAAAACACTTCTTCTGTGTATTTATGTACTTCATTATTTTTAATAATAATACTTACATAAAGACCTTTAGTGCCAATTTTTTAAAATGACATTAAAAATTTTTAATGTAATTGGGAAATATATAACAAAATAAATAAAAATATATTAAAACAATAAAAAAGGCCTTTAGTGAGTTTTAAATTCTTTGCACTCTGCATCACCTCATATAGGTCTTCCTATATTTCTTTACATTCTTCATAGATATCATTTCTTATGGTACAAAAATATTCTTACATATCAATATGCCACAATTTGCTAAGAAATTTCTTAGCTACTGAATGAATATATTTTTTTCATTTTTTCTTCTAGTAAGCATAATTCTGCTAGGAATATTTTTGTATAGATAAGTTTTATTTTTATGTCAGTACCATTCTTGAGGTAAAGTCCAAGTAGTGAGAATAGCAGGTCAAAGGATATGAATAATTTTATAGCAATTACTATATAGTCATATAGCTGTCTGAAAAGAATGTCCCAATTAACAGCCTAACAAACGACGAAAGAGTATGCTTACATCTCCACAGCCCTAAGGGCATTGAATATTAAGATTTTAAATTATCTTGCCAATTTAATTGGTTTAAGTATTTCTGAGTTGTTAGAACTTGCATTTCTCTAAATATGAAGGTTTAATTTTAATCAGTTCAGGAGGTTTCTGGTCATGTGCTTCTTTTTCAAGAACTCCCTATTTATATGCTTTGATGACTAATCTTTCAGTAAAGGGTATTCCTCTATGTCAATTTCTTATAGATTTTAGGTATCAAGGTTCTTATGGCAAAGGTTTTCCTTTAATCTGTTGCTTGCTGCTTTATTACAAAAGCATTGCTGTTTGTTAAACAAAAAGACTTTATTTTAATATGATCAATGATCAAAGGCATCTATTTACCTTATTTTGCATTTATTCACTAACTGAATTTTTCCTTTCCACAACCGTGACACTCACTCTCTCTCTCCTCTCCTGTCCCTCTCTTCCTCTTGATTTCTCCACATACATATATAATACACACACACACACACACACACACACACACACACACACATGTATATAGACACATCCTATGTATTTAAAATTTATTGTGCATGGTATGCAATATAAATGTAAATACTATTTTACACCATACTGTTACCTAACTTCCCCAGTTTTTATTGAATAATTAATTCTTTCCCCAAAGTATATAATTTGAAATTTACCAGATAGAAGCATATGGATCTCTGGTCCTAGTGTTGTATTACCTAACCTGTTCCATGGATCTATGTGTTGATCAAATATCAAATAATGATGATGATTACTGCTTTATATTAAAATCCAGCAGTACAAATACCCTTTTCTCCCCCACCCCCCAGCCATGAGCCTGGATATTCTTGTCTGTTTATTTCTCCATATACATTTTATTATTCACCTAATTTTATTAACTGGCATACTTGTATTTTGATCGATATTATATTAAATCTATAAGGTATACCATACTCATAGAACTGCTTCCCTCCTTTTCTCGTCTCCAATTATTTAATTCCTTTATTTTTGTTTGAATTGTTTTATAGAACTCTTTCGTTTGTCTTGATAAATTAATGCCCAACTAGTTTACACATTTCATCATAATCAGAAACATTTTTCTCCTATCAACATGGTTTTTTAAATAATGATCTTATGTGTTTATTATATCCCAGTATTTTATTTTTTTTAATGACTTGTTTATTTACTTTTAGTTTACAAGATTCAGTTCCACAATCACTTGAGTTTCAGATTTTCTCCCTTCCTTCTCCCCCCCGCCCCATGATGGCATGCAATCATGTATAGGATCTGCAAATACTTTCACGTTGTACAACAGTCTGGTTATATAGAAGGGTTGTAACCTATGAGTGATCACTCCCAGTATTTTATTACTGATTTTTTTTTTTTACCTGTGGAGTTACTTCCATTTTCTAGATAAGTCAGCATATTATCTTCAAATAAAGATTTTATGCTTTTCTTCACCTATATTTTCCTTTCATTTCAGTTTTTGACATTACTGCTCTACTTTCATTCCCAAAAGTGTGTCACAAAATAATCAGTAGAGCTTTGTCTCTAATGACAATCGTAGTGAAGCCTCTAAATTTTTTATTACAATAATAAATATTTTGTAATATGTTACAGAAAAATTGTATCTGTATGCTTTTTTTGTGTAATTGCTTTTAAAAACAAATGAACAGTGCATTTTAAGAAAGCATTTTTCTACATATGCTGAAAGGACTGTTCTAGGATTCTTGTTATTTATGTTTTATGATACTGTTTTCCTAATACTAAAGTATTCCTGGTATAAATCTATTCTGAACAAAATGAATAATCTTCTGGATCTTGTTTTTATTTTATTGGCATTTTTTTTTCATATTTCTATACAGAGAGTTACTGATAATCCAACAATAAAATTAATTTATCCCTCTCTCCATTTCTTCCCCCTTATATGAATCAGGAGTCAAGGAAAACAGCATTACTTTTGTTTCTAATCCTTCCAGGATGATTCCATTGAAAAGTATCTAATAAGTCAACTCTTACTCTAGGCTTTCTGAATATGAAAAGCTATTTTAAGGTAGACTTTTATCTCCACAAGTGTCTCAGATTCAGAAAGGATTTTAAAAGACTATCTTTTGTATTTTAAAAGACTGAATTAATTTGCAAATGAAGGTCTAATTCTTCATTTTTCACCATATCCTATTCTAGCTATTATTACTTATTACTGTAGAACTATTCTGCGTTTTAAATCTTTCAAAATATAGTGCTTTTCAATTGCTTATAAAACCAACTCCTTGTCACTGTAGTCTTGAAATTTAAACCCTTGTTTCCATGAGTAAAGAGAAATTGGGATTACCTCTATTGGAATCCTGTGAATTCTGCTAATTTTTAATCTTTCCTTTGTTTTCAATTTTTTTTAGTAAACTTTTTATATGATGTCCTTAAATCTCATCATCGAGTTATTTTTCACAGTTTTCAGAAAGATCATGCTTAAATTTTCTCCTTTTTCTTTGTCCTCCATATCTAGAACTTTTTTCTGCATAGCTTCCAAATCTGCCTCCCTTCTGTTAAATGTTTTATTGATGATTCCTAAAACTGCTGTTATTTCTTGTCCTCCCAACAGAGCCCTCTCTTATAGCAAAGAAATACATTTAAACAGAACAAACTGAAACACTATTTCTTAAAGCATGCTTCGCTCTACACTATTACACATTCACTCTAAGCAAGTATGCCTCACAACCAATCTTTTAAATACAAAATCCAAATCTGTTTCTTATTGAGTAACTTTCTGGGTATTGTTTGTTTGTTTTTTCCTCTCTCCTACCTCCTCTGTTGTTTTAACATTCTATCTTGCAGAAAAATAATTCTGCTTTCTCCTGAATCCCTGTTTTATTTAAATTCTCCAGAGATAATTCTAAATTGCCATGTTCATCAACATCTTGTTTTAAGGGCCCTTAACTGGAACAAGCATTTTATTTTATTTCACAATGTTTTTACTCATATCATTTCTTCCTTTCATTCTTACAATGTGTTTAATATGCATTTTGTCGCATCTTGAGAATATATTAGTTTTGCTGCTATTGGTACTGTTGATAATCTACAATAGTTTCTTCTGGCATTTTTTCCTTTGTTTTTTTTTTTTAAGTATATTTTTTCACTGTATTTAAACTTTAGTTTGGTCATTTTTTTGAGCGGCTCACAAATATTTTTTATTTTTAAGATTTCTGGGACCTTTGATTATTAAAGTGCAGATCTTTCTTTTCCACCTTGCATCCCACTTCTTTCTACTCATATGGTTACCATCTTAGTTCAGGACTTCATCACCTCTTGCCTAGCATTTACAAGTTTCTTAAGTGGTCTCCTTGACTGAAGGTTCTTATCACTCTATTACCAAAGTCTGAAAATTATATATATATATATATATATATATATATATATATATATATATATATATATATATATATAATTTTGTTTTGGTTTTGCTTTTTGGAGCCAGGAGGGCAGGGCAATTTGGGGTTAAGTGACTTGCCCAAGGTCACATGGCTAGTAAGTGTTTAGTGTCTGAGGCCAGATTTGAACTCAGGTCCTCCTGATTCCAGGGCCGGTGCTCTATTCACTATGCCACCTAGCCACCCCCCAATCTCCAACTCTTTTAAGTGGCAGTCCCACATGCCTAGAATACACTCCCTCTGTCTCACAGAATCTTTTTCTATAAGATGCGATTCAAACAATATCTTCTGAATGAAGCCTTTCTTGATCTCCTCATTACTAGTGCCCTTGCTCCCAAACTACTGCATTTATTTACTTTATATTTCTGCAATATATATTTTCATACTGTTTCCTCTTCTTCTTAGGAGGGCTTGTTTTAACATTTGTATTTGGTTCCCTAGCACAGTGCCTGGCACATGTAGGGGCTTGATAAATGCTTTCTGATTGACTGCTTGACTTCTAACACAATCCAACCTAAGAAATACTTTGATTTATTCATCCTCCTAAAGAAAGTAAAGAGATGAGGAGACATTTTTATAGGAGTGGCTTTGTAGCACAGGATGAATTTATCTACCTTTATTGCTCACAGCTTAAAGTAACAGCTGAATCTGTGATTCAAGCAGAGAATTTTTATTGCTTCTGTAAGTGGAAACATATGTCCAATACTGCACATCAAATTATATAAATTTTTAATCTAGCCCATAGAGAAATAACAGCTGACTGCCAATTTCTAACCCCCTAGTCTTATCACCTGAAGCATGCCAAAAAACCAGAAACTCAGGAACTTGAGAGATTCATTTACACTTAATGTTAATTACTCTAGGCTTCAAGTAGAAAAGTGAGGTTAGATTATCTCTAAATCTCTTTTGAATTCTAAATCCTAGGATCCTAAATTCCACCAAATATTCTAATATCATTATAATTTGTTTGAAGGAATTATTCTAATACAGTGAAGCAAGTTTCCTCACGATATAATTTCACTTCATTTACCTCTAATAGAATAGTCAACATATCCATTATACTCAATACCAGAGATTCGAGATTCGTACTATATTCAATGTCATTTCTTAAGGGCTGGAGGATGCAGCAATAAACTCCTCCCAAAGCCTTCCTTAGTAGAAGGCTCAGAACCCTTAGAATTTTCCAAGTAACTTTCCATTTTCCATCAGCAGCTTTGCTTAATTTTGACTCCAGCTTCCCCGCCCCATTCGGTTTCCTTTGTGGTCTTCCCCCATTAGACTGTAAACTGTTGAGGATGGTCTTTCTTTTTCTCATTGCTATCCCCCGCACTTATCACAGTGCCTGGCATATAGCAGGGGCTTAATAAATGCCTCTTGAATTGAATTCTTACAGCTCAGAAGAATGAGAACTTTTTTAGATGACTGGGGCAATTTTCAACATTCTTATCTTACAGTTTGTTCAGAACCCTTCCTCTTCTACACTTAAAGGATTAAATGACATTCTGTAACATTGAAACTTGCCTTTCTGCTATAGTTGGATTCAAATATCGACTCTTCCAACTACTCTCAGCACGACCATGTCCCACCTCAGAAAACAGGCACTAACAAAGTGTAAGGGTTGAAAAAATGGTAATATTTTTTAGCAGTCTACAGAAAACAGGAGCAAGATTCTCTCTGAACTTCAGTTTCCTTATCTACAAAATGAGGGGGATTGGAATTAGATTCTATGAAAATTCCTAATCTCAATTTATATCACAGTAGCTGATCTTTTCTGAATTAGTTAATTTTAGGAGTTACAGGAAGGAAGAAGCTGACAAAAATGTTATTTAAAAACAACTTGGAGATGATCTGAATGATGATGTTCTGTGGGTGGACAGAGAACTAACTGTTAAAACTGGCCCATCATCAGGTCAGAAGATACCTGAAAATAGCCTAAAAAGTATAAAAATAATAATTTCATGAGGAAAATATCCATTACAATTACACTTCAGAGTCATCAGACAACTTCATAAATCTTGCAAACTCAACATAGATCTTTCTGTTCCAAGTTTTCACCGAACTTTGACCAGAGTTTCTACTGTATGTTCAAGTACCTGAACTCTGCATTTTGGAATTATTTCCATCAGAAATAATTCATAAAATTGATCTAACCCATTTTAGTGGTGCCATAAATTGCATGAAGAATCCATAGCAGTCCCCTGGGATGAAGAGTAAATTCAAAATATATTCTTACCTGCTGCTTAAAAACAGCGCCACAAAACTTAAGGACAGATAAAAGACACTGTGGTCTTTATAAAAGCAGTTGACTTATGTCATGCTATGTATGGTATGGGTTGTTCTATTTTTATAGTGGATTACAATTGAAGAGGTGAATAAGCTGTGTCTTAATGATAGAGCGGTAAAGAAGTCATTACGAATAATTAGAAGAGAACTTTTTAAATCTTTCCTTTTAAATCTTTGTTACAAAGGAAGGCTAACTCAGTAAGAGAGAAGGAGCTATATTGGGAAGAGAATGTGATGTTAAAAATGTGATCTAAAATCAAGTAATTAAAAAAAATTAAAGAAAAAAATAATTTAAAAATGCGATGTAAAAAACGTTTTAAAAACCTCAAAAACATTAGAAGAGAAAGTAAAATTTATGAGGGCACTCCTCGCCATAAAAAAAGAAAAGAGTAATTGGCAGCAAACAGCAGCAGTACCCTAGGAACTGTCTTAAAAATTGCTGATTCCAAGACTACTGATCCACATCAACTTGAACATAAGTGTCTAGCAGAGGGCCAAAGTGCTTTGCCCAAAGATCAATTCCATTTAATATTGTTATTAATAACTTGTCTGAAAAAACTGATGCCATGCTTATTTGATATAAGCTTATTTCACACAGCTGTATCTCCTGAATCTATTTTAATACATTGGATGATCAAGGAAAGGTCGAGAGACTAAAGTAATGGGCCTCATCCTAACAAGATGAATTTGAATAGGGATAAATATAAAGTCTTGTGTTTGGCTTTTAAAAATCAACTGTCCATCCAGTCATTCTGAAGAGCAATTTGAAATTATGCCCCCAAATTTATTAAACTATTTGTACCCTCTGCCCCAGCCATACTCTCCATATCCCAAAGAGATCAAAGGAAGAGGGAAAAGACTCATATACAAAAATATTTACAGCAGTTCTTTATGTGCAGACAAAGCACTAGAATCTAAGGGAGTGTCCATCAACTGAGGAATAGCTGAACAAGTTATGGCATATGAATGTGATGGAATAGTACTGTGTTATAAGAAATGTTGAGAGAGATCTTTGCAGAAAAACTTTTCCTTTGATGAAATGATATGGCATGAAGTGACCAGAACAAGGAAAACAATTTATACAATAACAAATCTGCAAAGACAGACTAAGGAATCTGATCAGCTCAGTGACAAACCACTAGTCCAGGGACCTCATGGTAAAACCTGCTACCCCATCTGGACAGAAGTAATGGACACAGACTGAGATGTTTTGCATATGGGCAATGTGGGAATCTGCTTTGACTATACACATATATTTGTTTTTCTTTCTTTTTCAGTTGTGGGAAGGAGGTGTGGGAGGGAAAGAAGGTAGATTTTTGCTCAATGAAAAAAAAGTTAAGGTCTTCTCAGTTCGAAATCTCTGACACTATGTTGTAGAGAAGATAACTCATCAGGTTTGCATTTAAAGCAGATTATCTCTGAGGTCCCCTCAGGCTTTATGAGTCTATATTTATCTATTATGTTATTATACAGTACTTTATAAAAGAACATGTCTACTTGTGATCATTAGTCAGGGCTTAGGAGCAAATACACATTGGTTATAATAAGGAACAAAAATTAAATTTTTCACGTATCTTTGCCTTAACACATTTGCCTTAACTCAACAACAGAGCTGTGAGGACCTCAGGTCATGGCATATTCATCTTGGGGTGAGGGAATTTTGGCCTACAAAGGTGTAGTCGGTAATTTGCTGCTGTGATTTCAACGCCATAATGATTATTGTGTTGTTATATTTCTAAGAAGCCCTCCAGAGGGAAAGCAAACTAATTCTGCCAGGAAGCCCATTCCACTTTCTACCATGCTAATTGTTAGGAAGTCAGTCAGTCAGTCAGTCCTTCCTTCCTTCCTTCCTTTCTTGGAGGGGGAAGGCAGGGCAATTGGGGTTAAGTGACTTGCCCAAGGTTACATGGCTAGTTTTGTGTTGTGTCTGAGGCCACATTTGAACTCAGGTCCTCCTGACTCCAGGGAAGGTACTCTAGTCACTGCACCACCTAGCCGCACCATAGAAGTTCTTTCTTGTATCGATCAACCAAAATGCATTTATTAAGGGCTTACTATGAGACAGCAATAGGCAAAATCCATGAGAAGCAGTCCCTGCCCTCAACACACTCACATTCTGATGGAAACAACCTGTTAATACAAGACATATACAAAGTAAGTGGAAGGTAATATCAGGAAGGAAAGCAGAGAAGTGGCAGTCAATTACAGCTTCCCACAGAGGCTGAGAATTGAAGGAAGCCATAGAAACTAAGTGGCAGGTAAGTGGTGTGTTAGATAGAGCGCTAGGCTTGAATTCAGGGACTTCCTGAGTTCAAATCTGAGCTCAGACACTCACTTAGCTATAAGACCCTGGGCAAGTCACTTAAACCTATTTGTCTCAGTTTCCTCTCAGTAAAATGAGCTGGAAAAGGAAAGGGCAAACCACTCCAGTATCTTTGCCAAGAAAATCCCAACGGGGTCACAAAGATTCGGACACAACTGAAAAACTGAACGACAATAACAACAACAAGAGAAAGTAAGAGTCAAAGAGAGGGAACATATTCCAGACATTGTCACAGCCAGTGTAAAGGGCAAAGAGAGGAGGAGCTAGTGTCCTATGGGAAGTCAGCAATCAGGCAAGCTAGAACATAGAGTATATAAAGGAGAGTGAAGTACAAAGACTGGAAGGTAACAGGGGCTAGGTTATAAAAAGCTTTAAATGGCAAACAGGGGTCTTCATATTTGATTCTAGAGTGAGAAGGAAGAGACTCTTGCTGAGTAGTGGGAGCTGACCGGAGCTCAGATCATGAGCTTCCTATTGCAAAATTCAGGCCTACACTGAAGAAAGTAGGGAAAACCATCAGACCATATATGTATGACCTATATAACATCTCTTATGAATATGAAGTAAAAGTGATGAATAGATTTAAAGTATTAGATCTGGTAGAGAGAGTGACTGAAGAACTATGGACAGAGGTTAGCAAAACTGTACAGGAGGCAGCAACAAAAACATTCCAAAGAAAAAGAAGAGCTAGAAAGCAAAATGGCTGTCTGATGAGGCAAATAGCTGAGGAAAGAAGAAAAGTGGAAAGGAAAGGGGAAAGAGAAAGATATACCAACTAAATGCAGAATTCCAGAGATTAGCAAGGAGAGAAAAGGTTTTCTTAAACAAGCAATGCAAAGAAATACAAGAAAGTAACAGAATGAGAAAGACATGAGATGGCCTCAAGAAAATCAGAGATATCAAGGGGAAAAGTTCCAAGCAAAAAATGGGCATAATAAAAAAACAAAAATGGTAGGGATTTAACAGAAGCAGAAGAGATTAAGAAGAGGTGGTAAGGATATACAAAAGAATTATACAAGAAAGATCTTAACATCACCTATTATCATGATGGTGTGGTTACTGATCTAGAGTCAGACATCCTGAAGAATGAAGTTAAGGAGACCTTAGGAAACATTGACATTAAGAAGGTAAGTGGAGGTGATGGAATTCTAAATGAGCTATTTAAAACTCTAAGAATTGATGTTGTTTAAGTGCAGCATTCAATATGCCAGAAAATTTGGAAAACAAAACAGTGATGACTGGATCGGAAAAGATCAGTTTATGTCCCAATCCTAAAGAAGGGCAATGCCAAGGAATGTTCCAATTACAGAACAATTGTGCTCATTTCACATGCCAGTAAGGTTATGCTTAACATTCTGCAATTTAGATTTCAGCAATGGTTTTTGTCCTTTGTCCTCAAAGAGGACCAAAATGACATCAGTATGTTGGAACAAGATATGGTGTGACTGAGCTGATCAGACCAATATGAGTTCTGAAGGCCCTAACATAATGTAAACAATGTGAACTGAGAATTAGTAGAAGCCGTAGAGAAATCAGAACCAAACTGCCAATATTTCCTGGATTATGGAGAAGGCAAGGGAGTTCCAGAAAAGCATCTACTTCTGCTTCATTGACTTCACTAAAGTCTTTGGCTATATGAATCACAATAAAATGTGGCAAGTCCTCAAAGAGATGGGAGTACCAGATCATTTTACTTGCCTCCTGAGGAACCTCTATGGACACCAAGAAGCAACAGAACTGAACATGGAACAACTGGTTAGTTAAAGGTTAGAAAAGAACTATGAGAAGCCTACATATTACCACCTTGTTTATTTAACTTATATGAAGGGTACATCATGTGAAATGCCAGGTTGGATGAATCAAAAGCTGGGAGAAATATCAACATTTTCAGATATGTAGATGATACCACTCTGATGGCAGAAAGTGAAGAAGATTAAGAAAGCCAATATATGAGGGTTAAAAGAGGAGAGTGTACAAGCTGGCTTGAAGCTTAGCATCAAGAAAAACTAAGATCTTACCAACTGGCCCCATCACTTCCTGGCAAATAGAGGGAGAAGAAATGGAAGCAGTGGCAGGTTTTATATTCTTGGGCTCCAAGAGCATTGTAGACAGTGACTACAGCCATGTAATTTCATGGCTTGCTTGCTCCTTAGACAGAAAACTCTGACAAATCTGGACAGCATATTAAAAAACAGAAACATTCCCTTGTCAACAAAGGTCCAGATAGTCTAAGCTATGGTTTTTCCACTAGCAAAGTATAGTTGTGAGAGATGAACTTTAAGGAAAGCTGAACACCACAAAATTCATGCTTTTGTAATACTAGAGAAGACTACTGAGAGTTCTTTGGACAGCAAGGAAATTAAAATACTTAAAGAAATTAATTCAGGCAATTTACTGCCAGGTCAAATATTGAAGTAGAAGCTTAAATACTCTGGCCACATAATGAGAAGACAGGACTCACTGGAAAAGACCCTGATGCTGGGGAAGATTAAAGGCAAAAGGAAAAGGAGACAGCAGAGGATGAAATGGATGGAGAATGTCATGGAAACAATGAACATTAACTTGGACAGATTTTGAGAGATCAAATGGAGGAAAGAAGGGCCTGGCGTGCCATGGTCCATGGAGTGATGAAGAGTCAGACATGGGGGGGGCGGAGCTAAGATGGCGGAGAGTAAGCAGTAACCTGAACAAGCTCCCAAAGAATTTCGTCCTTGGGAACTAAAAAGTCAATTTGAGCGGATTTAAAAGTGACGGAGCCTATTGTGAGACGGAGAGTGACAGATTCCCAAC
>CM053591.1:49844313-49862187 GCA_028646515.1 Pseudochirops corinnae | reverse complement strand
CATCCTGCCCTACCAAAAAGTTACATAGGAGAGAATAGACTGGGGAAGGGGGGACACACCGGGATGGCTGTTTTGGGGTGGTGGGTGGGGAAAAGAGGGGGAGAAAATATGTAACTCAAAATCTTGTGGAAATGAATGATGCAAACTATAATAAAATTAAAAAAAAAAACAACATAATCTACTGATCTAGTATCTTCTCCTCAAAGCTACATGAAAGATGTGGGGGAAAGTGGGCTAAGGGGTGTGAGGAAAGCCAAATTTTCCTGTCCTAGAAGGACTAGAAATTGTCTAGATCTTATTTAAACCACTCAGAATGGTTAATTTGTTTGCCCAGCCAATTATATCATTCTCTTCTTGATTGAGAGAAATATTTGCATCTCATAAAGGCATCAAGACACCACACACACACACACACACACACACACACACACACACACACACACATACATACATACACACATATCTTTATACTTTACCACTTCATTAACACTTTGTGATTACATTCTGTGCCTTCTGTGACTACATCTCCTGAATTAGGGGCCTGGACCTTAGTCTTTGAGCAATAAAGAATCACATAGGCCTCATGAATAGGGGAGTGATATATTTAATCCTGCATTTTAGGAATATCAATTTGGCAGCTGTTGTGAGAATGAAATTTGGAGGAAAAAGACTAGAAGCAGAGATACAAATTAAGAGGCTATAGCTTTAGTCTAGGCAGGAAGTGAAGAACATCTTAGCTAAAGAAGCATTGAAGAGAAGGATTTGGTTTCAAGAGATGTCGTTTGTAATATATGGCAATTGATTGGTATGGGACATGAGTGAGAAGGAAGAATCAACTTAATGTCACTGATGAATGAATTTATATTTGAAATGAAGAAGCACTTAAGTGTATGGCACATTACTTCGTGTCAGGCATTGTGCTAAGGACTGAGGATTCAAATAATGGAATAGCGGTCAAAGAGAAATGTTTTTGGCCAAAGATGGTAAATGGAGTCATAGGGTAATTGATTGACGCATCTTTCAAGTAGTGGTAATGTTGATTTGATTAATATTTCCGGGGCTGGAGATGGAAATTGAGGGGAATGGGGAGGAGTTTGGAGGAGGGACAACATGACATGAAGATGGCCAGAGGGATGCTTAAAAGGCTGAGTTGGATGAGATATGGTGAGCCTTCTAGGTGGGAGTTGAAGTCCCAGCTTCAAAGATGGAAATTGTTCTCAAGATGATAACTCATGTTAGTAATTTTAGGAAAATTTTAGTGATTTGTATTCATGGTGTTGTTTATTTGTTTCAGTGATGTTTGACTCTTTGTCACCCCATTTGGGGTTTTCTTGGCCAAGATACTAAAGTGGTTTGCCATTTTCATCTCCAGCTCATTTTATGGATGAATACACTGAGGCAAACAGGTTTAATGATGTGCCCCAAATCACACAGCTAGTACGTATCTGAGGCTGGATTTGCACCCAGATCTTCCTGACTCCAGGCCCCAGGATGTTCTATCCACTGTGCCACCTAGCTGCCTATCACGTAACATTAGCTTATCTTTTTTTTCTTTTTGGTGGCTCTTTGAGGAAAGTACTTTGGATAGAAAGTATCTACTGGTATGTCCTACTTTGGTGAGTATTACATAAATGCTGGCTTGTCAGCTGTGACACTTTAATGCTTCAAAGATCCCTTGGTTTTGTTGTAGTAAGTACTCCTTAGGTGTAGATAATGTCTCTGTGACTTAAGAGAAAGTGTGTGAGTGGTTGAGGTAAAAAAAAAAAAATCCATAATTCCCTCCCTCGTCTGGTGATGAACCTCACCTAATTTAGCTGTGCTCCTTCTGTTGCCAAGTTCATTCTCCCCCTTCCTGTTTAGTAGGATTTGCTAGAACTTGTATTCTACTGCCATAGCCTTTGAAAACTCAGGGTCAACCCCATAATGAGGCATCAGAGGAGATCTTTAGAGGAGGTATTAGGTATTAATTCTCTATTAATCTGTCAGATTCATCTGTGAAAGGTGTGATTGTGTCTGATCCAGTACCCCATTTGTTTATTTATTTTTCCTTAGGTGTGTTTTCTGATGCTGTTGATGGTCTTTAAATAAAATTTGCCCCATATAAGGTCTTGAGAAATGATTTAGTAATTTTGAGGTTTTCATCCAATATCCATGCTTGTAGAATGAGGACAATGGGATAAAGAGGTAGCTAGGTGGTTCAGTAGATAAGAACACTGGGCTTATGGAGTCAGGAAGACTGGAGTCTTCTCAGATACTGAGAAGCTATGTGACCCTGGGTAAGTCACTTAACCTTTTTCTGTCTTAGTTTCCTCATCTCTCAAATGAAGGTAATAATAGCACCTACCTCACAGGTATGTTGTAAGGATCAATGTGATATGTGTAAAGTGCTTAGCACAGAGCCTGGCACACAGTAGGCACTTAATAAATGCTTGCTTCTTTTCTATTGGGAATACTTTTTTTGAGAGCTTTTGTTAACTCCTTAAGCAGTAAATCTAGTTTAGTTTCTTTCCTTTAATTGTGTATGGATTATAACACAAAGATTAAATATTTGATCTTTGTTGTTAGCGATCGCATTTTTAACAGGGTTAATATCAGTAGAATGTTATAGTGATTGGCTAAATTACCTCTCTTCTCCTAAGGAATTTACAGCTTTTTATTCTCTAAAACCATATTATAGTTATCTTGCTTTGTGATTCTCTCAGAATTTGGCTTATGCCTGCGCTTTTGGTAACTGACACTCTATGGGAAAGTGTGGTTCATCTAAAATGTATGAATAAGACCTTGGTAGGAGTCTCACAGTAGATGAGAGGAAAGAGGGACTGAGACAGGATGTGACAGGAAGCCTGAGTTCTCCTAGGTGAGAATGCCTAAGGGGAAAAACTAGAGGAGGTGGGGAAGAGGGAGGTGGGAGGTGGTAGTGGGTGGAGAAGAGAAACAGTCTTTCCAACACACCCAAATGACCAGATTCATCATTGCTTGAAACTTAATGAGTTACACCCACTCGCTCTGCCAGAAGCTAAGTGAAAGGCTTAAGCTTCCTCATTTGTGTTACTGAATGTAAGAGAGCATGTGAAATGAGAGAATCGGGAAAATGCACTTCTGGCTGATCTGTGGTAAGCTTCTTTTATTCTTTCTATGGAACGATTGCTAATCCACTGCTTTCGGCTTTTGGTTACAAGGGATAGCAACAGGGTAGTGTGGGAATTTAGATAAAAGTGAACTTGCCTAGGGAGAAAAACTGTAGTCTGCAATTTGCAAGCATGCAGTAACCACCATAAGCTTTACTCAAAGAATTTTATTTATTCCTTTCTTAGCCTAATACCATTTATTTATGGATTTATAAGGTATATAGTAGGATTTGGATTTTTAAGTCTTTTTACCTCTTTTTTTCCCTGCCCTGAGTGATGCATGGTCTTGAATACAGCCTCCATAGTATTGAATCCATTCTCCTTTATAGGGAGAATATATGTAGGCTCACATTACTTCTTAAATATTGTGTCCTTTACCCAGCCGTCTACCTTCATTTCAGTAATTACAGGTTGTTATTGCTGAAAATGAACCCTGTGAACAGCTTCAACTCAAACTGTGCTCTGTTACATGCCTGGGAAAAAATTGCGAGGAAAAATTAGAAAGACCTTGTCTTAGAGCCATCATGATTAGAGTTTGGATTTAGAGCTCATTCCGAGTGCTCAGATTCCTAAAGAATATTTAAAGCATGGAAGGTTGTTTGACTCACATTCTTGTCTATTAAGGTTTTATTTTCTATAGCTATTAACCAAGCTCCCTGTTTAAAAAAAATCACTTGCGTGGGTGGCAGTTTTTCTTAGACTTTGATTGCTTAATTCTACTTTTGCGAAAATGGGAGTTTGCATGCAGGGCAGTAGCATTGGAAACGGTTGCAGAGGAAAGTCAATCTATATACATTTGGAGAATAAACTTGACTGAAGGCAAAGAAAGCATCCAGCACATATCTTTTTGCATTTAGTTTTTAGCTATATTGCATATTTTATTGACTGTGGCTGCTGCTTCTTTTTCTTCTTTTTTATATGCTATAGGCATCAGGTGGTCAGAAAGTCTCTTGGTTTTCATTATTTTCCTCATTTCACAATTGACATTTCAGCAATAAAATGGGCCCTCATAAGTGTTTTTAAAGCTCATTTTTAGCTAAACGGTAAACACAGTTGCAAGAAACATAGGTGGTTTATAAGAACATCAAGTTATTTCTTCTCCTGAGACCTGTTGGGTCAGTAGGATGAATATGTTGTGTGTTATGATACATGCATATGTCTAGACCTCATCTCTACCCCATTACCCATATAAAAGCCCCAAAAGTAAAAGTACTTTTACAATTCACTTAACATTAAAACATTATTAAATTTGACCTTGTGGTAGTTTTGTAAAACAAATATACTTGCTTAACTGGAACAATAATCATTTAAATAATGAGGAATAAAAATTATTCACAGGTTAATGGAAATGAGAACGGAGAGAACTAAAAATATGATTAATTCTTTGTATTATACAATAGAGTTGGGAAAAGGTACCGTACAATGATTTACATCATAATTAGATCCTTAAGAATTTGTCTATTCCCCATCAGTCCCAAATGTATTTCATTTTTTCTAGTAAATAGCTGGGTTTTGAGCTAGCCTCTTGTGTCTCTATTGGGTCTGATCGTCACGATTGGCCTTATTTAGTTTAATATACCTCTTTATTTTCTTTTTAAAATTTTTAAAAAAATGTTTTAAAATAAAGTACTGACTCTCTTTACTTCAAGAAGGATGTTGTTACTGTATTTATTTTCTATATTTGTTTCTTCTGTAGAACTTTTTTGTGTTAATAGAGATATTCTTTATTCATGTTTATCAAAAATTCATTATGTTATACCCTACTTACTGTCATTATTTTAGAAAATTCTTTCTAAGATTTAGGTAAGATTTTCTGATGATTGTATGTGAATTATAGGTATTTTCAGCCAATTTCATTTTATAAATTTACCTTGCATGATGGCAAAGCAAATTCTATATAATGACTGTGAGAGATGGTTTTTAAAAAAAATTTCTAATGCATTATTCTTGATTTAAAAAAATTCTAACAGTAACATAGAAAAGCTTCCCTTTTTAAATGTATGCTGCTCTTAGAAGATCCTGGTGCCCCAGGAGATTGGTGAATGGGTGACTTTCCCCTGTCTCAGTATCCTAACTCTCTCTCCCCTTCCTAACCACATCACATTCCCATTGAGTTGTAGGTTGTCTCCTGGAAAAGAGAGGCAGAGAGTAGGTAATGTGAGGTGGGGTAGGGATATTAGCAGAGATCTCTGAACAAAATGTCCACAGTACTCTCATATACAGTAAACCCAGTGTATACAACATGCAAAATGTATATGGTATGTTTAGGTATTAAAAAGTACAGCCCTGAGTAGATTGGAAAGAGTCACAGAGAATGACCTAGGGGCATGGCCCTGCCCTTGAGATTGCAAAATAAAAGGCCTTTAGCCCCACCCCTAAGGGCTTGTAAGAAGGACCTTTGAAGGCTATAATGAATGAAAGACACTTGAGCACTTTCACTGTAGCTAAATTGTCAGTCAGGCTGGCATCCCCATATTCCCAGAATAATTTGGCAGTGCAACGGTGTCCAGAGTCTTCAAGATCATTTCGGTAATGGTGGACCTTGCTTTAAAAATACCCATTCTATGACAGTCTAGATTTATTTAACCAATAAATTATGTGGAGAGGGAGAGATTATTGGCTTAATAAAAGGCTTTGTCATTGGTAGTTCATTCTTTTAAAGAAAAAAGAAGCAGAAAATAAAAACAGAAGGTTTCTTGAGTGGTAAAAGATTTGTCAGAATAAATACCCCCTTTCCAGTTATTTCTTCTGTCCTTTGAGTGGTGAAATCACTACCTTCATTTTTAGAATTCTCTATTCCTTTTCAATAGAATATTGTCAATGTATGTCATTCAGATGGCCACTTTTCTTTCAAGCCTTTGATTTCATTTTGTCTTTTTTTTGTGATTCCTTCATTCAGCATTTTGTGGTCCCTTTATTCAACATTCAATACTTCCCTTCTTCCTTTCACTTCATTTGTATTTTTCTATCCTGTTTATGGAATTAAAGTAGGCACAAGAGACAAGAATTGTGTGTGTGTGTGTGTGTTTGTGTGTACACATCCACACATAGTAGATGCTTCTGTTAAAAACTACAAAATCTTGAATTGATAGGACATAATCTGAAAAACTTTCTCAGAAAATTTATCCTTTATGTGTTGGGAAATAGCTGTCAGGCTGTGAATGAGTTATTAAAAACTTCAGTTTTCCGACATCTCTTCAGTTGTTTGTCTCCCAGTGACTTTTCTAATGTTCATTTCCCTACCTGCTTTTGGTTTAGTAACCCATTTGTGAAGGTCATAGAGAAAAAATTGCAAGTTTTATTCATGTCTATTGCCTATATACATTAAAATTGTTTATTTTTATCGACCTTTACTCTTATACATTACCTTCATTTTCAAATATGTCCCTCCCCCTTTCCCTTGCCCAGTGAGCTATTCCTTATAACAAAGATTTAAGAAGAAAGAAAAAAGCAGTTCAGCAAAACTAGCCAACACATTGACTATGTCTGACAGTGATTATTTTTTGTTTGTTTAGATTTTTGGACTGTATCTGTGATTTCATTGGAATGGGGAATTCCTGAAAAATAACTCCCTCCACCAATGCAGTTTGACATTTGTTTGTCAACTTACAGCCTCCAAGAGTTGCCTGACTATATATTGTGAGGTTAAATGATTTTCCCAGAGTCACATAGCCAGTATATTTCAGAGGCAGAACTTCAAACATGGTCTTCTTGACTCTGAACCTGGTTCTCTTTCCGAACAAATGGAATGACTTAGAAAGGGGATGGAGGATTCTAAGGAGAATGTATATTTGTGTTTCTTTGCAAGACTATGTTATCAAAACTGCTATTTTGGTAAAGAGTGTATTCCTCATCTTGGGTTTCACTTGTACACTGTTCCTTTCTCAGGCATGGCATGACCTTGAACAGGATAGATTTATAGGACGGAATTGGTCTGATCATCTTGAGATGCCATGTCAAGAAGTAAAGCAATGGTACTAGGCAACAGCAATCTTTCTGGACTATTTTTAAATGAGAATAACTAGGGGAAAATATTTTTGACAAGAAGTTTGTGACATTACTCTTATTTCTATGTTTTAAAAGAGCATTATGGAACAGTGCTCACTAGTATTCTGGACATGTCGAGAAAAAGCAAGCATATCATATGGCTGTCCATGACAGATTCATGGGAGGATGTGGGGTAAGAGTCTCATAGGATGAGTAGGTATGGGATATTTGGTTATTATATATATTGAGGTATCAATGAAAAATATTTTTTTAAATGCCATGAAAATTAATTGTACCAATATTAGTTGATACAATGAAGTAGCAGAGAAATTTTACAGAGACTTGATAAGACCCTATAAATTAAATCATCACATACTCTGATGCTTGGTGACTTCAATATAGAGATGGAAAAAGGATGGAGAGAAGTCTATGGGAAAGCCTGGTTATGTAAGAAAGTTTTAGAGTGACCAAAGACTTGAATATTGCATAAGAGCGTCATGCCTTTATATATGATGAATTCTTTCTTTGAGAAAAGAATTGGTAAGCCCTAAACATACAAACACCAAATAACACCGTAAAGAATGAAATAGATTCTAACAGACAAGAAGAGACTTGTTATTAATATGGAGGTTATTCTTGAATTAGCTGCCTTTGTATAATGAGACTATTACCTCATGAAAGCGAAGGTGAGAATTAATTAAAACATAAAAGAGGAAAAATAATGAGAAAAGATGGTGTTCAATTGAAATAACTTCCCCCTAAACTAAACAGTTGTCAATCAAAAATTGATAATAGAACAGAAAAGGTTATTGACAATAACTATAATAATTTTATTTAGAAGATTAACCAATAATGTATTTTTAATTAATCATATTATACATTATTTTTATTGTAAATTATAATTTACAATAATGTAAATTAGTTACTACAACAAGGAAAGACCAAAAGAGCCTGGAAAGCACTTAGCAGACCTCTGACTTCATTGCCAGAAAGATAGAGGCAGAGATGCTAAAGGCAGGAGGTTAGAATGTAAACTCATTTGTAAAATCTTATGAAGAGGAATGATGTATGATTATGAGCAATATCATCTTATAAGGCAGAAAGAAGCAGTGGAGGGTAAAATCAGTTTAAAGAAAATTTGGCAAGACAACCAACTAAGCAAAGTAATCTGAGGGGCATTTAAGGATGAAAGTGGAAAGAGGACAAAAAATAAGAGAGTGGAAAATATTTTTTAAAGTCACTATGTAATTGTTTCTTTCAACAAAGACAGTCGAACCATCACAACCCAATTCTCATATAACACCTCCACATGTGCTTAAAGAGATGGGGGAAATGGCATTAATGGGTATAAAGATGGGAAAAGCAGCTGAATCAGACCGAGAATACCTAGAGATCACAATGAAGGCATGAAGGTGTTCAATGAACAGTACTCATTTCAGGGGGAAAAATAACTCAGACCTTAATACTACCCTCAAAAAATCATTGAGAGAACATCAATAACAAGTAACCTCTTTGTCTTTTCTCCCATCTACATAAAATCTTAATTAGAGTCATCTTTATATAAATCAAGAACATCTTCAGTGATGGTATTCATCTGTTTTTAAAGACAAAGTTTATGTGTTTCTATTGCCTGATTCAATTCATGAATCCTATTTCATTAATAGCAAGAAAAACCCAAATCATGTAATCATATCAATAGATGCAGAAGAAAAACTTTTGAAAAGTAACAAAGTCCATTTCTGATAAAAACATAGGAATAAATGGATGTTTCCTTAATATGATAAGTAGTATCTTTTTAAAACTAAGAATCAGTATGAAAGGGATAAAATATTGGCCTTTTCAATTCGATCGAATAAAGCAATGATTATCACTATTATCAACATTGCTTTTTGATATAGTTCTAGAAATAGTGGCTGTAGCAACAAGATAAAAAAAATTGAAGGAATAACTACAGACAAAAAAAGTTACTGATTTTTGTGGATGATGATGATGGTTTAGTTTGAGAACTCTGCCTTCCTTCTGTTGTTTCCTATTTATCCTATATGCAGCTTTCTTCATATATATTTATTTGCACATTGTCTTCCATATTAGATTGTAAACTTCTTGAGGATAGGGATTATCTTTTGCCTCTTTTTGTATCTCCCGTGTTTAGCACAGTGCTTGGCAGATAGTAGGTGCTTAATAAATGTTTATCAAATTGAATTGATAATCTTTGATAAGAAAGTAACCCTACTGGGAGTTGTTGAAATGTAGCCTTGCCAAAAGAGGAGCATTTTTACCTAGATGGCAGTTCAGATCCTGAATCTTCTTATGAATAGATGATCTATTCTTATGAATAGATTTAGAGCTGGAAGAAACCTCAGAGGTCATTTAATCCAACCCCTCCTTTTGTGCATGAGGAAACTGAAGCCCAGAGGAATGAAGTGACTTTCTTGAGGCCACATGGTCCATAGAAGAATCAGGACTTAAACTCAGGTCTTCTTACTTCTAGTCCATTTCCTCTATCCATTATTTTTTTATAACCAAAAATAGAAGCAGTTTGTTTGAAACTGAGAAACTTACTCCCTAGAATTGCCAAGATGATCAAATGAAATATTGGTGAAGGGTATAGTAGGTGCTATATAAATGCTTGCTATTATTGTTAATTATTACTCTATTGGGGAGCATAAAGGATCTTTCCTATCAGTGCAATGTTCCCCGGAAGGGAAGGTAGTGTTAAATACCTTCCAGATAGGTTTGGATTTTATGTTGCATTCTGCTTTTATCTGTCATTTTTGCTTCCATTGCCTTCAGTGTGATAATTCATTTTTAATTCTTCAGAGAATGTTACATTCAGAGTTCTACTGTCATGTAGCAACTCTGATAGGAAGTTGGACTAAAACACAGGCCTTTGCCTTGCTAAAGCTCCAATTCCTTAAGATAATTTTTCTATTTCACAAAGGTAATTTGGCTAGCTCATTCTTTTGTTCAACTCTCTACAGAATTTATTGTCCATCTGTACTATCTTCCATATACATACACAAATATACTCACATACGTGTACATACATATCTACAATGTCCCCAAAGTCTGAGAATAATTTTGAGCTTGAATACTTTAAAACTGCTCTAAGGCTTTTGGGACTCCCTATGTATAAGTATATTTTTTTGTGTGTGTGTATGGATACAAATGCATGTACAAGTGTACTTAGTTTATCCAAATATATGCTGCATTCTGGATAGTAGACATTCTTCATCCACTTGATCTTTCTGGTATTGATAGGCAAGTCAGATTCTTTTGAGTAATTCCTTCTAGGTGGCTCAGCAATGTTCTGGAGGCTTCATGGAATGCTATGTAAATAAGAGCATTTCTATATAGTACTTCATCATCCACAGGGAATTCCTATTCAGTTTGGACACTGGGATGGATGTCCTCTATGTTACTGGCAAACAACTTTGGTGAGCATACATTTCCCTGTTTTTAGCCTTGAACAGAATTGTATTTGTTATCTTTCAGGGAATCTTGAATAATTTTAATGTATGGATTAGAGATACCTTTTGAGAGACACCTTTTTGAAAAGATAGCTGGGATAATGGTGTTTTTTCCTCAACCAAATCAAATGTCTTTTTATAATCAGCAAACCAGCACAGTGGAATCTTATATTCTCTATCTTTCAATCAATTATGAAATGGTAATTTTGTAGTCCCTTGTAGATTATCACTTGTTGAAAGCCTTCACCCTCAATGAGGATGCCTTTGAGCATGGATGACTCTCATATGATTTTGATTAGATAGGAGATTAGATACATAGGTTGCTCATTATTGATGTTCTCAGGGTCCTCTTTATAGTATTAATAACTTTTAAGATCTTTTTTTCTATGACTTTGGTATTTATTTTCCCCTCAAATATCTAGGATATTGATTCCTCAACATTCCCATAGCTGTTTCACATCCATAACAGATTTCCTTCATATATGCTTGGTCCAGTCCAGCTGACCAGCTGCTTTTCCCATCTTTATTCTCTTCAGAGCTGTTTTCACCTTCCTTGTGAGCACATGTGGACCTGTGATGTTAAGGCCCAAGTGTGATTGTTTCACTGCATTTGATGGAGAAAACTGTTTGTAATCTGATTTTAAAAAATGTTTTCCAATTTCTTGTTTGTTGTCCTCTTCCATTTTTTGTCTTTAAATGCCCATTATTTTGCTTAGTTGAATGTCTTGCCAAGCTTTTCTTTAAAGTGATTTTACCCTCTTATGTCTCTTTGCTTTATGAGATGATGCTACCCATAATCTTGTATCACTCTTCTTTGTAAGGTTTTACAAACAGTTTTATAATCTAATCTTGCTTTGGCTTTGTCAAGTCAAACATGTTTGCTTTCTGGCTCTTTAAAATATTTCTAGGCTCTTTTGGTCTCTTTACTGTTGCATTTGGTTTATGTTGGTTTTACTTTTGAATAAAATCATTATAATTAGTATCAATGTCATACTTGTTCATTTCATGTTGTTATTTATTCAAATTGTTCAATGCTAAATTGTTTCAATTGTATAACATGTTTTTCCTCATTGTTAGTCTTGTGCTTTTTTAACCTATTCTGATCTGATAAATTGATGGTTTGACTGCAGACAGGTGACTCGGTAATAATTCCACATCAATATTAAGTCTTTTCCTGTTTGTCAAGAGAAAATTTGTTTAATTTTTTGCATTGTCATTTGGCATTCTCCATGTCCAGAACCTTACCCCTTCTTTTCTTAGTAAATATATACATGATGTGAAGGTGTGAGACTTATAATCTGAAAATCTTTGATTTTTCTCATTTCTTTTGTCTATAACCATGCTCTTCATGTTGTTTGACAATGCATATTTCTTGCAAGAATGGTAAATGTTTGTTAATTAGAAGGAAAAAAATTAACAATTAGGGTTTATTGACAGTCTAAACACTGTGTGGTCCCCTCTCCCATCCTGACCACTCACTGCCAAATGGAAAGATTGAGGAGGTCCATATTGTATTTGTCTTGGTTTCATTTGTCACTACAGCCAAAAAAAAAATCATTACCAATTGGCCAGCCTATGGAGTAATGCGCCTTTCCATATTTAGGAAGGCTAATTCTTGGAAAACAGATTTGTTCTGTTAGCAGGCTATACTCCAGGATTTACCAGTGTGGCATAATCTGCCAGAACTCATGCTTTGCTGGCATAGTCTTTGAGAACTTCTGGTTTCCTCCATACTGTGATGACACATTTATGATTAACATAAATAAACAAATGTACATATATTCTTTATACCTGCTTAAGAGTTTTTTATTCACAGTAATGGGTGATTAAAAAAAAGAAGTATGTAGACTACTGGTCTAAATGATGGCATATAATCTTTCACTTGATGCTAGACCAACTAATAAAGCTGTGTAATGTTGGCTAGATTACTAATCTCTTAAAATCTCACTTTCTCCAGTTGTAACACAAGAAATCATTGCTCATCGTAAGTACACTTATGGTTCCTACTTTGAACTCTCCCATTCAGCCTTATTAGGCAGATGAGACTGTTGCTTGGTTTTCTTATTTTAAAAATGCATCACATATCAGATATGTTCATAGACCCCATAGCAGGAAGATGTTCTTAGAGATCTTCTTGTCCAGTCTTCTCACCATGAGTGGGTAAACTCAAGTACAGGGAGGTTGTGACTTGGTCCAAATTCAGTTAATAAATATCAGAGTTGGAATTTGAACCCAAGTCCTCTGATGGTCCAGGCTTTTTCTGCCATACTGTCTCAAATGTGCTAGTTCTTGGAGAATTTGAATAGTACAGTGACATTATTAGTAGATTTCCTCAGTTTGGAGATATTCAAGCAGGTACAGTGATGGACTCTTAGCTAGATTGGAGAGATTATTTAGATCCCCTCTGTGACATCTGTGTTTCTGTGCTGGTCATCTAATTTTTCTGTGAGTCATGATTGAAAGTTAAATGATTCTCATTATCTTTAGGATAAAGACTAAGCGGCCCTGCCTGGCATTAAATGTCTTCTCTAGTATGGTCAGAATCTGGCTTGTCCTACATTATGCCACACAAATGAGATAAGATATAGAAAGTTATTTGTAACCTCACTGTGCAGTGTAAATGAAGAACAGTATAATTATTAGCTTCATTATCACTGCCTTGGCCATATGTGCAGCTCCAGCCAGGCTGGTCTAGTTACCACCCGGAACAAATCACATTCCAGCTTTTTTGTTCATACTGCAGTGCTTGTGACTGTCATGTTCCCCCTTGTCTCTGCCTGTTCCAATTTTTTTTCATCACTCAAGGTCCATCTCTTTTCTGATTCCTTTCTTAGGTAACTTCAAGGCATAGCTGTTTTCTATACTAGGCTTTTCCTGATCTCCCCAACTCCCCAGTTATCCTCTTTCCTTCTTGAAATCACTTTGTATATGCCACTGTTTGTATTTAGGCAGCTAAATGGTGTATAAAGATACCTTGGGCCTGGAGTCAAGAAATTCTGAGTTCAGATTCAACCTTACAGACTTCTATCTGTGTGACCCTGGGTAAGTTACTTAAACTGGTTGCATCAATTTTTCCATCTATAAAATGGGGATAATAATAGCTTCATAGGGTTGTTGTAAGCATAACATCAGACACTATTTTAAAGTCCTTCGCATTGGTATGGCTGTCTGTCTTTCCCTCTGGTGCTACACAAGTGTCACCTATTATTGTTATCATTTACCCGTGTATCTATTCAAACACAGAAAACAAAGTGCCAGTCAAAAGAATCTATTGATTTTCTGCAGAATAAAACCCTAAGCTTGAACTCACAGGATACATAGCTGGTAATTTATCAGCTCTAATGACCAAAAACAAATCAGGCATCTTTGCTCTGAGGAAGACTCTACTTACCTTCTTTCCTGATTCCTAAGACTGCTAAATGCCTCCCCTTTCCTTTCTTCCCTCATACCATAAATTACTTTGTATGTGGGTATATATATATATACGTATCTCCTCAGATAGAATTAAAACCCTTAAGGATAAGGACTATATTACTTTTATCTTTGTATTCACAGCTTCTGACACATTGTCTAGAACACAATAGGTGTTTTAATAAATTTTTGTTTATTGATTGATTGAATAAAAGTCCATTGTAACTCCAAGGAAAAGCCAAGCATTTCTTGAATTTCAGTATTGTTTTATTGTACCTTGCTTGAAATATCTAAATTTTAAAAAATATGTAGAAATTTTATGTTGGGAATTCAGTCTATATTTCTTTATGTCCTACTCAGGAGAACACTAGACCTTTATTTAAAAAAAAAGTACATTGAGAAAATGAATTACAAATCAGTGTTTTGCGTTTCATTAAAATGATGATGGTTGTCTTGATTGTCATAAGGGTTTTTTTTTTTTACTCACTAGAAGATAATAGGAAATCTTCATTTGGTTTAAAGACAGTTAAGAACATATCAGGAATCTGGGGGACCCTAAAGAGAATTTTTATGGGCTTGGCATCAATTCCTTGAGTCGGTTATTGTAATAAGTTTAAAGTATCTTGACTGACTAGAGAAGGTTTTAGGAACGATAACATTAAGAATTATTTTTATGTAGGAAAAACCTGCTTTAAAAAAATGGACCAGTGATGATATTTCATATAACTATTTTGTTATGCAGTTTAACTAGCACAGCACTGAAATGTTACTTCCTTGGAATTTGAAATAGATTTTTTTCTGCTTTCTCTGTTCTATTCTTCTCATGCCTAAATGGGGAAAAAAAAACCCCATAAAAAAACACAAAACAACCAAACAACAGTTTGGTAGGAACAGATGGCAGCTCTTGGCGTTTATTCTGTAACAATTTTGGATTACTGAGTGAGGGATGATTTCACTCATTCTCTTGATATGGTGAGTCTAATGGAGGGGGGGCAGTTCCAACTTGACATCAGGTAAACATAACCCTAAATTTAGGCCTCCTAAATCCGTTATGCAACTTGTGCAGTAAAGATTTTCATAGGGATATTTAATTTGGAAACATGCTCAGTTGTTCAAAAGGTTGGCATTTCTGCATATTTTTAATTAATACCTGATACATTTAAGTTCTATGATGGAGAATTAAATTGACGTTGGTGGGGAAAGGCCATAGATGTCTTACTCTAAAGTAATCAATTATTTTTGCTTAGTCTAAAAAGAAAAGTATTTTTCCATAATTAGAAAAACAAAACAATGGATACCTTTTTTGGCAAACAGTACTGTTCTGTAAGCAAGGGCCTCCAAATTTCTGAAGATTAAATTATAGAGAAGTGATTATTCTAGAAGTTATCCCCATAAGCAGGGGATAAAGGTAGCAGGATAGATTTTTGAGTTAGAAAGGATATCATCTATATGGTCTACCCCTTTTATTTTACAAATGAGGAAACCTGGACAGGTGGAGTGATACCCAAAATCATATGGAAGGCAAATATGGGGTTCATACATAAATCCTCTGACCCAGGGTCCAGGGCTATTTCTGTACCATACTGCCTCCCTTTGAAGGAAAATTAAAAGTTGGAAGTATTTGGAAATAAAAAACAAATGATTTGTAATGCCAAAATCTGAAAATAAGCCTAAGTGTAATGGAGAGTGGCAAATCTTCAAAATAAGCATATAGTTTAATCAAAACAGAAAACCAACAATTCACATGGGACTCCAGTCTTATGCTATTTGAAGGAGAGACATGGAATTCAAGGATGATGCTTGTAAAATCATCCTGTCCTACTGAGCCAAAGCTTTCATTCACAATTTTATAACATGGATAACTTTGTTGATAAATATAATTACAAAATATTTTATGTGTTGACTTATGATACCTCTTTGTGTAAAAACACTAGAAAACATAGGAATAAATGGACCTTTCCTTAAAATTGATTAAATAGTATTTATCTAAAACCAAGAGCTAGCATTAATATTAATATGTAACAGCAATAAACTAAGATCCATTCCATTAAAAATCAGGGGTAAAACAAGTATGTTCATTGCCAGTACTTCAATTTGACATAGTACTGAAGTTCTAGCCCTTTTAATAACACAAGAAAAAGAAGTTGAGGGAATAAACATAGATAAAGAAGAAACAAAATTCTTACTTTTTGCAGATGATATGATAGTTGAGTTAAAGAACTCTAGAGAATTAACATAAAATTTATTCACACAATTATTTAAGCAAAATTATAGCACATAAAATAAATCTACATATATTAGCAATTCAGATAGTACAATATAACCCATCAGGAAGAGGTAAAAAGAAAAATTTAATTTAAAATGACAGAATGTATAACATACCTGGGAGTCTTTCTTCTAAGGTAGTACAAGAATTATATAAATACAACTACAATCAGTTGTTTACAGAAATGGACAGATTTAAATAATTGGAAAAATATTAATTGCTCATGGGTAGGATGAGATAATGTAAAAATGTCAATACTACTCACATTTCTTATTCAATCAATTAACAAATCAAACTACTAAAGGATTACTTTATGGAATTAGAAAAAATAGTAAAGTTCAAACAGGCAAAAAAGATTAAGAATCTCAAGGGAAACAGTGAAAAAGGGCATGAGGGGCTGTGTATGTTAGGAGGGTATAGAAATAACCAGAATTTCAAATTATATTACAAAACAGATACTAGTTAAAAAGACAAATCAATCAGTGGACTAGATCAGGTACCCAGTGCATAGAAACAAACAAATGTAGTAGCCAGCCTAGTATTCAGTAAACAGAAAGATCTCAACTACTAGAATTCACAATTTAATAAAAACTGCTGGGAGAATCGATGGCAATATGGAAGAAGTTAGATTTAAACCACTATGTCACACCTTATACAAAGATACAGTTCAAATGGATGCATGTCCTAGATATAAAAGGTCACATAAACAAATTAGAGAAATAAAGAAAAAAATTACCTGTCATATCTATGGATAGAGGAAAATTTCATGACCAAACACGGACTAGACGGAATCACAGAAGATAAAATGGATCATCTTGATTATATAAAATTTAAAAAGTTTTGCACAAATTAATCCAAAAAGTTGAGCTTAAAAGGGAAATAATTAACTTGGAAAAAAAATCTTTGTAGCAAGTTTCTCTTATTAAGATTAATAGTTTAAGGATAGGAACAGGTAATTCTTAAGAACTTAAGGCTATCTATAGCCTTACGGGAAAAAATGTAGTAAGTCACTACTAATTAGATAAATAGAATATTTTTTTGGGGAGGGCAAGGCAATCAGGGTTAAGCGACTTGCCCAGGATTACTCAGCTAGCAAGCAGCAAGTATTTGAGGCTGGATTTGAACTCAAGTTCCCGACTCCAGGGCTGGTGCTCTATTCATTGCACCACCTAGCTGCCCTATACTTTTATTTCTTTTGATAATTCTATGCCTATAATTAAGGGTAAGGGTGTGTGTGTGTGTGTGTGTGTGTGTGTGTGTGTAATATGGTTAAAATACTACTATCTGGGACTCCAAATTTAGGACCTTGGTAATGGCCACTGAATTCTAACCTAATGCTGTTTTCACTGAGAATGATAACAATTTTTTCTCCTTTTTAATAGTTGACTTTAGTCAAACTTTTCTGGAAAAGGATTAGTTGATTAGTTCCTACGTTAGCGAATCTAGACTTTCACTGTTACATATAAAAATGGTACATACCTTTTTTGGATTTCAATTTCAGTGTATCATTTTATCCAGTTGTAACAGCAAGCACCCTAGCATACCTAGGGTGGCTACTAGCAAAGGTTCTTAGATCTGCTTTTCTAAAGGAAAGCAACTCAAAATGGGTTAA
>CM053591.1:49820483-49843813 GCA_028646515.1 Pseudochirops corinnae | reverse complement strand
ACCCAAAAGACAACTCTACACCTGGACATCACCAGTGGTCAATATAAAAATCAGATTGATCATATGCTTTGTAGTCAAGGGTAGAGAAACTCTATACAGTCAATTAAAACAAGGCCTGGAACTGACTGTGCCTCAGATCATGAGCTTCTTATTGCAAAATTCAGACTTAAATTGAAGAAAGTAGGGAAAACCATCAGACCTTAGAGGTATGATCTAAATAACATCCCTTATGAATATGAAGGGGAGGTGATGAGTAGATTTAAGGCATTAGATCTGGTAAATAGAGTATATGAAGGACTATGGACAGAGGTTAACAAAATTGTACAAGCAACAACAAAAACATTCCAAAGAAAAAGAAAAACAAGAAAATAAAATGGCTTTCTGATGAAGCTTTACAAATAGCTGAGAAAGAAGGAAAGGGAAAGGGAAAGACATACCCAAGTGAATGCAGAATTCCAGATAGTAACAAAGAGAGATAAAAAGATTTTCTTAAATGAGCAGTGCAAAGAAATAGAAGGAAACAATAGAATGGATCTCTTCAAGAAAATTAGAGATATCAAGGGAAAGTTTCATACAAAAATGTGCATAGTAAAAGACAAAATTGTAGGGATTTAACAGAAGCAGAAAGATTAAGAAGAGATGGCAAGAATATATAAAAGAACTATACAAGAAAGATCACCTATAAACACAATGGTGTGGTTACTGATCTACTCAGACATACTGAAGAATGAAGTCAAATGGGCTTTGCTGACAGTAAGGCTAGTGGAAATGATGGAATTCCAGCTGAACTGATTAAAATCCTAAAAAATGATGCTGTTGAAGTGCTGTACTCAATATGCTAACCAATTTGGAAAATACAACAGTGGCCACTGGATTGAAAAAGATCAGTTTATATCCCAGTCCTAAAGAAAAGCAAGGCTAAGAAATGTTCAGATTATCAAACAATTGCACTCACATCACATCAGCAAAATTATGCTTAAGATTCTGCAAGCTAGGCTTCAGCAATACAGCAATCAAGAATTACCAGAAGAGCAAATTGCCAGAGACCACATTGCCAATAACTGCTGGATTATGGAGCAAACAAGGGAGTTCCAGGAAAAAAAAAAAACCATTTACTTCTGCTTCATTGATTACACTAAAGTCTTTGTTTTTATGGATCACAACAAAATGTGACAAGTCCTCAAAGATGAGTATAAGGTTGTACTTGGTGTACTTGACTCAGTACGAATACACCAAGGAACAACAGTTGGAACGGAACATGGAACAACTGATTGGGTTAAGGTTGGAGAAGGACTATGATAAATCTGCTTATTGCTACCTTATTTAAATTATATGCAGAGTACATCATGTGAAATGCCAGGTTGGATGACTCAAAAGCCAGAATTAAGGTTGTTGGGAGAAATACCAACAATCTTGGATATGCAGATGATACCACTCTGATGGCAGAAAGTGAAGAGGATTAAGAAAGCCAATTGATGAGGGTGAAAGAGAAAAGTGTAAAAGCTGCTGTGAAGTTTAGCATAAAAAAAACTAAGCTCTTAGCAACTAGTCTCATTGCTTCCTGATGAAAAGACAGAGAAGAAATGGAAACAGGGTCAGATATTATATTCTTGGGCTCCAAGATCACTGTAGATGGTGATCGCAGTCATGAAATTAAAAGATGTTTGCTTCTTGAAAGGAAAGCTATGGCAAATCAGGACAGAATACCAACAAGCAGAGACATCACCTTGCCAACAAAGGCATGTATAGTCAAAGTTTTTCCAGTTGCAGTGTACTACTGTGAGAGTTGGATTGTAAAGAAAGCTAAGCACTGCAGAATCAGCACTTTTGAATTGTGTTAGAGAAGACTTTTGAGAGTTGCTTGGACAGCAAGGAGGTCAAATCAGTCAATACTTAGAAATTAATTCAGGCTGCTCACTGGAAGGTGAAATACTGAAGCTGAAGCTTAAGTACTTTGGCCACATAATTAGAAGACAGGACTCATTGGAAAAGTACCTGGTGTTGGGAAAGATTGAAAGCAAAAGGAAAAGGGACAGCAGAAGATGAAATGGGTAGATAGTGTCATGGAAACAATGAACGTGAACTTGGACAGATTTTGAGAGATCAAATGGAGGAAAGAAGGGCCTGGTGTGCTGTGGTTTAGGGGGGTCATGAAAAGTCAGACACTGAACAACTGAGCCACACCAACAATAATGTTAGAATATTATTGGAGAAATGTCTTTCTGAAACCAGTCACTCCTTTATTCTCTTTAAGGGATTCCCTCTCAGTTTGGTCCAAGGGGAACAAAGAGATACTCCTTTCTCTTAATTTGATTAAACTGAAAGGTTGACTCAGTTTAGTTTTCTATTCAAGGTAGAATAATTAGGGCTTTGATTCAAGTGAAACCAAGGAATTCAGGCTAGGACACTGTTAAAATGTTATTTCTTAATATTTTATAGTGTAACTATATATACTATAGTATATAGTATATACTATATAGTATATAGCATAATAGTCTTAGTGCTATTTTATTCAGTCCTTTTTTAGTCATGTCTGACTCTTCGTTGAACCCTTTGGGATTTCCTTGGAAAAGATAGTGGGGTGGTTTGCCATTTTCTTCTCTAACTCATTTTACGAATAAGGAACTGAGGCAAACAGGTTTAAGTGACTTGCCCAGACTCTAGTGTCTAAGGCTGGATTTGAATTTGGGAAGATGAGTCTTCCCCACTCCAGGCCCTGTGCTCTATCCACTGCTCCACCTAGCGGCTCCTTAATGCAATATATTTCCACAACTGTATTTGTAGTTAGCCTTGATAGGGAAAAAAGATAGGCCTTAGTTAAGGAAATGTAGCTTTTTCTGTGATAATTTCAAGAGTGTATGAATAAAGCTCAAAGATAGTATAGTATTCTTAGTGATCATTTGTTTCTTGTAACTTAGAAGCAGAAATAGTCTATCAGTATTTTGCTTATCTCAGATAAATGACTTTATACACTTGAAATCAGATTTGACAGTTGACAACATCTTCCTGGGTTAGCTAGAACAGTCAACTTTCATTTTATTTTTAGGAGTGGAGAAAAATATGGATAAAAATGGATAAGTGGAAACAGCCGACAACAAGTGTCCATAACAACAAGAAATCTTCTTACACTCATGCTTTAGTTTATGAATGTCTTTTAAACAAAATAACGATTTTCCTATGATTCATCTTTTCACCTAGGAGACTTAAAACTTAAAGTGTACAAGGTTGAATTAAACCCGATAGCATCTCTGCAAAGCGGGAAAGGAACATAGTGTAATCGTTTTAATCACCATTAAAATGATTTAAGAAACACTAATAACACAGTAGCAATTGCTTTGCATTGGGTTAGAGCTTTTCATCTTGAGGTCTTTAAATGCTTTCGAAGTATTGGATGGTAACAAATGTGCTATTCTTTGGGCGGGGGGGGGGGTGGGAGGTGCTGAGAGGGGTGGGGATGGAGAGTTACTGTACTTAGAAAAGCTTGGTCCCTTGACATCTTTCATCAGTAGTCACCGAATAGCATTACTGTCTCCTCTCTCCCTTTTATGTCTTCTCTACCTTGTCACTTGAGACCTAATTTTTGGGGAGGGGTATAGCTAATTGATAGGGCTTTTGATTTTTTAAAAACAATATATTTGCCCTCATTTATTTGATGTTATAGCAACCTTGATTTCAGACTACTTTGGTTCATAAAGCATCTATCCCTGACATTCCTTCTGCCTTAAATTAACCTTGTACTTTTGGCTCCTAAGAATATAGAAAGACAATGGATAACTACAGTGCCTACCTCCTTGAATTAGATCTGAAGAAAAGACAAAATTGTGCTAAAGAGTCATGAGTACACAGAATATTAGTAGAAGGGATAAAGGTGGGATAGTTGGGTTACTCCTCTAGGTGGTTCTGATAGGGTAGGGAGAGGATGTAATTTTGTTTTCTACAGAGAGGAAACCCTAGTTTTTGTTAAGATGAATGGCATTGAATATGACATTGTACAATATGTCTATGGTATGAGCATTGTGGGAGTCTCATCACCAGAGTGGGTGTAGGGTGGTGAATTTTGCAGTTGTAATGGCTCAGGAGCTCAGGAGCTGCCCTCAGGGGGCAGCTAGGTGACACAGTGGATAGAGCACTGGGCTTAGAATCAGGATTACTCATCTTCATGAGTTCAATTCTAGCCTCAGACACAAATTAGCTGTATGACCCTGGACAAATCACTTAACTCATTTGCCTTAGTTTCCTTAATCTGTAAAATGAACTGAAGAAGGAAATGGCAATCCACCACAGTTTCTTTGCCAAAAAACCCCAAATGGGGTCACAAAGAGTTGGACATGACTGAAATAACTGAATAATAACAACTATAATGAGAGATAATTGGGAACTACCTCCTAAGCATCATCTACTCAGTCAGAGAAGCATTGTGATTTGTTTAGGTAGTAGAGGGTACTACTGCCCACAACCAAGAAAAAATTCATGGATCCTTGAAGTTTTTCATTTTAGATTTGTACTTTTTTTGTGCATTTTGATTGTTCTTTCTTAATGTCATCTCTTTGTACCCACCTTCGCCACACTGGGCTCCCTAGGGACTGAGAGTGGAAACAGCCCTAGGCTTGTCCCCAAGAGGGCCCTAACTTAATTATTTTTATTGAAGTGGGAAAAGGAGAGAGGTTGTAAAATCTGAAGAGGAGGGGTAGTACTTTTCCATGGGATCATATATCCTTCCCAGGTAGCATGAAGGTGCTTCTTGTCTATTTTATTTTATTGAAGTTTAAATAAAGTTTTACTAATTTTGACCAAAAAAAAAATTATAGTCTGGTTAAACTAATCTTAGGATTGCTACATCTCAGAATGAGTTTAGGCTGGTGCGGGAAGCTAAGAGCAACCAAATGGTTTCCTCCCTCTATGTACATGTGTTCCCACCACCACCCAACACTGGAAGAAAAGGGAGGGTCATCCCAGCAGGGGCAGGGTTTCTGGGAAAATTCTAGAATGACTCACTAAAGGGATGGTTGGTGAACATCTAGAAAAAGAAGTGCTCGCATGAAGATCTAGCACCACAATGCTTCTCTGACTGAGTAGATGATGCTTAGGGGGTAGTTCCCAATTATCTCTTGTTGTAGTTGTTATTGTTCAGTTATTTCAGTCATGTCCAACTCTTCATGACCCCATTTGGGGTTTTCTTGGCAAAGATACTGTGGTGGTTTGCCATTCCTTCTTTGTTCATTTTACAGATTGAGGAAATTGAGGCAAACAAGTTAAGTGACTTGCCCAGGGTTGTACATCTATAGCTAGCTGATAAAGAGCTAGCATGGTTTCATCAAGATCAAGTCATTCCAGACTATCTTAATTTTCTTTTTTTGATGAGATTATTAAGCTAGTAGATGAAGAGAATGCTGTGAATAGTTTACCCAGATTTTAGGAAAACTTTTGATGTAGTATCTCAAGATATTCTTGTGGAGAAGATGGAGAAATATTGATTAGAAGTAATATGGCCAGATCTATAACTAGTTAGATGGCTGGACTCCAAGAGTAGGTTTGAATAATTAATGTCATTGTGACCAGAAGTCTCCAGCAGAGTACTCTAGATGTCTCTGCTTGGTTTTGTGCTATTTAACATTTTTTGTCAATGATTTTGAAAAAGCAACAGCTGAGATACCTATCCGATTTGCAAATGACACAGTGGACAACAGTCAGGACCTAGAAAGGTTCTGCAAGGTAAGAGTACTGGGTTGAATCTAAGAAAATAAAATTCAGGGGCAGTTATGTGGCTCTGGAATCAGGAGGACCTGAGTTCAAATTTGGTCTCAGGCACTTGACACATTTACCAACTGTGTGACTTTGGGCAAGTCACTTAACTCCTATTGCCTTGTCTTCCCCCCTCAAAAACAAAAGAGTTTACAAAAAAGAGTTTACCAAAACAAAATCCAGTAGGAACAAATAAAAGTGATATATTCAAGTACAAAAAAATGATTTTTAGGAGTATAAGATGATTAGAATCATGGATAGTTTTCTCTTCTAAAACAGATCTCTAGGTTTTAGTGGACTGCAAACTTAATATGAAAGAGCGATGTGACGTAGTCAAAAATGCTAATGCCAGCTTGGGCTTAGTTAAGAGAGTCATAGCTTCCAGGAAGAGAAAGGTTGAATTCCCACTGTATTCTGCCCTTTTTACATCTGCTTTGGAGAATCATGTTTGATCCTGGGTAGCACAGCTTAAGAAGGACATTGATAAGCAAATTTGAGCGTCTCCAGAGTAGAGCAACCAGCGTGGTGAAGGGCCTTGAGTTTCCGTTATATGAGGATCAGGTGAGGGAGCTGGCCATGTTTAATCTGGAGAAAGGTTTGATAGGATTGTTATGTGGAGGAAGGACTAGACCAGCGCTGTTTGGCACCACTGGACGAGATCAGGTTCACTGGTTACAAAGTTCAAAGAGGTTAATTGAGACTTGCTGTTAGGAATAACTTTTTTTGACAATTAGAACTGTTTCAGATGGGAAACAGCTTCTTAGAGAGATGGTAAGTTTCCCCTCCTTAGAAGTCTTCAAGAAGAGTGTAGAAGACCAGTTGTCAAGTATGTTACAGTGGGGATTTCTTACATGGGCTAGATGGCCATCAAGAACACTTACAAATTCTGTGTGTGTGTGCGTGTGTTTAGTATGTTTTAAGGGTTGTGGTTCAGAAAATTTTTAACTTTCTGGCCTCCTTTTTGTAGTTGATTATATATCTTTTTTAGAAACAATTTCTCTGAACAGTATACCTATAGTTACCTTTCACCTCCACTGTATAAACCTGTGGACCTGCCAGACATGAGATGTTTTGGAAAGGATTCTTTTCTTCCTATTGTCTTGCCAGTAAGTACCAATATTTGTCCATATTCCTTCGTATGGTGGTTATTTATGTATTACTCATTTCTGTCAGTGTTTGGTCTTTTCTTATGAGGCCAATTAAAGTGCTGATAGTATCATTGTAGTAGTATGAATTCTGGCTTATTGAAGATATGCATAAATTTACTTGTTCACAATTCTTGGAAAGGGTGTATAAGTCCTTCACCTTTTCGTTCTCCTTAAAAGTTAGTACAGAGCTCCAGGATAGCACCACCTTGCAACAGGCCTCAGTGGTCAGGGCAAAACTGACCAGGATAACAGGGGATTCCTTGCTTGTACAGAGTAGGTGCTCACCCCGTGACTGAATTGAATTGAAGTGAAAGAAGAAATACTTGCTTGGAATGTTACTTGAAAGGGCTCCAAAATCCAAGTTCACTTCTTCAATTTATTTGTGACATAATTCTGTGAGAAAGAGCTATATGTTTACGGATCCCCAGATCAGTTTTTATGTTATATTTTACATGTTTTAACTTGTAATATTTCAAGAGTCCTGAAACCTGTCTGCCTAGAATGTTTATGTCAGCAAACCCACAAATTGTGGGTGGTTGGTTGTGCTTTTTTTTCTTTTTGGCAGAGGTAGACTTTTCACACGGCTGTTTCTATTTCCATCATTATACTTGCTTTGTACCCAAAGTAGCTAATTCAGGCAATTTTGGCACCATCACCTCCAGGTGAGTCTCCTTGACAGATTTTTAAATGTTTTCCTTTTGTCATCAAAGATCTAGACAGTCTTATCCCTCCTTAGTAATAGGCATACTTGTCATACAGGCTACCACATGTTTGTGACCGCTCCCCAAAATGGTACAGTCACCTGATTAATCAGATGGCCTTCCCACTCTGTGTGAGTATTGTGCTAGGAAAATGTGACTTGTAGAGGTGGAAAGGAAGTGAAGCTGCCAGTATTATGAGGAAATAAGGGTTGCTGGGTGCTCTAGGAGCTCTCTTTTGAGGTTCCTTCTTGGTTCATGTCTCTTCTTTAATGGATTAATGGAACCCTGCTTGCTTTTTTTTTTTGTCTGGATAGCTGCACTTGTTACCTGGTATGACAAAGAGGTAAGTTAGCTAAGACAAGTCTCTAAACCTGGAGGGACCAGACGGAGTCTATCATAGATATTAGGGACAAGGATAATGGGACTGGATCTGGGATTTCCTTGGTATAAATGGAGAATACCCATTTCTAATCAACTTTTAGAGAGTTGCCTAGATCATTGAGAGCTTAAGTGACTTGCCCATCATGTGGCCATTATGTGTGAGAAGAAGTTATGAATTCAGGTTTTTTGAATCCCAGGCTAGTACATATCCATTGTCCTTATCACAGGTTGTTTGTTGTAAACACACCTAAATTGAGTGCTTAGGTGGTTGCCCTTTTTTTGGATGGGCTTACCTATCTCTTCTCAGTGATAATGGTCTATGGCAGGGCTGGGGACCTTGTGGCCCTCTAGGTCCATAAGCCTGGCCCTTTGATGGAATCCAAACAGGATCCAAACCTTGAGGCCACAGGTTCTGTAGAACCCCAGTTCTATGAATTTAAATCCTTTTTTTGGAGGCTGAAGTACTTGAAGTATCAGATTTCCCTTTTGGCCTAAAAAGAACAAAAGTTTCATATACTTGCCTGCAGCTAAGACAGTATAAACTAGAGCTTTCACTTGATAATATAATCAGTCTCTGCTATGGAACATTTCAATCTTTTCTGGAAGTTTCTGTTACCATTGGAAAGTAAATCTAATTTGTAATTATGAATGAAAAGTTTCCAAACTAGTTTGAGGTAGTTTTACCTTCTTAAACTATTTTTTTTTTGCTATGAGATTTATGTTGGTGAAAGTGAAATGGTAATAATTTTCAGGTTATAAGATTATTCTTAAACTATGCTGCTAGAGTTTTCAAATCATATTTGGCCAGAAAAGCATCTGACAAGTAGAATAGAACTAGAAAAGAGTGGAAAAATTAAGTGCTCGTGATGGAATCAAGTGTGATTAATAGAAGCAGTATGCATAGCTGATAGAAAGTTAGGAAGACTAAGTTTTGAGTCCTACTGCTTGTGGTACATACCTGATATTTGACTTAGGGGATTCTCCAAGACTGTTGTATGTTGCAGATTAGGTGCCCAACTACATTGCTAGAGTGAGCTTCCTTACTGGAAAAACTTAATTGAATTTAATTAGAAAATTTAATTGGGAAAATAGCTTGTGGTGGTCTGGCAGTTTTGCATCTAATGGTCCAGGTGCTAAACTGTCCAGTAAATAATAGTAAACATTTATTAAGCACTGCTATGTGCTAAACTCTGGGGAATACAAATATTGAAGAAAAAAAAAGACAGTCCTTGCCTTTAAGAAGCTTATAATCTAATGGGGGAAGACAGTAAGTATAGTAAAGGGAGCTGAAAAGATGGGGAGGGGCAGAAATGTTCTATGGAGGCTTGGTAGAGAAATCAGTCAGAAAATTCCCTGAGTATGAAGCCAGGTAACAAATGAGATGTCTGAGCTAAACTTTCTCCTTAAATGGAGGCTTGGAGTTCATGGCCCCACTCTCCAGTCAGAGAGGCAGAAGAGTGTTTATTCTTCCTTGTCAAAGAGGGCCATGACATCAGGAAGGTGATGCCGGTGACTTGCAAATGAATTGTATTAAAGTTCAGGAGGGCTGTGCAGAGTCACCAGCCTCACTCTCTCCTCCTGAGCTATCTGGGTCCATTTTATAAGTATAGATCAGGATGTCTGGAGATGGCCCTGTAAGCAGGGGTAACCTTGGCCTTTTTCAGCCAGGTCTCAGTTGACTGAGGCAACGCCCATTAAGTGATTAAAGCTAGGTAAGAACTGAGTCAAAGAATGGTCTCTTTACCTAGTTCCCCCACCCCCCCAAAAAAAATCTGGAAAGTTGAAGACCATCAAGGTTTCTGGCCAAGACAGAAACAATTGCTGTTTACACTCTCTCTGAGCCATCAGGGTCCAAACAATGATCAAGTGAGAAGTTAAGTACCAAGGCTGAAGAGATCTTATAGGATGATGAGTTTATCCCCAAAATTAACTTCTAGGGGCATACTGGAAAAAGTCAGAAAAGTTGGGAGGGAGTATAACCAGGTGAGAAAAGAGAATTGATTATGTTGATCTAAGTAAAGCATTTTGTTATCCCTGACTAGCTATAACAGTGTGGTGAATGTTATCATTAGTGCTTTATGTTTTTTCCTTGCTTGAAGAATTATTTCAATCAATCAGTAAGCATTTTTGAAATAGTTACCATGCCAGGTCCTATACTAAAATGTCCTGTCCTCAAGGGGTTGCTTATGTTTTAATGAGGGAGACAATATGTGTGTACCATAGAGGCTAAGACCTCCTGCAGAAGTGAATCTTGAAGAAGCCAAGAATTCTAGAAGGCTTCTGCCTCTTACAGAGGGAGAACATTATAGGTATTGGGAATGTTTAAGACCAAAGGAATAGCATCAAGACAGGAGATAGAGATTCGCGTATGGAACAACAAATAGGGCAATGTGAATGGATTGTAGTGGAGGGCAGTGATGTGGAAGAAAGCTGGAAACAGTAAAATTGTCAACAAGCATTTATCTATTTTCCTATTTATTTATGAAACACTAGTGATTTATCTTGCCTGCCACATGCCAGGCACTTTTCTAAGAGCTAGGATACAAAGAAAGGCAAAAAACAATCTGGGGGCTTCAAATAACAGATGAGTTGATATTTGATCCTAGAGATGGATAGAGTGCCAGGCCTGGAATCAGGAAGACCTGAGTTCAAATCTATCCTCAGACACTTACTAGTTGTGTGACCCTAGGCAAATCATTTAACCCCGTTCGCCTCAGTTTCCTCATAAGATGAGAAGGAAGTGACAAACCTCTCTAGTATCTTTGCTGAAAAACCCCCAAATGAGATCACAAAGAGTAGCATACAACTGAACAATAACAAGGAGAGATAAGTAGGAGCCACTGGAGTTTAGGATGGGGGTTGGAGTGTGTAAAATCATCAGACTTGTACTTTGGCTTCTCTTGTATCATTATGACAGCTTGGTCAGAATGATCGATTTCTTGTATAAATTGTTTTAGTCTGTTTGACAGGCTTTATCCTTCCCTAGTTTAGGTACTAGGACTATATTTGCCTCATAAAAGGAGTTTGGTTGAGTGGTTGCCAAGTTTTGGAAGATAATTTGTATATGATTGGTATTAATTATACTTTAACCATTTGATAGAACTCTCCTGTACAGGATATATTTTTCTTTGGGACACAGAAATGTTTTTCTTTGGGAGTTCCTTTACAAACTAGTTCTTTCCCTTTTTCTGAGATTAGATTATGCAAAGTCTCCATTTGATATTTTGTTCTTTAGGTGTTTTGTGTTCTCAGTTTTATCATATCAGGTTGTTATAATTCTGTTTATTTGTTTTTGTGATTTCACCTTGTTCATTTGCTATTTTATTGATTCAATTTTCTTTCCACTTTTTGATTAGGTTGTTTAAAGGTTTAAATCTGTTGGTTCAGATTCCTTTGTCTTGCAGTATTTATTTAGAGATATTTGTAGTCTTTTAGTTAACTTATAACAACTCATCTTGTCTTGTGATTTTAGTATTTTCCCTGTTGATTTTGCTTCTGGTAATTTAGATTTTTAACTGAGTTGTTAACCCTCTTGAGATCTTTACTGGTTTTAATCTTTATTTTTTTTCATATATTCCTCTGTCACTCATTTTCTGTCTCCTTCCCATTTAGTAGTGGGGCTAACCTTAAAGTTCTCAGCCTTCTCCCACTTTGACTCCTTTACTTTTTTACTCATCCTGGTCCCTGCCCCACCTCTTTGGGGAGATGGCCTGTCTGCAGTGGGATGCCAGTCTACTTTCTTTCAGCCATGATATAACTCCACATACTAGCCCACTGCATTAGTTTTGCAGGCTTTTGGAGGGGTAGAGCGGGTCTTTTTGGCAGAAACAAGTGTTTCTGTTACCCTGAGGTTTCCTAATCTAGGGACTGCCCTAGGCATGTTTCCTTCCTCATAAACCTCCCCTTCCCTTGTGTCTGGGCAGAGTTCATGACAGGGTCAGCCTGTGATAGCAGAGACTGTAGCAGCAAGAAAACTCCTGAATGAGTTTCAAAGCCCAGGCTTATTATTCCCCGTCAGATGGTTAGGGAGGGGTACTGATTAGTATTTTCTACTCTTAATTCCCAAGATAGCTATTTTGTTGATATTCTTGGGGTTTTTGGTTCTATGGAAATAACTTCAGTTTTATCTCTGTTACATAATCTCTTCTTTGGGTTTGTTTGGGTTTTTTGAAAGTTGATGGAGACTAGAGAACAAGTCTTATCCTCCATCTTATTGGTCATGTGTCCTGGAAGTTCTAAAGTTCTATTTTTTACTTTTGTTGTAATAGATAATTATTTATTGGGTTAATGATAACTGTAGCCCTTGATTAGATATACATGGTAGGGTACCTAATATTTAAGCATACTTTTGAAATTCAAATCAATAATTTGCATGTAGTTACTAATTTCTTTAATGAAAATACTTTATTTTAATTAATGATTAGCATTTACTATAGAAGTATAAAAAGACTAGATAGCTGATCTTGATAATTTTTCTTTCTTGATTTGGTGTTTCACTGGCAAAATTATAAGACTTATATTAGAAGTAATTCATTAGATTGTCAGAAAAGTAATATACTTAGTTAAAAATAAACATGTGGGAGAAAGTGATGCCAGAATTGAAATCATAGAAATGGAAAAAACTACATCAAAATTAAAAAAAAAAACTAAACAAAAAAAGAAAGAAAACTATTGTCAAAGCAAGGAGAAAGAACATAAGTTGCTTTTATAGATTAAGTAATTAGAGGCAGAAGTAAATGAGCTTTTAATTTTAAAAAATGTGAGCTGAAATCATGATATCGTTTAATGGATTTGTTAATTAACGAGGTTCTCCCTCATGTTAGTCATCTCTCATGGGATGCTTTAAAAGCTCAGTTTTTTTTTTTTAGAAAAATTTTAAATCACCTTCATTTTGTCCCTTCCCCCCTTCCTACCCACTGAGACATTCCTTTTAAAAAAGAATGAAAACAGAAGGACAAAAAATGCGTAAACTTACTTACCATATTCTAACTTAAACTTGAATGTGGCTGTAATTAATTTCATGTGTGCCAGCTTATTGACCTTATTTCTAAGATTTGGTAGAGTGTATGTAACTAGAGGTAACTTTCTTTCTACTTGTAATTACATGTGGTATGATTTCTGACTTTGACTTGTCCCTATGAGCAAAGGTGAATCAAATGAAGACTGAAAAAACTTGAAGTCCTCAGCTCTTAACTGATATGTCAACAGATAGACTGGTGCTTCCTCTCTCTCTCTGTGATTCAATTCAGTTTTTCACTGATTAAATTTGTCCCCTGTTGCACAGATCTCTTCATGTTAAGAGGAAATTTGGAGGTCTTTCCTAGAGTATTCTCTTTATGGTTTGCAGATAATTGTTGAGTAACATGAATTCATATTGTAGGATAGTCTTAGAAATTCCATGACAAATTAAGATTGTAAGGTTGCAATGAGGTGAACTATATAAATATTTTTTATATAGGAGAGGCATAGTAAAAGATGGTCTAAAACATCACAATTTGTGAGTATATATATATATATATATGTATATACGCATATAAATATATATGGTTCTCTTAACCCACATTTTAGGTAAATTACATATCCAGTGTTACATAAAAATTTTCAATGTTTATGGTAAGAAGAGAAGAAAAGAATGAAAAATAGGTACTTATTACTTTTCTAACCTGATCTTATAATGCTCTGTTGAGGCTTTTTCTTATATTCTCCCCAGTGTTCCCTCATCCCAATTTTTTTGCTACTTAGAGGAGAGGGAACTTTAAAAGGAAAGGCACACACGTGTATACACACATATGTATGTATGTATATATACGTATACACATGTGTATATACATATAGCACACATATACACGTGTGTGTGTGTATTTTCCGTCTGATAAATCCAGATAGAGAGATACTTGTACGTGCAGTCCCATTTATGAGATGACCTTGGCGGTCAGAATAGAAAGCTCAGTTCAACAGAATGGGGCTTATTCTACTTTTGGTCATTTTGACATTGGTTTCTTGGTTTTTGACAGCTGTTGAACAATTCATGAGCTAATAGAAATTTTTCTAAGGTCTCTTTAAGAAGTTACATAAGATAATAGGGCGAGAGGTGAGGAATAGGTAATATAGGGGAAAGGCAAAGACCGGGAGATACAAAAGGATACCATAGAAAACGTGCTCACTTCCATTCGGGTCTCCTATTTCCTGTGAGTATGAATCACACTAACTGGACTCTCAAGGAACAGGTTTTCAGTGATACAAAAGAATATGGATGTAATTAATGACCTCATCCCATTACGTTATTTTCTTATCCTTAGTAACATTTTTCTTAGTGTTGCTGCTAAAACAATTTGTCTACTTAGTTCTAGTCATTTATCTTAGTTCTGGCAGCTAGGTGACAAAATGGATACAAGTTCCAGGCCTGGAGAGCTGAGTTCAAATTCAGCCTCAGACACAGAGCAAGTCACTAAACTTCTGTTTTGCTTTAGCTTTTTCATCTGCCAGATGGGGGCAATAATACCACCACCTACCTTGCAGAGTTGTTGGGAGCATCAAATAAGGTAATAAGTGTAAAGCACTTAGCACAGTGCCTGGCACATTAAGTGCTATATGATGTCAGTTGCCATTATTTTAACTTTGTTATATCAGTGGGTAGTGTCAGAGAACAGTTAAGTGAGCAATGAGCTGAAGCAGATCGTGAGTTTGTAGATAACCTTTTTATCTTAATTTCTATTATCTTCTTTACGTAGTTGGTCACTAAGGTCCCTTCAGATTCTAGAATTCTGAGTCTCTGAAAGGCCTAAGAAGATTGGTGGGTTGAAAGTCAGAGAAACTGATTTCTTGTTCCTGTTCTGCCACTGGCCGATTTTTGTGGCTAGAACTAGAGGAGTTGGGGCTTCAGAGCCAGGCAAGTGCTGCATGGGTCAAGCAATGCCACAAAACGCCCCTTGAATCAGCTTTGTCATTCATTAAAGAGGGAGGACTCTCCTCTCTTCCCTCTTCTCAATTGATCTCAGTCAGAAGGTTTAGTCATAGATTATGAAGTTTTAGTATGATGATAAATATGATATTAAACTAGTTATAAAATTGCAGCCTAGCCTTGTGGGGTACAAAGGAGTCCCTTGAGAGAGAGAATCAGAAGGGAATAACTATTGTATGAACAAACACATTTACCACACTCCTGGGGGCTTTAAATGACTAAGCCCTGGGGAGTTCAAAGCAGTGAAGGCTCCTTAGCTCTTTGTGGAAAAGATCCCATGCTGGGGGGAAAGAAAGGATGTTTTCCTCCTCACCCCTATCAAGCCTGGTATTTAGCAGCTGAGTGCTAGACACTTTTCCTGCACTTGGAGGCTTAATTGGTTTGAGAGAACTCATTCAAGGCACAGTTGGAGGAACAGACAGACAAACATCCCAGACTGACAGGGTTATACAGAGATTATCAAGTAATTTGTAGGTTAGCATGTTATCTCCCCCATTAGACTCTGAGATCCTTGAGGGTACAGACTGACTTTTGCCTCTTTTTGTATCCCCAGAGCTTAGTACAGTGTCTGGAACATAGTAGGCACTTAATAAATGTTGTTTGATTAAAATAAGGAAACAACTTCTGAGAACATGACACTCTGGGAACAGCAAAGAGCTGTCTATGGAGAGGAGCAAGGCTTGGAAACCGTCTTAACAACATACCTAATGAAATACATAGCAACAGCTCAGAAGCTATACCGAAGGGGAACTGGGTGAGGCCTTTGAAGGCAGAAAGGACCTCTAGGACCTGTGTTCCCTGTAAGTGGGAGAAGTGAAAACTTCTCAGACTATACTCTAAAATCTAGTAAGGCTTTTCGTGGGAAACAGGCCTGAGTTCCCCTTCACCGGAAATCGCATGATTTACAAGGACTCAGAACTCAGAGCAGTAGCAAGTCACCCCTCTCCTCAGTGATACCTCAGCATAAGATATGTCAAATAAAGACAGAGGTGCCTTCTCAAATGTGCGTTGGGTGGTCTGCTGTTTCCATGTTCTAGTACTTGAGGTAGATTGCCCTGCTTAGATTGTGCACCTGACTTTCAGCCAATGGAAGAAAAGGGTCAGGAGGAGGGTAGGGGAGAATTCTGCGTTAAGGCTTTATAACTTCACCATTTCCTTTTGTAAACTGCTTCTCCTCCCCGGCCATTTGTCAGGAGGGTTGCCCTTTCTCAAGATCATGATAAACCATTCTTTTCTGCTTCCTACCTTGAAAAGCCTCTGAGTATTATTTGGGTAAGGATCTCTGTTGAACACAGTTTTGGGGTGCACACACCTGGAGTTGGAGATAGAAGAGGATACCATAGAGTTGTCTTAGTCACATGTATATTCTGGTTGTTGAAAAGTCCAAACTGATTCTTCCATGGATTGCAATATTTGTGGGAGAGTGTGCCATAGGCTTAGGAGGGAAATGTTTTTTTAACTTCTGGTCTTACTATGTTACCATTGGGACCTTGTTAATAATTGTGTTGCGAGTATAGAACCAGGGATAACAAAGATTATCTCTAGACTTGGGTAGCAGTGAACTGGAAACAAAATTGATGCCCTTTTGATTGGAAAATGACTGAAAAAGCTATGGTATGTGAATGTAATAGAGTGTTATGTTAGTAAGAACTTAATATGAGAAATTCAGAAAAACATGGAGATATTTGCATGAGATAATGCAGAGTGAAATGAGCAGAACCAAGAGAAGACAATACACAATAACTACAACATAAATTTTAAAAAGTCATTGAAAGGAAATTGAATTTTGAATAATGGAAAAAAAAACACAAAATTTTTGGAGAAGTTATCATGTGAAACATACCTCTTCCCTCATGAAAAAAAAAGAAGGGGGTAAAACAAGTAGGAGAGAATATTGTATTTGCACACATTGTATGTGTGTGTATGTGTTTGTGTATATGTAATGTAATTGATCTTTTTGACAAATCTTCCCAAAGGAAAAAGGCTAAAATGTAATCATAAAATTTATGATATTTTAACTTATGTTCCTTTGACCTATTCCCTTAAGGAAGTATGAACAATCCTTGGAGTAAATTAAAGAAATCAACCTTATGGCAAAGAATTATAAATCAAGGGGAGGCCCGTTAATTGGAAAATGACTGAACAAATTGTGACATATGATTGTGATGGAATGCTATTATTACATAAGAACTGACAGGGGACCAGATTTTCAAAAACCTGGGAAGCCACATATGAACTGATGCAAAGTGAAGCGAGCAGAAGCAGAACCCATTGTACTCAGTAACAGCAATGTTATAATGATTATCGACTGTGAAAGACTTAGCTGCTTTGATCAACGTAATGATCTAAGACAATTCCAAAGTTCTCTTGATGAAAAATGGTATCTGCCTCCAAAGGGACAATTGTCAAGCTCTGAGTGCAAATTGAAGTATATTTTTTTCACTTTTTCTTTTTTTTTTTTTGTAATTTGGGCAACATAGAAATATATTTTACGTGATTTCATATTTATATTTGATATATCACTTGCCTTCTCAATGGATAGGGAAGAGACTGGAGGAAGGGAATTTGGAACTAATTTTTTTTTTAAATGAATGTTAAATTTTTTTTAAAAACCAAATTTACTGACCAAACAAACAAATTATAAATAGCTAAGCCCTGGGGAATGTGTATGGGGGGAGGGAGAGTCTTGACTCAGGAGCACTTTGTGGAGGATAGCCTGGCAGTGAGGGTTGGAGCGGAGGGATTTGTTTCTGTGTCCCATCGGCCATAGCATGAAACTTAAAAGTGAGAGATATCCCATCCAGCGATTTAAAATCTCATCATTGCAAGGGGGAATTCAAGGCACAGTTTGTGGAGCAGACAAACATTACAGATGGACACATATACTGAAAAGAAGTCCCTTGAAGGAGGAAGCAGCTTCAAGGAAAGTGACACCTGGGTGCCTTCGTATTCAAGAGAGCTAACCCCGGCAATTGAAAGTTAAGCTGTGGAGAGAAGCAGGGAATGCAGCTGAGCAACTCACCCACAAGATTCACTGACTCTAATGGAAGCTGTGTAGGGGCTTATTATCAGGGATTGTGATTTCCTGTGTGTATATTACATATGTCAACAAATCAAGTCATCAATTAAGTGCCTACTGTGTACTGAACACTAAACATTGGAGATAAAAAATCATCCCCTGCTTTCAAGGAGCTCATAAGTCTAATATGAGAAACAAAACACAACATCCAAACTACCACATATGAAATGTGTGTGTGTGTGTGTGTGTGTGTGTGTGTGTGTGTGTGTGTATATATATATATGAAATTTTGGAAATAATCAAAGAAGGATGTCATTAGAATTAAGGACTGGAAAGGCTCCATTCAGAAGGTGACATTTGAGCTAAGACTTGACAGAAACTAGGTAAACCAGGAAGGAGTTGAAGGTGAACAAGAGGAAAGTTCTAGCCATGTGGGAGTTGGGAGCTGGAGAGTTTTGTGGGAGGAACAGCAAGGAGGTCAGTGTCTCTGGATGGAAGAGTATGTGGAGGTGAATGGCTGAATTGGGCATGGTTTGGAATGAGGAGAGACTTGAGGCAGCCAGAACTACCAGCAGGCTGTTAGAATATACAGGTGAGGGGATGAGAGCCTGCACTAGCGTAATGGCAGTGACAGAGGAGAGAAGGGGGCATATGGAAGAGATATTGCAAAAGTGATATTGGCAGACCTTGGCAACAGCTTTGATATGGGGGAAAGGAGGTAGGTGGGTGTGAGAGATAGGGGGGAGCTGAGGATGACAAGCCTGAGGATGGTGTTGCCCTCAGCGGTAGTAAGGAAGGTAGGAAGTGGGGAATGATTTAGAGGAAATGTTGAGTTTAAGATGTCTAGTGCGCATCTAGTTTGTCTGAAAGGCAACTGGAGATGGGAGATTGGAGATTAAGAAAGGGTCATTAGGGTGGGATAGGTAGATCTGAGAATCAAAACCATTGTAGCTGATGGGGAGGGAAGCATTAAACAGAATATGAAAATAGGTGAGATTGGGGATGATAGAGGAGGTTGTCTACTGGAGAAGATGGGATGATACAGCCCAGAGGGGGTGATATACATTGTCATGTAAGATTGTTGTATCAGTGTTTTTCCTTAGTTAACATTTCGTGTCAAAAGGGAGAGGGTTCAGTCTTGCGGGAGGTGAGAAATTACCGTGACACAAAAACAAAAGGCACCAATTAAATCTGTTTGAAGAAAAAATACAATGTAAGTAATTAAGAGATGAAGGCATGTTTTTGAAGAAAAATGAAGATAAAGGAAGCAATTAAGGTAAATTCTGTAGAATGGAAGGGAGAATTGATTATTATAATAACTTAGGGAATAAAACTTCAGAGTTAGAAGGGACCTTTTGAAGATCAGCTTCTCTGATCCACCTCTTGCATCCCCTTATTTTTCTTTTCCACAATAGTTATTAGCAAGGTACCTCCCACATAGCAGCCAGCAAGGAAGTAACAGGTGTATTATTGCCTTGGCTGCAGGAACATGACTTTTTTATTTTGATTGCTGGAGACAAACTGATCTGCCTAGAAATGAGGGAGAGAAGGGGGATCTCTGGAGAGGAGGTGAGAATTTGTTGGTTTGGGGGTTTCTGTAGGAGGGGTGAAATGCTTGTATATTCCTTTGGCTTCACAGGAGCTCGGAACCTGACCCTCTCTATCCAAGTGTCTGAACATGTTCATATTCTCTCTGATTTAAGATGAAAGGAAGCTGTGTAAAAAGGCTCAGAATGTATTCAGTAGTACTCTAAAATCATTTTGCTCTACCTTATCCTTGTATATGTCGCTATTTTTTTTCTCAAAAAAAAAAAAAGCTTGTAAGTACTTTTAAGCATTTGAATTATATCTTGCATTGTGTGTGAGTGTATTGGGTAGGCTATTAGGCTTAGTGTCAGAAAAACCTGTGTTTAAATCTGCTTCAGACTGAGACCCTGGACCAGTCATTTAATCTCTCTTAAGTCTCAATTGCCTCTATAAAATGTGACCAAGAGTAGCACCTCCCTCACAAGGTCCTTGGGATTATCAGATAAGAAAATATTTGAAAAGTGCTTTGTAGTCCTTAAAACATTATATAAATGTAAGTTAATCTCATTATGAAGTATAAGGGGATTTTTGGTTTATTTTTTTTTTTTTGTTTTGTGCTGGGAGTGGAGAATATAAGGTAAGAAAATGTTTTTGGTAGGAAATGTTCTTTTGATATATTTTTCCCTAAACCTTTATATCTCCTTTTTCTCCCTCCAGGTTTTTGGGATATACTCATAGACTCGGATGAAACCTTAATGGATTACCAAGTGGCTGGTGCAAGAAGACTCTCAAGTTCTAGTTGCTGTTCATTTTGATAACATTTGCAGTTTTATACATCTAAATGCCAGAGTTCTCTTGGGGAGAATTGTGCCGGACGCCACTATTGCCTTTTGAGAAGGTAGGTTGTATGTACATGAAGATCCTTCATGTGTGTAACTAGTAACACATTTTGTTGTTAGGGGGAAAATAACTGGCTCTCAGAAAGAGAGAATTTGGAGAAATGACAAATCACTTATGGACTCCTTAATAATCCCAGTGTGATGGTTTTTGAAAAGACAACTACTAATGAACTCTTTCTTCTTCTCTGGCTAAATTGCTTGCATGGTCTTTTAGAGATATCTTCTGTTTTATCATATTTATATTAGATTACATTAAAAATATAGTTTCAAATCTTCTTTTTAAAGTACTTTGAATAAATCTTGAAAGGAAAAAAAAAATCTCAGTGAAAAAAATAATCCTTATAAATTAAAATTTCTAAGGTAGTTATTTCCAAACCTTCCCAAGTCTCTCAGTCTACTTTCCTTCTACCTTCCAGTCCACCTTCCACCTTCCTTCTCAGCAAAGGAACTCCCTTCATTTTTCACTGAGAAACCATTTGTTGGAAGGTCTCTCTTCTCCTGTTATTTTACATCTTAAAACTCTTTGAAAACCTCCTCCTCCATTTTCTCCTTCTTTACTTCATCAGTATTCATTAGGAATATTGGTCTACAGCAGCATTTCTCAACCTGTGGGTTGTGACCCCTTTGGGGGTTGAACGACCCTTTCACAGGGGTCATAGGGGTCGCCTAAGACCATCAGAAAACACATATTTCTGATGGTCTTAGGAACTGTCTGTCTCCAGGTGGGTTGGCCCACATGCAGATACGCCCACATACAAGTATTAAAGGATCATGGCAGTAGGAAGGTTGAGAACCACTGGTCTACAGTTTTCTTTCTCTGTTTTGACTATTACTGGTTTGTATTTAGGCAACATCAGTTCTTTCTCTGGAGGCAGACAGCATTTTTCATCATGAGTCCTTTGAAATTGCCTTACATCATTGTATTGCTGAAAATAGCTAAGTAATTTCCAGTTGTCCATCGTAAAATATTGCTGTTACTATGTACGATGTTCTTCTGGTTCTGCTCACTTCACTCTCTATCAATTCACTTAAGTCTTTCCAGGTTTTCCTGAAAGCATCTCGCTCATCATTTCTTACAACAAAATAATATTCCATTACAGTCATATACTGTAACTTGTTTAGCTATTCCACAATTGATGGGCATCCTCTCAGTTTCCAAGTCTTAGCCACCACAAAAAGAGCTGCTATAAGTATTTTTTACAAATATATAATTTTCCTTCTTTTTAAAAAAAATCTCTTTGGAATGCAGACCTTGTAGTGGTATTGCTGGATCGAAGAGTATGCACTATTCGATAGTCCTTTGGGGATAGTTCCAAAGTGCTCTCCAGAATGGTTGATCAGTTGGCAACTCCACCAACAAAGACTCCGTTTGAGTCTTTACTTTTCAAGTTTATTTCTTACGAACATTTTTTGCTGGATTCTACATTCTTCCATCCCCTGCATTTTGAGTGAATTCATTGCATTCACTTTCACTGTTATGATCATTTCCCTCCATAGTTTTTTTTCCAATCCTCTTTGACTCCTCCCCTACATTTATAAAGATTAAGACAATAGTGAAAGGGGACTGCCCTGAGCACTAGTGCTTTGAGTTTGATGTAGACCACTTCTGTTCCTGTTCCCTGTTTTTTTCCCCTCTCCTAGATCTAAATCATAGGTTCTTGTCTTTTCTTTCCTTTCTTCATCATACACTCTCCTCAGGTAGATTTTGTTTTGCTTAGGATCAACCCCTTTCTTAATTTCTCCTTCTTATATCCACCTTTCCCTTCTCTCTTTTCTCTCTTGTTTCCTGTTGAATGATATACATTTCTCTATTCAGCTGTGTTGTGTATTCTTCCCTCCTTTGACTAGTTCAGATAAAAGTGAGGTTCAAGGGTTAACAGTTCCATCCCCTTCTTCATCTTTGTTTTTATAGGCTTCTAATTTCATACCACCATTAAGTGAGATAATTTTTTACCTCTCCTTTTTCTCTCTTTTCCTTTACCTCCTGGTATATTCCTTTTTACCTCCCTCTCTCTCTCTCTCTCTCTCTCTCTCTCATTTTTTTTTAGAATATCAAAATATAAAATCATTCCAAGCGCCTCTGTCTTACTAGCTTCCTTCTGTAACTGCTGATAATGTTAGGTTTCTTAGGGCACACATGTATCATCTCCCCCAGTTAGAATGTTAACAGTTTATCTTCATTTAGTATTTTATGCTTACGTGTCCCTATTTACCTTCTTATGTTTCATTTGTGTGCATTTCAAAGTTTTCATATAACTTTGGTCTTTTCATCAGGGAGTCATCTATTTCCTTAAAGGTCTAATTTTTTTCCCCTATAGGACTTTACACAGTTGTGAAGTTATTCCTTGTTATAAGGCCATATCTTCTGCTTTCTTCATTTCAAACTCTCTATTTCTTTGTAGTGGTGGCTGTTAAATCTTGTGTGATCTTGACTATTTCTTCTTGGTGCTTGAATTCTTTGTTTCTGGTTGTTTGCCGTATTTTTTTCTTTAAATTAGAAGCTTTGGGTTGCAGCTATAATATTTCTGGAAGTTTTTTATTTGGAATTTTCTTTCTGTATGCAATAAGTAGATTCTTTCTATCCTTATTTTGCTCTCTGGGCAAAAGATCAGGACAGTTTTATAATTTTTTAAAATATGATGGCTAACCTTTATTTTGTCATGTTTTCAGGTAGTACAATCACTATTAAAATATCTTTCCTCGAATCTGTCTTTTAAATCATTTGTTTTTGCTCTGAGATACATTATACTTTTCTGATTTTTTTTTTCCACTCTTGACTTTTTAAAAATATTTCCTTTTGTCTCATGGAATCATTAACTTCTACTTTGTACATTGTAATTTTTAGAGATTGATACTTGGGTAAGATTTTTGTACCTCTTTTTTTTTTAATTTTATTATAGTTTGCATCATTCATTTCCACAAGATTTTGAGTTACATATTTTCTCCCCCTCT
>CM053591.1:49804225-49819983 GCA_028646515.1 Pseudochirops corinnae | reverse complement strand
TTGGATGAAACTGAGGTTTTTTGGACATCGAGGGGTGGAGGGTTTGTGTGGTTTTTTTTTATAATGGAATAAACAGAGTGTTCACTATATTTTGAAATCTGAACTCTAAAAGCTGTTCACAGTAGCATTCCTTTGGGAATCTGCTGGTGTATGGCTTTACATCATGTCATAATTGTTCTTTGTAATTTTGCAACATTCATTTTTTATTCTTTTGTGTGTGTATGTGAGGTTGTCTTTCAATTTACACTGTAATAATTGAGATATACTCCATTTTTCAGGATAACGTTCTTGATTGATTTAGGCTCCTTTGTCATAGCATAGTTGCATGCAGTCAGTGTGATGCTAAATGTTACTCCTTTTTTCCTTTTTTTGCTCAAAGCATTTTCTTCCCTGTCTTGAATGTCTGGTTTTTGCTTGCAACTTTCCCAAGTGTTTTCTGTTTGAGGTTGTCTTAGGTGGTGTCTCTATTTTGCTTTCTTGAAATATGGCACCCAGGATTTTTGTTTGGTCATAGAGGTATGTTGATGATGATTCTTAGAAATTACATCTGGACCTGGTAAATCATGGCTTTACCACCTGCTGTTGCGGGAGGCTGAGGCTGGTGGATCACTTTAGCTTATAAGTTCTGATCTGCAGTCAGACTAAAGTCTATCTGCTTTTTACACTAAGTCAAACATCAATATTATGAGCCCCTTGGAATTTAAGAATATCAGATTGCCTAAGGATGGGTAAACTGAGCTGAGTCAGAAAAATGGAATAGATTTGGGTGGTTAGGTGGTGCAGTGAATAGAGCAGCACCTGCCCTGGCGTCAGGAGGACCTGAGTTCAAATTCAGCCTCAGACACAACACTTACTAGTCATGTGGCCTTGGGCAAGTCACTTAACCTCAAATGCCCTACCTTCCACTCTCCAAAAAGCAAAAAACCCATTCTCACTCCTCTCTCCCCAAAACAGCAACAACAAAAGGAGTCCCTTATCAGATAATCTTGCAAAGATGTTTTTCCTCCAGTTACTTATTTCCTTCTAATTTTAATTGCAGTGGTATTGTTTGTGCAAAAGTTTTTTTAATTTTATAGAATCAAAATTGTCTCTTTTATCTTTAGTAATCCTCTTTTTGCTTTGTTGGGTCATGAACTCTTCCCCCTATCCATAGACCTAAAAGGAAATTTCTTTCTTGCTCCTCTAATTTGTTTATTATATTACCCTTTATGTCTAAGTCATATACTCGCTTGGAGCTTAATTATGTATTAATCATGTATTATTAATTATTAAGTATATTAATATATACCTTGTTTCTATCAGACTGCTTTCCAGTATGCCCAATAGTTTTTGTTTAGGAATGAATTCTTACCGCAGTAGTCTTTGAAGTCATCAAATTCTAGACTGTTGTGTTTATTTGTTTTTTTATATTCCACTGCCCTATTTCTTTATTTTTTAAATTAAATTGTATTCCTTGCAATCAACAAGCACCTGCCCTTTCTCCCTCCCACCTCCCCAACAGCACATTGGGAAAAACAAAGCAACAACAACAACAAACCCAAAGTGCTGTTAGCAAATTCACAATCAAAACACATTATCACATTGTTCATGTCCAGAAATGCATGTTTTACTCTCTATTAATACAATCACCTCTCTTTTAAGAGGCAGATAGCTTTCTAAATCATTCGTTCTCTGAATCATGGTTTATCCTTGTATTGATTAGGGTTCTTAAATCTTTCAAAAATGTTGGTTTTTATAATGTTGTTGGGATCCTGGATCTATTCACTTCACCCTGTATCACTTCAAAATGAGTTTCAAATGATGTCCATTTCCCTCACTCCTTCTTTTATGTAAGGGCAAGAGCTGGAGAGCAGAGGAAGATGGTGAGTCAGATGCTGTATGCCTTGAAAAAGGAAGAAAAATGACGTAGGGTATGGTATGCTTCAGCTACCATAGTTTGGATTGTGTAGAAAATTTTCATTGAGTGAACTTCAGAGAAGGAAAGAATGCTTCCTGACGGAGGTAAATAAAGAATCTGGAAATGAAAGTGAGAGAACAAGTAATACTTGGACTCTTCTTTCTTGGGGGTGTGTTACTGCTCATCTTTCATTTTCAGAGAGGGCCAATGGTGTCTTGGGATCATCAAAGTTGAGTGGCAGGACAAAAGTCAGGATGACTGGCAATGGCCTGGGATGCAGAGGATGACCTTGATGTCTTTCATATATGACCAAGCTCTAAGTGCTCCACAGTATTCTTAGTACTTAGAGCAGTGCCTAACATGTTGTAGGTAAAATTAATAAGTGATGGCTGTTTATCAACTAACTGGCTAATTGATTGTAAATATAGATCCTTTCCTTCTTTCTTTGGGAACAGTTCTAATAGTAGTATAGCTGGGTCTTAGTTTTCTGTGAATAGTTCCCAGTTGTTTTACAGAATAACTGAACTAATCCATAGTTCTAGCAACATTACGGTAATGTACTTGTTTTCCCATACCCTCTCCCATCATTTTCCTTTTTTCTTGTCTTTTCCAATCTGACAGGTATGAGGTGGAACTTTGGAGTGTATTTATTTTGAATTTCTGTAATTATTAGTAATTGAGAGCATTTTTTCATAAAATTACAGATAGCTTGGATTTCTTACTTTGAAAACTGCTCATTCATATCCTTTGAATATTTATCTTCCGGAGGATGGCTCTTATTTTTATAAATTTGAAATAATTCCTTTTAAATGAGAGAAATGTTGCACAAAATTTTTTTTCTACCTGCCTGTTTTAGTTCAAATTTTTACTACATTAGATTTTTGTGTGTACACGTGTGCAAAATCCTTTAAAGCTATCGCTTGTTTCATCTTAAACTCTTTCCCTATCCAAAAGTTGGAAAGATAATTTCTTCCCTGTTGCTCTGGTTTGTTTATAGTGTGACCTTATTTATGTCTAGGTCTTTAGATCTGCAGATTATCTCAATGCACGGTGTGAGGTGCTGATCTAAACTTCCTTAAGACATTAGCCCTTCTTTGTCTGCCTCACTTTCCTATCCCAGCACGATAGTAACTTCATCTCTAACTTCCCTTTCTTCCTGAACCCCTTGCTCCGCCTTTCCTGTTTTACCAAACCACTGCCATTTATCATGCCCAGCATTTGCCTCCTTGGCTCTTCCTCGCTGAGCTGCTGAATACAGTTGGAGGAAGTCTCACAACTGGACTGGCACATTACAAATTTATGTTATTCAACCTCAGCTGGTTCGTCACTGCAGTAAGACAGTTGTTTTATTTTTCCCCCAACTAATTTAATATCTCACTTTCCCCAGAAACTAACCCAGACCTTCTCTTCTTTCTTTAATTCTCTCCCATAACATCTCTATCTCTGTTCCCTTGCCCCCTCAGCTGAGGACCAGAGTCTGATAAAACTGAGACTATTCAATATGAGCTCCCTCTTCTCCCATTTTATTTACTTGATATCCTTTGATATAATTCCCCACCCCCTCCTCATTTTCCCCAGTTTCTGATAAAGAGGTAGCTCTTTTTCTTGTTAAAGTGACCCTTTCTATGAGACTTTCAACCCAACCCCTCCTGTCTTTTACAGCAGATCACATCCTCAACCATCCCCCTCTTTTGAATCTTCAACCTTTATCAGCTCCTTCCCTACTGCTTTCAGATATGCCCATCTGTATCAGTAAGCACCCTAGCATACCCAGGATGGCTGCTAGCACAGGTTGTTCGATCTGCTTTTCTAAAGGAAAGGCAACTTAAATGGGTTAACAGTCTCACTTTAATAAATCAAACATATATCATTTACCTAGTTCAGGGGAAGAAGTCAGCACCCTGAACTTCAGAGAATACAAACAGAGGTTACAAGCAGACAGAGAAACAGATCAGCAGATGGGCTTCCAATGTCTGACCATTATATCCATACCTAGTCAGTTACCAGAGAGGGAAGCACCAACATCTGGGTTTTCAAAGTCGGGGGACTCAACAGCTTCCCAGAGTCTCATCTGGCCAAATCACACAACTCTCTCCAAAGTGAGACCCCAAGCAAAACCTCACATCAGGGTATATATAGCCTTCTCCTGGGTCAGAGAATCTCACAGCCCTCTGGACCCACTGCCCAATCACAAAGTAATAAGATATGGGCATTCCCGAAGAACAAGCTTCTTGCCACAGGCACCATGTGACCACATTCAGCCTGTTAGGGGGCAGAGAATATTTTCAAATCAGGGAAGGTTCTCAGAGTCACTTAAGCCTATCAAAGAGCATAGGGGCAGGGAAGATCTTCAGATTCCCATAACACGATCCTATCCCATCTTTTAAAAACCTTCACTAGAACCTAATATTCCTTCAAGCTTTATTGTCCTCTCAGTCAAATTTCCTGAAAAACCTTTCTGCACTTACTTGCTCCTACTTCCTTTCCTTTCCTCTCTTATTTCACTGCTAAATACTTAGCTGAGTGGCTTCCAATGAATCACTCAACTAAAGCTTCTTGGTCCTGAATTGCCATTCATCTTTTAATGACCAAATCTCATGATCTTTTTCCAATCTGCATCCTTTTCTTTCTTTTTTTTTTTTTTAGGAAGACTCAACATTTATTAAGCACCTTTCGTGTGAAAGGCACGGTGCTACAAAGATTGACACAGACAAACATTCTGCCCTCGAGAGGGCTTAAAGCCTAATATGGGTTAATGTAATACAAAAAACGATGTAAAATAAAGGAACAATGACCTCCATTCTTTACTGTTTCAAGTCTTGACCAGCTGTTGTTATCACCCACCCCTAAATATAATTATCAGTTTTTAATTAACAGGCCATCCCTTTAGGTATGGGAAGTCACTTGATTAATACTCTGAAAACAAGGTACAAATGAGTTTTCAATTAATAGGCCATCCCTTTAATGACCAGGCAATTAAATCATTATTAATTAGTTCTCCACAAAGAACCGTAACAACCCAAACAGATATGGGAAACCAGTTCATTAATATTTTGGAAATGGGGTGATGAATGACTTTTCATTTGCTGGAAGCCTATAAAATGGGGGCTGGCTATCCCTATCTTTATTACTTTGTATCCCTGGTTTCTGCATTCCCAGTGTGCCTGGGGATCCAGGCTGTCAGTAACTATTTTAGCCATAGTACTAATAACCAAGGTCCCCAGACCCCTTAGAAATGTCCAGCTGGGCCTTCTCTCCATCACACATAAATCTCACTAAGTAGATGATTAAAGTCACAACCTTCAGTCACATCCTCAAGAACTTTTCCTACATAGGAAAGCTTCGCATAACGTGAGACTTGGTTTTACTCAAGCCTCTTCCTTTCTAAGACAGAAAACACAAAACCAAGGAATGGAATGGAATGGTTTTTTTCTATGAAGACAAAAACAATGAAGTTCAGGACTGGATCACTTCACCACCTCTTAATGGCAAGCATCCTCTTAGACCTGCAGTTGGGTTCCACACGTTCAAGCCTCAGTACAATCTTTTTTGTGGTCTTTGCCTTTTTCCGGAAAATTGGTTTTGTTTGACCACTCTGCTTCCGATCGTATCGCCTCTTCCCCTTGCCTTTCTTGTACTGCGTCACTTTGTGAGGCTGGTGCTTGCCGCACTTTCTGCAGAAAGTTCTGCGGGTTTTAGGGACGTTCACCGACGGGCAGCACTGCTCTTCCCACTGGGCTTCTCTGATGTCTAGGCCGCTGGGATCCCTCACCCGAGCGCTCATAGGTGAGTGCTCGGCCGAGGATGACGATGAGCTGAGGAAGATGACCGACTTCCAAGGATTACCCCAATCTGCATCCTTTTCAACCTATCAGCTGCACTTGACCTTACTGACCATATGATTTCCTATATACTCTCTTCTCTTGGTTTTCATGACACTATTCTCTCATGATTTACTTCACCCCTATCTGATATCTCCTTCTCAATATTCTTTTCTGAGCTTTCTTTAACTGGGTGTTCTTCAAGATTCTATCTCTTCTCTTTCCCCTTTATATTCTCTCTCTTGATATTTTCATCAGTTCCCATAAGTTTAAATATCATTTATATGCAGATGACTCCCCAGATCTCTCTGGATATTCCTATTCTCTCTCCTGAGGTTTCATTCTTTATCACCTGATGTGCATGAGACATTTAAAACTCAAAACATGAACCTGAACTTAATATCTCTCCTCCCATCAACATAGCCCTCTTCCAAATTTTCTTATATTTGTCAAAGCTACCTCTGACTTTCCAGACTCCCAGATTCATAACGTTGGGTTATGTGTCTGTCTGGAGAGCAGTTCACTACTACTCTGCTTTAAGTTTGTGTCTACTCTTCCCACAGATGCCATGTGGATTTGTGGCAGAGCTTATGCAGGTTCTGGAGAAAGGAGGTGGGCTGGTGTTTTATAGCTACCCTTTTTTTATGATACCTTTTTAGTAAATGCTGTTACTGAGTTGAATCAACTAGCTAGTTGAATTTACTAGCTAATTGTTGCTAAATTATCAAATGGTAGCATGACTTTAGGTTCATTTCTATGTCCTGACAGTGGTCACCACCTTCAAGGTACACAGACTAAAAGTCTAAGATCAAGTTAGGGGATTAGCCCAAAGTGAATGCTAAGGAAAGTATTTTTTGTTCGTTTGTTTTTTGGATGGGGAAAGGTAGGGCAATTGGGGTTAAGTGACTTATCCAAGGTCACATGGCTAGTTTTTTTGTGTTAAGTGTCTGAGGTGGGATTTGAACTCAGGTCCTCCTGACTCCAGGGCCGGTGCCCTATTCACTGTGCCACCTTGCTGCCCCTAAGGAAAGTATTTTACAAGCCTTATTTTATCTGTGCCATAACCATTTGAAGTACTCACAATAGGAATGATTTCTTTACAAAGGAAGAAACTGAGAAAGAGAAAGTGATTTGTTCAGAGTATATGACTAGTAGTCATCTGAAGCCAGACTTCAACTCAGGTCTTTTACTTCTAAGAACCACATTCTCTTTTCATTGCACCATACTGGCCCTTGTATAATAACCAATGCTTACAGTTCTACATTGTAAATTGCATTCATTTTATAGGACTTTGTAATGGATAAAGAGTGTTATAGTGGAAAAAAGCTTTGGCCTGGGATTCAGGAGACCTGAATTTTGGTTCTGACTGGATGTTAACTGTCTCCATTATGCTTCTAGAAAGTAATGGTCATTCTTTCTACCTTTTTGAAGACAGGTGATAGACCAGGGTTTGGTAAACTGTGGCCCAGGGGCCAAATTCTGCCTTCTGCCTGCTTTTGTATGACCTGTAAGCAAACCATGTTTCTTACATTCTTACAGTGAGGTTCAAAATGAGATACATATATTTTTAGACATAACCAATGGAGGGGTTTGTTTATCCTGACTATTTGTTGCAAAGGAGTTTTGAGTTTCTTTTTTTGGGAGAAAGGAGGTAGTAATGGTAAAGGTAATGTTAGTGCTACTGAAAAAAAAAGAAAGAAAGAAAGCAGAGTGCTAGTGAATAATTTTTTAAAATACACAGAAGAGAGTAGAAGAAAATCCCCATGGGAAGACTATAGGATTAAATATAAACTCCTCTAGGGCAGTGTGGGAGCCAACATGTATGTAGTGGATTTTCACATATATTTATACATTTTTTTTCTTTGTATAGGGAAATGTTAATGTTGACATTTGTCAAGTCCATATTGATAAAGACAATTTTAAAAAATCTTTGTGACTTTGGGCAAATCACTGTGAAGTCTTCTGTGTCCTCATTTCCAAAATGAGGGGTTGGATGAGGCAATCACTAACTAGCTAAATCTAACATTCTCTAACAATTCCCTCCCATTCCTCTCTATCTCCCGCTTCTTCAACACCAGATGATATTAATACTTTAGAATTCAAATGGATTATTTTTTTCTCTGGAAAGTAATTGCAGATACTGACACGCTGTACTTCTTTCCTACTGGGAAAATAGTGCCTAATGGGGATGTCATGTTCCTAGAGGCAATACGGTCTGGTAGACAGATTCTTGGATGGAGAGCAAGACAAATGGGTCCTATTCTCACTTCTGCAGTTCTGTACCTTTGCTGTTATTCACTTTATTATTAAATACCATTAGTTTGCAAAGGCTCATGTTAGGTATTATAAATAAGACTTTGTCCTTTGTTATTGGGATCTACTATAATTAAAAAGAAAAAATGAGTTAGACAACAATTTTCAAAAAAAAAAAGAAAATTAGAAATAAATTATTTCCAACAACTTGTACTTCTAATTTAGTTGGTGTAGGCACTCCTTCCATTGAATCCACTCTTTGAAAATTGCCTTGGAGAATTGCTATGACCAAAGAAATCATAACTCTGTGGGCAAACTACAGACTAGGTTGGTCCTACAACTCGACTTGTGTAAAGTTTTTCTAGCTTGTGTGGGACCTGCTACTACTCCTTCTCTACTGTAACAGTTTTTGTAAGTCAGAGATCACAAAAAGAAAAAGAAAATCAAAGGTAACTTGTACAGGAATATTAGTAGCAATGTTATTTCTGATAATACAAAGCTAGAAGTGAAATCCTATCCAAAGATTGAGATAGGACTTGGCTGATCAAATTATGGCATGTCACAGAACCCCAGGATTAGAAAGGGCCTTAAAAGCCATCTATTTAAACCTGTATCTAAACAAGAAAATTCTCAAAAGCATTGACCTGAGAAGTGTTCAGTCCAGCCTTTACTTGAAAAACCTTCAGTGAAGAGGAACCCATTTCTTTCTTAGTCTCCCATACTTTTGGAAACTTCTAATTGTTATAAAGTTTTTCTTTAGGGCAGCTAGGTGGCACAGTGAATAGAGTGCTTATGGAATAAATTCATGATTCTTCACTGTACTAGTTGTCTTTCTCCAGATGCTCTCCAGCTTATTAATATCCTTCCTAAAAATATGGAAACCGCAACTAAAACTGAGAGGAAAGCATGGTGAAAAACTCTGGATAAAGATTATGGGAGGCAGAAGTGGAAATAAATATTGTCATCAGAGTATACCCAACTTGTCAGAAGGAAGAAAATTAGTGAGTTGGGAAAACTGAAGCAGCTATGTGGAATAGTGGAGTCAGGAAGAATCAATTTTGAATCTGGCCTCAGATACTTACTAGCTTTGAAACTCTGGGCAATTCACTTATCTGCCTCAGTTTCCTGACCTGTAAAATGGGGATAATAATAACATACGCCTCTCAGGGTTGTCATGAGGATAAAATAAGATAATAACATTTGTAAAAAAATTTGCAAAGCTTAAAGTACTATATAAATGCTATTATTATTACTGTTTTTTATTTTTATGATCAATAAAGACCCTGTATGAGATATTATATACTAATAGCAATTTAAAGGGGATGACATGGTGATCAGTGTTATTTAGCCATTCCTGTTTGCCCTTCACCCTGCTACTGACCTGATGCCCAAACAGGTTTTCTGGGAAATAATATCAAAAGATCTGTAAATCTCTTTATCTTTTTGTGAACTCTGAACCCCAAGCTAGAGGCAGCACCTCTGGCAAAACAGCTCCATCTGAAATCTATCTCTGTCTCTTTTCTGAGGATTTCCCCCTCAATGACCATCTCCCAATTGTACTACCACTATAATTGGGAGTGTGGGGCTGTGGTTCAGTAATGCAGCTTTTTTCTTAATATACCTTTGGCCCATTTGGGCCTTGTTCTTACAGTCCTAGCCCCTTTCTTCATAGTGGTTGCCTCTGACTCTGTGTTTCTCTCAGAGAGCCTACTGGTTTCTTTCAGCTTTTCATGCTCTAACTCCTTGTGTCTTCTCATCTCATCAGGTGGTTGGACTCCCTTTTTGAATCTCCTTCCAGGACTCAGGGAACTGATTTTTAAAGTTCACTGTGGAATTTGATTCCTGCCTTTGTGTTGCTTCCTTTTTAATTTACTCAGAGGACTGATTTGAACTTCTCAAAGGGATCCCCTCTTGTGGTTAGATTTTTAAAACTATTTGTTTAACACCTCATTGTTGTGCCTTTTTCTCTGATTTTGTCCTGGGTTTTCAGGGACTGCTCCTTTATAATAGTAAAGAGAGGACCTTATTTATCTAGCCATCTCCAACCTGGATGAAGAAGAAATAGTCAAATTGTTAGGAGGAATATCAGGAGAAACCAGTGTCATTAAAACCTAGAGAGGTGAGAGTATCTAGGAGAAGAGAGTGCTCAATAGTGTCAAAAGCTACAGAGAGGTCAAGAAGGTTGAAGACCAAGGAAAGACTCTTAGATTGTACATTTTATGAAATTATTGGCAACTTTGAGAGCAGTTTCTATCAAGGGATGAAGTTGGAAGATGGATTGCAGAGCATTTAAAATTAAAAAGAGAGAAAGTGGAGACATCTAGTACAGATTGTTTTTTTCAGGGAGTTTAGTCACTCAGAGGAAGAAAGATATAGGATGGTAGCTATCAAAGGTGGTCAGATCTAGTCAGAGTTTTTTTTAAGGATGATGGGGAAACCTATATTTACAGAAACAGAGAAAAAACAGGAGATAGATTAGAGGAAAGGAGGGGATGGGATCAAAGGTGCATGTGAAGGGGTTTGTCTTGGCAGGAAGTAGGCCTGCCTCTTCTTGTAACAGAGGGGTGAAGGAGATGGTGGGGGAAAGATGTCTGAGTGATATGAGGAAGAGAGGAGAACAGGACTCTCTTGGTGAATACCTCATTTTTCTTTTCAACGAATTATAAGAAGAAGTCTACAACTGAGAATGGGTGGGGAAAGAGGTACTATGGGTGGCTTGAGGAGAGATGGGAAAATTTTGAACAGCTATTGTGGTGCTGCCCCCAGCAGAAAGATAGAGTTTTGATTAGGGGTATATAAAAAAGAGTTGTGTTCTGTCATTAGGGGTCACTTGAGATTACGTTTGTAGTTTGTAGTTCTCTGAGTTATCGTGGTTTTGTGACATGTGAATAGGGATGAAGGCAGCGTAAGCTGGAAGTAGGTCAAGGCTGGGATTTGGCAAGGTGTGTTCAATGATAGTGCAAGAGGCCAAGGAATTCTAGTGTAAGAGGATAGTGTAGAATTAAACTGATTCACTATGGGGTTGAGATAAGGAAAGGGGCTCAGGAGGTCACACTGAGCATGAAGAATGGGATTTGGGATTTTCAGAAATAAGGAAAGATGGAATGATAAAAAATATGATCAGATAAAGGAATTTCAGAGTTTATGAACATGTAAGTAGAACACTGGATGGTGGCAAGATCAAGGATATGTATGAGGATTTTTGTGTGTAACCAAGTTGGAGTGAAGGAGTAGGTTGTAAGAATTGAGTAGATTGAGTAATTGGAAGATTAGGGTAAAACATCAATATGTATATTGATGTCCACTAGGCACTGAACTCATTGAAGGAGGAAGGAGAATATCCTGGGAGTTAACAAATGATAGTCATCAAGATCTGGCTTGGTTATGGTTGACTATGATAGACCTCTAAGAAGGAGAGGTTCCATGTAATGGTGGAAAGATCTGAAAATTTCAGTGGGAAACAAGGAGGATTAATCTTCCCCACTGCAACCAATGAGTGAGCTTATGCATGGAAGTTCATCTAATAATGTTATTAGGAAGACACCAGGTCTCCCTGAATGCTAGAAGATAGAAGGAATGAGAAGTGAAAAAGTTTAAAGTGAGAGGAAGTTTGTTAATTATGGAGCAAGCATTCCAGAGAGCACAGTGCAAAGGGGCAAGTAGCTCTTCTAGGGAAATATTATGGGCCTGTTGTTGAGGGGGATGGGAATGAGTAAGTAAGTAGTTTGGGATGGGGTTCAGAATCACCACTAGAATGGAGAGAGCATAAGAGTATCGGAAATGTATTAGCTATTGAAGAATGAATCCAGGCATAAGTATCTGTATTTGTCCTTTGTTTTCAAAGAGGTCCAGTGTCATCACAGGTGATGTCTTGATTTGCTTGTCAATTGGATTTAAGTGATAAAGAGTTGCACAGTCATCAGCATTGCTCTTTCTTCCAGAGTTTTTGAATTCCAGTGGTAAAACCTCACGCTAAGAGCTAGTGAAGGTATAGCTTTGGTGACTCTGTTGAAGAGTTAGAAGGTAGCAATAGGAGGTAATATTGTACAGAATGGCCTCTGGAGCCCTGTAGAAATCCCTCGGTTGAAGACCTGAGCTCTAAGCTGAGCTCTCTGGGAATGCCAGTGCTTACTGGGAAGATATACTCAGGAGGTAGGTGGCAACATTCTGGAATGACACAGAATTTGCATGGCTCCCTGAAAAGGGCCCCAAGAGACGACAGAGCAAGGTGATCCTATAGGTAGTAAGTAAATTAGCAGAGCTAGAATTTAAACTCTTGTCCCATGATTCCAAAATTTATGCTTTTGATATTACACTAGAGTTGCCTGAATTTGTCAGACCTTTGACACTTTACAAAGTATTCTCACATTCATGCAGACCTATAACTAGAGCTTTGCCTCATGGTGCCAAGATTGGTGGGTACTGGAGCCCAGATTGTTCTTCAGCAGTGTACAAATAATTGAGCTTAGGGGTTGTTAGTAATAACTGTGGCATACAATTCCTCCACCCAGCTATTCTATACCAAATAACCTTTCCATCTCTACCCCCCAGTCCTAAGGAGAGTGACCTTGCAATATCTTAGAGAGTCTGTACATGCAGTCAATTTCTGGGGCATTTGACTTTTTGTCCTCCTTGTATCCCCAATACTTTAATTTGTCTTTAAAAGTTAATTCGAGGGCTTGTTTTTTGAAGCTTTTCCTAGGAATGAAAAAAAAAATGTGAATTATGATTGTGTATCCAGGATCTTTACTGTGATAAAGTTATTTACTGACTTTCCTACTATTGCTACCCCTCTTCTACCAAAACCCTACTTGAAATACACATTTTGGAATGTAGGTAAAAAACTTAGTTCTCAAAAACTATGCTACTGGAACATAAGCTCAGCTAGGTCCTATAAGAATTTTGAGTACCAGATCTGTGAAGTACTGTATTTGTCTGAGAACTGGCTTATCCCAAATTTGCATAGATTCATGCTCTGGTCTAGTGTTAGATGACTTTTTTTGGCCACTATAACTTTAAAAGGCCACCTACTAACTTATAAAGGGCCCCAGAAGTCTTGTGAAGTTTTAAAGCTTATTAAAGGTCAAAGGGATTGTGGCCCATGCTGAAAAGATCACAGATCTTTTAGATGTTGAAATGTTATTTAATACTGTTACCAGACTGTCCAAGGAATTTAATTGTAATAGCTCGATCCCTCCACTGTTTGCACGATTCCATTTTAGATACTTTTTAGTTTATGCATTTAACATGGACTTCTTTTTATAGGCCTTAGATTTTCCTTTCCTTCCTTTTGCATATATTTTCAGAAAAATTCTCAGATTTCAAGAGAGAAAGTTGGAAAGTATCTTGGGAATTTCAAATGACTTAGGGTGATTTTCTTTCTGTTTTGTTATCTGCTTTAGCTTTGTGGGGTGAGGGAAAATGGGGCAAGGTGGAATATGATATGGGGTGGGATCTACAGATGTTGCGTTCTACCCAGGGAGTTGCTGTTCTTTAGTAAGTGGAGAAAGTTTGACTATTTCCTATGACTTGTTAATGGATGACTTGGCATGGGGATGAAATACATTGTATGCATGTAAAGTATACACGTACGTAAAGTGCAACTGTATAATTAGAATTTGATATTTTGTTTTACTTCAGATCTCTTTGCCAATAATCTCTATACAGTGCTAGTTCTTCTGAAATGTCTATGGAACCTCATGAAAATAGCAGATTTTAAATTTTAATCACCGTCGATTCACACCCTGTTTGAAATTCTAGAATGCAAAACACCCTGTGAAGTATCCACAACTATTTTCATGGAACTCTAATTTTTAGTCTTAACACATTTTTAGTAGGGGTTGCTCCTGTACCATGATATATATGACTTTGCCCACAAAATCATTTCAGTTGAGGCCAAAAAAGGACAATCTTACAAGATGAGGAAAAGTATATTTTTTTAAATAATCAGGAAGACTACCCTACTTACTGTTTGAAATCTTTTCCCTGATAGTTATTTTTAATTTACTAATTAATAAAATGTTAATGGATTCAATGTCATCTTGTCTTAAAAAATCTTGGTGTATGTTGTGAGACCAAGGAACTATGTTTCTTATCAAATGTGATAAAGAGGAAAAGGAGATTTAGGTATACACATGTCTTGTCACTTAAATCCAATTCACAAGATATACACAAGGAGATTTAGGTATACACAAACAAAAAAGAGGGTAAGATTTGAACTCAGCTCACCTATGTCTTCAAAATCAGTATATCTTTCATCAAGTAACAAAGTGGCAATATTAAGAATTTTATACCATACTTAGGTAGTATTATCTGTGGTGATGGTAGTAATAGTATGCACTTCATTGCTTCAAATTTTTAGGTGGGGATTATTTATTATGACTTCTAGTTGGCATAGTGTGTAGAGTGATGGGCCTGGAATCAGGAAGACTCATCTTTCTGTGTTCAAATCTGGCCTCAGACACTTACTAGCTGTGTTACCCTGGGATAATCACTTAACTCTGTTTGTCTTAGTTTCCTCATTTGTAAAATGAGCTGGAGAAGGAAATGACAAACTGCTCCAGTATCTTTGCCAAGAGAGCCCCCAAAGGGGGTTATAAAGAGTTGGGCACAACTGAAAAATGACTAAACAGCAACAAGTTATTATTACCACAATGGGAAACAACCATAGTGGGGGCAGAGCCAAGATGGCAGCGCAGAAGCAGGAAAACTCCACAGCTCCCACATGGCCACCTCAAATACCCATAAAGTATGACTCTAAACAAATTGTAGGTCTCTAGAACTCACAGAATTATAGAAAAACATATCTCTTGCTGAAGACAGCTTGGCAGGCAGGACAGGAAGGGCTCATCACAGAGCACTGGGAGCCAAAACCAACCTGGCCTGAAACTGGAGCTTGGTCCTGGGGCCACCAGAACAAGCTGCAGTTGGAACCTTCAGGAGAGTGGATCTGTGGTAGCCGTGGTCATTTCCAGAATTATCAAGCCCTGAGAAATAAGTACTAAGTGAAAGGTTAGTGGAACTTGGCTAAATTTGAGGGAGAGGATCTGGCCAAACCGCCTCCAGGGCAAGGAAGCAGCAGAAGCAGCGGCCCTACAGCCACCTCCACATGGCTGCTTCAGAAGCTCCCGGCCTGCAGATTGCGGGGGGGCCAAGTGACCATTCAGAGGCTAAAGGCTCTTGCCTTAAGCTGCCTGGATCGGGATCCTGGTCTTGGATGGTGGTCCTGGGGTGTGTTTTCAGTGAGCCAAAGCTGATGGGGGCTGTAGCAGCCTCCTAATAGCTCCGGCAGCTGGGAAAACCCCAGTGATTTGGGACAGAGCTTTCCCCTCTGGAGGCAGAGTTCCACAGAGATAAAAAGTCAAGTAATTGACTGGCAACATGAGCAGGCAAAGGAAGCAAAGTAAGAACAGCAACCCAACTTTAGATTCCAACTTTAGATTCCAACTTTAGACAAAAAGGATCAAAGCATGGAATGGTACGAAGACAGCACAGTCAGAACTCCCACACCAAAAGCTTCCAAGAAAAAGGTAGACTGGTTATGGGCCATAGAGCACTTTAAGAAGGATTTTGAAAACCAAATAAGAGAAGTGGAAGAAAAATTGGGAAGAGAAATGAGAATGATGTAAGAAAATCATGAAAAGAGAGTCAACAACCTGACTGAAGAAAATAACACCTTAAAAAATAGATTAACTCAAATGGCAAAAGAGGCCCAAAAAGCCAATGAGGAGAAGAATGCCTTAAAAAGGTGAATTTGCCAGAGGGAAAAAGAATCTCAAAAGCTTTCT
>CM053591.1:49768680-49803725 GCA_028646515.1 Pseudochirops corinnae | reverse complement strand
GGGGCGGTGGGTGGGGGAAAGAGGGGGAGAAAATATGTAACTCAAAATCTTGTGGAAATGAATGATGCAAACTAAAATAAAATTTAAAAAAAAAAGAAAAAAGAAAATAACATTGTTGGATTACACTTTTTAATCTACTCTGTTAGCCTCTTCTATTTATGGGTGAGTTCATCTCATTAATATTTACAGTTACAATCATAAACTGTGTATTAGCCTCCATCCTATTCTATACTTTTTTCCCTCTTTGCCTCATTCTACCCTGCCCTTTACAAAGAGAATGGGAATGTGCTCAGCACTAATGATCTATGCTTAATAGATTTGCTTCCTCTCACCTGTCCTCTTCCCCTTACCTAAATCCCAAAGGTTCTTACTTTTATTTCTTTCCTTTTAAACTCCACTTCAGCATCCACGCTACAAAGTTGGAGTTTGTTTTGCTTATGATTAATCTCTCCCTCAGTCTTCTCTCTTTCTCTCTTATTCCCCATTCTTTGTCCTATATTCCTCCTATTTCTTGATTGAGTGGTGCATATCTAAACCAAAGTCTGTGTGTGTGCATCCTTAAATAAGATAATAAAGCAACCTTTTTCTTCCCTAATATATTTTTATTTCTCTCCCTTTCTTTTCTCCCTTAAGATCATCAAAACATAACAAAACCATTCCTGAGACCTTTCTCTTACTTAACTCTCTCTATGACTCCCAAGGAATTTAAACTTTTGAGAGGACACTTGATTCTTCTCCTCCTATTAGAATGTAAATTCTTCATTTTTGTACAATTCATTCTAACTGATCAAACATATTTACCCTTTAAAGTTTTGCTTGCCTCCTGTGTTTGAAGTTCAAAGTTTCTGTTCAGTTCTGGTCATTTCATGAGGAATGTTTCTTAATTTCGTTAAAGTCTCTCTCTTTACTCTCTAGGTTATAATGGTTTTCCTGACAAATTGTCAGTTCTGAACCTGTATCTTTTGTAATATTGAATTCCAACCTCTTCTCTCTTACATAAGAATCTTGCCAAGTCTTGTGTAATGCTAACTGGAGTTTCTCAGTGCTTGAATGTTTTTTTTTAAACTTGGAGTTGGTGGGTTCCTTACAGTTTTTCCTTTGACCCAAAAGCTCAAGATTTTGACTCAAACTTCCAAGCATTCTCATTTTGGGGTTTCTTTCATAGGATTACTACTGCTCCTTTGCCATATGCTTCTAATATATATGAGCAAATTTCATCCATGATTTCTCAAAATATCAAGGTTCTTTTTTTGTGGTGGTTGTAACTTTCAGGCAGTTCAATGTTTTTTATATTTTTTTCTCTTTGACATGTTATCTAGATCAGTTGTTTTTTGACAATAGATACTTGAATTTTCCTCTATATCTTAAGTCTTTTGTTTTTTTCATATTATTGTTTCATAGAGTAATTAACTTCTTTTATTCCATACTAGTTTTCAGAGAGTCTGTTATTTGATTTAGCATTTCTTATACCAGAGTATTAATTCTTCTTCCCAGTCTTTCTAGAGCTCCCATTTGTTTTTTAATTTTTTCTTCTATCACGTTTTATTTATAGTACAATTTTTAAGTATCTTGTTCATTTTTTCCAGGAATTTTAGTTGTCTTTGTTGCCAAAGTGTTTGTTTGAGCCACTGCTTGTGGATGTTGTACAGTTCTGGATTCTAGTCTTTAGCATCTTTGGCTCCATAATAACTTGTTTGTGGTGGGAATTTTTAAAATTTACTCTTTTGAAATCAGGACTCTATGTTAGAGCCAAGCTCTGTACACTTCTGGGTGGAATGTTGGGGACTTGTCTGATCAGATCCTGATACAAATCATCAGGGGTCCTGACAGTGCCTTCTCTATATATGTTGCTTTCTTCAAGGATCTCAGTGGTGGATCAGACCAGGGAGCAGAAAACTTTAAACATTTTCCAATTGGCCTATTCTAGAGCATGTTTTGATTGCTGGTATTAGCTTTGCTGACTACCAACACTGGTTTGAGTCTAGGCAATACCATCATAAGCTTGTCTTTTGTTAGAGTTCTAGTACACAACTATTCTACTGGTATGAGCTTTGCTGATTGAAGAGCTGTACTACTCCCATGTTTGTTTCAAAACAGTAAACGTTTATTAATCATTGTCTTTATGAAAGTCACTGGAGCTCCAAGGATAGATGCAGGTCCTACTTTCAGAGAGACTATAGTTGGAGCTTACATTTTAACTTGTTGAAGGACAAGCATCAGTTTCCTTAAAAAAAAAAAAAAAAACCTAACAATCCAGCCATGCCTCCAGATACTATCCTATATATCTCCTTTCCTTTTCAGCTAAACTCCTGAGTGAAGTTATCTACATTCACTGCCTCCTCTTCCTCTGACCTCACTATTTCCTGTCTGGTTTCTGACCTCATCATTCAACTCAAATTGCTCTGTCTAAAGTTACTAATGACCTCTGTATTGCCAAATCTAATGGCCTTTTCACAATCCTTATCCTTCTTGATCTTTCTGTAAGCTTTTATACTATTGAATTTCTTCTAGGTTTTAAAGCCACTGATCTTTTCTGGTTCTTCTCCTACCTGTCTAACTACTCTCTTTCTCAGTTTCTTTTACTGAATCTTCTTCCAGGTTATGCCCACTAACCATGGGTGCTCCAAAGTTTTGTACGAGACCCTATTCTTTTCTCCCTTTACACAATCTTGCTTGGTAATCTCACATCAATACTCACAGATTAAATTATCATCTTTATATGGATAATTCCAAGATCTATATATTATCCCTCATTTATCTCCTGAACTCCTACCTGGCATCTTCAACTGCATCTTAGATACTTCAAAATAGATGTCTCATAGAAAGCTCAAACTCAAAATGTCCGAACCAGAAGTTAGTATCTTAGCCCTCAAACTCCCCACTCTTCCAAATTCCTCTAATAGTGTTTAGTGCACCACTACTCTCCTTGTCTTGTCTCCAATCTTTTCTCATTACCTTATTCTCCTTGATCTCTCTGCAGTCTTTGACACTGTCAATCACCCTCTTCTCCTTGATATTCTCTTCTTTCTAGGTTTTTTGACACTATTCTCTCCTGGTTCTCCTCCTACCTATCTGACTGCTTCTACTCAGTATCCTTTGCTAGATCTTCATCCAGGTGATGCCTACTGTTTTGTCCAGGACCCTCTTCTTCCTCTATTCTATTTCACTGGGAGATCTCATCAGTTCCTATAGATTCAATTATCATCTCGATGCTAATGATTCTCAAATCTACTTATGTACCCTACCCTAGCTGCTGAGCTCATCTCATATCAAATGTTCATTAGAAATCTCAACTTAGATGTCCTGTAAATATCTCAAACTCAACTGAATTCATTATCTTTGCCCCCACACTCTCTCCTCTTCCCTATTATTGTCAAAGGCACCACTATCCTCCCAGTATTCCAGGTTCAAAACCTAGGTGTCATTCTCAAATTCTTACTCTCTTACCCCTCATATCCAATCTGCTGCTAAGGTCTGTTGGTTTCACCTTTTTTAACAACCCTCAAATTCATCAACTTCTTTCTTCTGATTCTGCCACTACCCTGGTACATTTCCTACTAATTTTCTCACACCTGAACTACTGCAATAGTCTACTGGTTGAGTTGCCTGCCACAAGTTTCTGCCATTTCTATTGATCCCCTGCTCAGCCACCAAAGTGATTTTCATAAAGTTCAAGTCTGAACATATCACCCCTACTCAATAAACTCTACTAGCTCCCTGTTGCCTCCAGGGTTAAATATTAAGTCCTTTAATTGACATTCAAATCTCTTCATAACCAAGCCCCAAACATATGCCTTTCTAGTCTTTATCCTTCTTATACTTTGCCCCCAGTGTCTTCTTTGATCCTACAACATTGGAATCCCTGCTCATCCTAGAACAAGACATTCTACCTGCTGACTCTGGGCATTTTAACTCTTTCCCTCAGGCCTAGGAGTCTTTCTCTCTTCATCTCTGCTTCCTAGATTCCCTGGCTTCCAGCTGAAATTCAACTTTCTACAGGAGGTGTTTCCCAATTCCTCTTAATTCTAGTGTATCTTCACTATTGAATATATCCTATTTATCCTGTAAATGCCTTGTTAGTTCAGTTATTTGCATACTGCCTCTTCCATTAAATTGTGAGCTATTCAAGGGTAGTGATTGTTTTTTGCTTTCTATCATCAGTGCTTAGCAGAGTAGAGTGTCTAGCATATAGTAAGAGCTTAATAAATGTTTACTGAGAACTAATAATCTCAATGTCCCAATGCCTTTGGCCTCTTATATTAGATCTAGTCAGGATCCCTGATGATTCATATCAGGATCTGATCAGACAAGGCCCCAACATTCCACCCAGAAGTGTACAGAGTTTAACTCCAGCACAGAGTCTTGATTCAAAAAGATCTAGTTAGAGTTGACTTAGTCCTAGATCACTGATTCAGGGCAAAAAAGGCGTAATGAAGTCTCAGTGGGAGTAAATCCTAGGTTTAACATGTTGCATTTGAATCCTTAAATGTCCAACTCTTGTGAACAGCTAATAGTAAGATAACAGTACTTAAGTTTCCAGTTCTTTGCTCTAATTCTCTACTCTAGCTACTAAAGCTTAAAACTGCAGTAAGACTTTGGGAATACCTTCCATACATGCAAACACAAATACACACACACACACACACACCTACAGAGTAGTTTGATGGTTGTGCATTTTTTTTCATCCCCATGGAGGGTTTTTACGTACACATGAAAAGATAATACCCATAGCGTGTTATCTATTCATTTGATAAGTCCAAGGATTTAAGAGCAACTTTTAACTAACTTGAAATAACAAAGATCAAAGATCATACCTGACTGGGAAGTAGGAAAGTTGGATTTTCATCTTTCATTTCATAGCATAAATTCTAAAAAAAAAAAAAAAAAAAAAGGATAAAAGGGAAGGGAAGAAGAAAAGAAAAGGGTTACAAAGAATAGCAGTATTTCTCATGGTCATCAGTAGGAATTACAACTATCCAAAATATGCAGAAGATAATGAAGAGATAATTGAGGGCCATTTCCAAAGATTTTAGAAAACATAAATGGTAACAATAAAATATAACCCCAACACATAGTAAGCTTACCAAATAACCAGATAGAGAATTTTTGTGGGGGTTTTATAAATTTATTTGGAAGATTTAATTAAAAATCTCAACAATGTCCCCAAATTTCTCATTTGAATTTAGAGCTTTGCTGAATATTTAATACATTCAATCTTTTCTAACTAAGCACATACTATTTTTCTTCCATTCTGTCTACACAAATTACTAAAAGTCAGTTTGGAGTTGGTAGTACAATAACCTTAAAAAATATAAACAAAAAGATAATTAAGGAAGTAAAAGACTTGAAAAGATGTTAGGGGGAAAAAACTTAAATTTGAAATACACTTTAAGAAACCTGAAATGAAATAAATATTGATTAACTTTTCAAACATGTAGGGAACTTTTGCAACTAAGAGCAACTTGTGCTCTAAGACATTAAAAAAAAATTAAAGCACAATGCAAAATCTTAAGTATTTCTGTTACAAATTTTAATGAAATAAAATTAGTAATCAACAAAGAAAATATAAGCAAAAGAACTCTTTCAAACCCATAAGGAGACTAAAAAAATGATCCAAAAAATTAGAAGTAAAGTTTTTAAAAATCATAAAAATAAGCAAATATTCTATTAGAGATCACTGAAGGACCCCACAGGACATATGCCAACCTCCACTTGAACATGAATCCCCCTTTAATATTCCCAGCAAGTGGTCATCCAGCCTTTGCTTGAAGAACTTTAATGAGGTTATCAGTTACCAACACAGCACATTCCATTTATGATGTCTGTGTTAGGAAGTGTTTCCTTATATGGAGCCTAAATCTACCTCTATGTAACTTTACATGCAACCACAGCTTCTTCTGTCTCCTGCTTTAACAGCCTTTCAAATATCTAAATAAAACCATTATAATCTTTTTTTTTCTATTTTCTAAGTTCCTTATTCCTTTGATTCTGAAATGGCGTAAACTTAAAACCCTTAAGCATCCTGTTGAATGCTTTCAGGGCAATTTTCTGGTCACTCTACCAGAGACATCTTTCAGTGTTGACAAAGAGTCAGCAATGACTCTTTTGACCTACCACTCAACAAGTTGTGAATATACTTAACAAGGAATTCTTAAGAGCTTATATTTTATTGATTCACGTGGTACTCACAACATTCCTCTGAAGTAGACATGTCTGTCAAACAAATGAAGAAAGTGAGACAGAGAAAGTCTCAGTTGTGTTATAAAAATTAGGAATTAATGTTTGAACAGTATCTGGTAATCTTAACCTCCATGATTTTCTTGAATTGTGGACCATAAGAAAGTGTGTGTGTGTGTGTGTGTGTGTGTGTGTGTGTTCCTTTCCCTCCTCCCACCAGTCAGAATGAAGAAGTGATAATGATTTCCCCAGTGACAATGAAGAAGTGATCAGATTAATAGAGGGAATATCCTTTGCTTAAAAAAAAGTTTGAGAGGATATGTTCCTTGGTTTAACATGAACCAAATCAAGAAAAACTACCTAGGACATTATCTAGCACATCAGAATCATCAATAGGACAGCGGCCTGTGACCAGGAGAAGTAAAGCACCAAGATTCACTTTCAACTATAGCAGCTAAGGTGGTAATGGCAGCTAGCAACATCTCCAAGGCCATCTTAAAGCTAAGGGCCATTAGCCACCCTTTGGAGCCTCTGTCTGCCAATTATGGAGGTCAACACACTGTGACTATGATTCCTGGTGATAGCATTGGGCCTGAGCTCATGCTGCATGTCAAATCTGTGTTCAGACATGTCTGTGTGGATTTTGAAGAGGTTCAGGTGAGTTGTAATGTTGATTAGGAAGACATCTGCATTGCCATCTTGGCTATTCACTGCAACCATGTAGAAACATCAAAACCAACCACAATCTGCCACCATTCTTTAAGTCCAATAACAACATTCTTTACACTAGCTTAAACTTCGATACCAATGTCACTCACCCTAAGCATGCCAGGCATTCACCAACAAAGACACAGACATCCTCATTGTTAGGGAGAGTATAGGAGCCTAGAACATGAGACTTTTTCAGGTGTAGGGCAGAGTTTGAAGATCATCACCAAGGTCAAGTCTCTGTACATTGGTAAGTATACTTTACAGGTGACCCAGGAAACTGGGCACAAAAAAGTGATCACTATGTACAAGGCCAATGTCATGCAACTGGGAAATGGCCTCTTCCTCCAGTGCATTAAGGAGGTGGTTTCATGCTATCCAAACACTACATTTGAGAGTATTATCATGGAAAACACCACAATGCAAGTAGTATCTCAACCCCAGCAGTTTGATGTCAGGTGATGCCCGATCTTTATGGCAACACCATCAATAATGTCTGTATTATGCTAGTTGGGGACCCACATCTTGTGGCTGGGGCAAATTATGGACAAGTATATGCAGTTTTTGAGATCACAACACAGAACACAAAAGCATCACCAATAAGAACAATGCTAACCTATGACCAGCCTTTTAGCTAACTGCATGATGCTGGACCATCTGAAACTCCACTCATATGCCGCTCTGATCCATAAAGCTGTCCGGACATTAATGGACAATGAAAATATGCCCCAGATATCAGGGGCCAGGACAGCACCTCAGAAGCTATCCAGGACATTATCAGAGCAAGCAAAGCTTCCCCTCCACACACTCCAAGCTATGTTGTGTATTTGTTGACCTCTTATACGTGTTTGTCAAGAAAGTGAGTCCTTCTAGGTCCCAAGTGTGCTCTTCCTTTCTCACTGCTTCATAATTTATAAAATAAACAACTATGTTCCCCTTCCAAAAAAAAAAATCTTCTCTTCTATTCTTTGTCTAATACTGGAGGTCAACCTAAACAATTAATTATTCTTCTCCACTTAAATAAGTGATATAATGCTAAGTCCTGGTTCCTTATCCAAGTGAGAACATATCTATACCAAAGACTTTAGTACAAAAACATCCTTGATCAATTGTGATGACACTACACAAAAGTTCAAGGAAATAGTGAATCAGGAGACAACATTCAAGCCAACCCCCTGAGAAGGAGCTCCTTGGGAGCAGAGGAAACTCTTTGGCCTTAGCTTCCTCTCCCCTACTTTAGCCAAAGGACCTTCTGAACTTCATAGGATCTAGAGGCTTCTGTACTTCCCATCTTCCCATCAGGGTCATAGTGTTGACTGCATTAGGGGCCAGGGACAAACCAGATAGAGATTCATAGTTCTACAAACAGCCTAGTGATCTCCACCCCTACTCTCTCCAAAAAAAATCTGTACTAAACCTAAGAGGAAGATTTTGAGAAATCCAGGTGAAGGACTTCCAGGAATTGTGAGTTATTTGTTTGCCACATGTGCTCTATACATTTTGGTCCTCTTTCCCCTAGACTCTATGTACTGGTGGGAGAGGGTTATCACAGATTTTGAGGAGGTTGTTTACATCAACTATACTAGATATTCTTTCTGAAAGCTAATTAACTCTGGATGACTAATTCATATCAATTGACAATCATGGTAGAAAGCAAACTAGGGGGAACCCATTGGCAACCACGAAGGGATATAGGAGCCAGGTTTTGGGGACTCAGCTTATCAGTGTGAGGGGAAACAGAGACAGTCATATGAAAATATATGCTAAAGAATTAAAAATCAAGTCCATCAAATGGAGAATGGCTGAACAAGTTGTGGTATATGAATGTAACAGAATACTACTGTGCTATAGGAAATGAGGAGCAGATGGACTTCATAATAAACTGGGAGGATTTATACAAACTGATGCTGAGTGAGAGAAGAACCAGGAGAACATTGTATACAGTTACAGACACATCGTATCTGACTTTGATAGACTGGGCTCATCTCAGGAATGCAAGGTTCTAAGACAACTCCAAAAGACTCATAATGGAAAAGGCTATACACATCCAAAGAAAGAATTTCAGATTCTGAATGGAGTTTGAAGCAAACTATTTGCTCTCTCTCTTTTTTGTTTTGTTTTGTTTCTTCTTTCTCATGATTCATTCCATTGGTTATAATTCTTCTTTGCAACTTGACTATTGTGAAAATATGGTTAATGTGAAGGTATATGTAGAACCTATATTGGATTACATGCTGTCTTGGGAGAAGGGAGGAAAAGAAGGGGGGAGAAAATTTGGAACTCAAAAACTTGAGGAACTGAATGTTGTAAATTAAAAATAAATCAATTTATTTTATTTTTTCACAGTAATCCACAGCCCCCAGGACCCCAAATGGTTTAATTGGAAGGACTGCTGGGGGACAAGGGGAAGAGAGACAGAGATAGGGGTGGCTCCTGAACAGCAGAACCCCAGGCCAAGGCCTCTAGGAGGCCTAGTCAGAGGCCTCTGAGCTGTCCTTGACATCGGTGCTCTCTGTGGTCTCGCTGACCTCGCTAAGATCCTTGCTGTCACCGCTGCTGCTGTCCTCAGCTATGGGGCCTAGGCCCTTCTCACGGCAGCAGTCCCCTACGTGGTTGACTTTGGGGTCCATCTTGTTCTCCAGGAAGGCCAGCAACAGATGTCTGCCTTTCTCCTTCACCTCCACTTGCTTCCTCAGCTCTTCGGCCATCTGAGTCAGATCCCGCTTCATAGCATAGGCATCCTCCCCATCAGCATAGTATTTGGGTTCTACCTCACTAATCTGAAAGTTAAGTGTATTGGAATACAGATGCAGAGCTGCTCGGTTACTTTTTCTGACATGTAGGGAGACGTATTTTGCATTGAAGTTTTCGATCATGGCCCTCGAGGCCTGGTCCATAAGCTTCTGTGCTAGACCTAGTCGGCGATGAGAACGTTGTACAGCCAAGGATGTGATATGTCCATGGGGGACATCATCTGGATCTTCCTCCATCTTGGCCAAGACATAGCCCACAATCTTGCCATTCTCATCTTCAGCAATGTAAGAAAGCTGAGGCCATGACAGACCATGGTAGAAATAGTATTTCATCTGATAGTTTTCTGGAAGGCACAGCAGGTTACAATGTTGCATATTCATCAGGTCTTCTGGTCGTGCGTTGCGAATGTTCATGGTGCTGAGACCCAAGTGGACCTAGCTGGGTTGAGGTTTGGTAAGGAGAGACAACAACCGTGCTCCAAGCTGTCGCCGCTGCAGCCGCCGCTGCCGGATCCAGGCCACTGCTAGGCCAAGAAAGCAATTAAAAAAAAAAAAAAGAAAACATATGCTACATTTGTATCCTTCAATGTTTATGCTTGTTCATAGATGTTAAGTTCAAATTTTAAAAAATTTAAGGAAGCAAGATAAAGTGACTTATTTGCTATCAACCAAGCCAAGAAAAGGAGGGAAATGTCAGAGTTTTCTTGGAAGATCAATCTTCCCTTCAAGTGTATGTCCTCATTAACATTACTACTATTTTACTTGGTAAATCAAAACGCTTAACTGAACTTTATATTTGCTTTACTTCACTGAAGGAATATAATCTTTTGTTTCACAACTACAATAAAATGTGAAGAGGAAATTGCCTGAGTCAGAAGGTTTGGGGATTAGCAGGAAGAAACTGTCAATCAAAAATGTCTCTCTAAGCACAGTGCTTGTACATGAATAAATAGTGTGTTTGACAGATTTTAGGTAAATGCAGAGAGCAGATGATTTTTCTACCAATGAGCTTACTAGTAAACTGAAATTCTCCTAATTAACAGTCTTCAACCTAAAAATCTGTCTGGTTCATTGGTAAGTAAATCAAGGGAAGAAAAAATTAATTAACTGACCCATCAATTCGATCAGCATGGTGGCTCCAAAGCCCTCTATAAACACTGTCACAGAATCAGAAAATTTCAGTTGGAAGGCATTTCAGTGCCATATCCAATCTAACCTATACCAAAAAAGAATCCTCATTTACAACACACCCAAGCAGTCAAGCAGACCCTTTGTTTAAAAAGTCTCCAGTGAGGGAAAAACTATAATCTCTAAAGATAGCTTATTCCACTAGGCAGCCCTAATTATAAGGAAGTTTTTCCTTACTTTAAGTCTAAATTTGCCTCTTTATATGACTGTCCATGGCTCTGGGTTCTGCCATCTGGAATCAAACAGAATAAATCTCATACTTCTACATGACATGACATGACATGACATCTTTCTAAGTACTTGAATACAACTTTCATGCTTCTCCTGTGATTTCTGTTCTCCAGGCTAAACATCCATAGTTCCTTTACAACCTATCTCCCAATGACTCAAGACCCTTTGATGTTCTGGTTACACTCTTCTACATGCATTCCAGCTTGTTAATGTCCATCCTAAAATGTGACACCCAGAACTGAACACAAACTGAGCTAGGTAGAGCTGGACTATGTCCTTATTCTTAGAAACTGTAGCTTTTTTAAGGTAGCCTAAGAGCCTCATAGCTTTTTTTGACTGCCACATCACACCACTGATGGATTGATCTTCCAATCCATTAAAATTCCCAAATCTTTTTATTCAGACAAACCATGCCTACCCCACCTTCTCCTTTTCAAGTCAATTTCTTGATTTTATACTCAGCATTAAATGTCATTTTATTAGATTCAGCCCAGATTTCCACTCTGCCAATATCTGGCTTTGTCTTTGAGTCTGTCATACACTGTGGTAGACATAACTCCCACTTCTGTGCCACCTGCAAATTCAATAACAATGTTATCTAGGTCCTTATCCAAATAACAGTTGAAAAGGTGAAGCATTTTCAGCTGCAAATAGTAAAAGAGCTAGAAGGAGTACAGTTGAATTCTCTCCCTCAAACCTTCCCCACAAAAGCTAGAAATTGCTCCCGAACAAATCCTGACTAAGAAATTCAAGGGAAAAATCATACTAGATAATTTTTCCATCCCTGATCAGTACAAAGAGGCAGACACGTGAGGTCTGCAGACACTGGGTTTTGCTAGGAATACCTAAATGTAGTGCAGGGACTGAGAGAGAACTGAAGCTAAGCCCTGAGAAAAGAAGCCTCAGATCCATATAGAAGAAAGAGGTCTTGAGCAAGATACAACAACAGATGCCACAGGCAGCTCTATCCCTCACTTTTTTTTTTTGGTGGGGGGAGGGCAGGGCAATTGGGGGTAAGTGACTTGCCCAAGTTCACACATATCCTTCACTTTCCAGTCCAAAGTCACAGATCCAGGGCAGACTGAGGCATCTTGTATCTCAGAATACAAGTCCAGCCTGAGGAGTGTTCACCCTTGTTCTAGGTCAGAACACTTTGGGAAGCACTGAAAGCTAGCACTACATTGTGAACTGAGCAAGGAATAAGTTCTGAAGCAAGCAGTAGCCATGTGGTTCTGACTCCAGGCTTCTCAGTTCCAGCCTCCAACCCAGTGTGAAGCCTGCAGCTAAACAACCAAGGCAGGATTCCAGACCAAAGAGGAACCACCAGTTCCATTACTTTGAACCATCAGAGTTTTCCAGCTAACTAACAATGGTTGAATCCAACAGCAGGCTGCAGGAACTCTAAGGACAGCAACTCAGCAACTAAGATCAGCTCAGACTAGGAGGGAAGTAATCAGACTTTGCTCTGGATCTGACTACTCTGGGAGAGCTAAAGGTTTACAGGGGCCCAGCCTGAGCTGGCTCTCACAACCCAGAGTAAAACAACACTCGATACCTTAAGAAAACAGTAATAGGACCAGCCCAGACCCTCCCTACAAAAGTATGCAGAACTCAGATCCAATACCAAGTCTAAAGTCAGGAAACAGGCTGCAAAATGAACCACCCCCCTCCCCCCAAAAAAGGAAAAGAATCTAACCATGAATAGCCATTATAATGACAACGGGGATCAAGACAGAAAAAGAAGAAGAGAATGACTCCAAAGTATTTTTAAGGCAAAGCCTCAAAGAAAAATACAGCTTAGACACAAGTTCAACTAGAATTCAAGGAAATGATAAGGCAAGGTTGTTTGGGTTTCTTTTTAAAGTTAAAATGTTTTTATAAGTAAAATGCGGATACTATAGGAAAAACTGGAAAAGAAGTAAGAATGATGGAAGAAAGAATTAGAAAGGGAATTAACAGTCAGGTGTAAAGGGTACAAAACTTTGCCCAAGCAACAAACTCCCTGAAAATTGGAATGCACCAAATAGAAGCTAATTATTTCATGAGACAATAAGAAATATTAAAGTAAGGCCAGGAAAACAAAGAAAATTTAAGTTACTGTCATAGTAAAAAAAAAAAAACTGTCCTGGAAAACAGATCAAGAACAGATCATTTGAAAATTTGAGAATACTTGAAACAGTGATAGGGAAAAATAAAAAGAGAGCATAGACATCATATTTCCAGAAATCTCAAAAGAAAACTGCCCAGATCTCTTAGAATCAAAAGGCAAAATAAAAAGAAAAAGAATCTACTAATCACCTCCTTAAATAAACTCTCAAATGAAAACTCCAAGGAACACCATAGCCAAAACACAAAGCTTCTAAATTGGGGGGGGGGGGGGGATAGTACAGCAAGCTGACATAAAGAAAAAAAATTCAAGTCCCAAGGAGGAACTGTCAGGATTACACAAGATTTAGGAGTCACAACTATAAAGGCATGGAGAGCTATACAATATTCCACAAAGCAGTTAAATTTTTATTTACGCCTCAGGAATAGGCAAACACTCAAATGAGGGCTTGATTTATTGTTTTGCTGATTGTCTTGACTTTAGAAAATGATGAAGAGGTGGCACAGTGAATAAAGCACTGGCCCTAAAGTCAGGAGGACCTGAGTTCAGGTCCAGCCTCAGACACTTGACACTTCCTAGCTGTGTGACCTTGAGCAAGTCACTTAATCCCAAATTGCCCTGCCTTTCCCCCTCCAAAAATCAAAAAAGAAAATGATGGAGAAAATGTCAATAATGATTACATTTAAAGTACAATGGACGCACTGTTTTTTTTTCTTCTAGAGAGCTATTGTTAAACATTTTCCAGAACACTTCTGGTTACACTTATAAGAACTTCTAAGGACCTTAGTTTCCTCATCCTTAGTGTGGACTCCTTGGACAAGATTATTTCTAGTGTTCTGTTCAGGTAATATCATATAATGACCTATAAGTGCTAGTTAAAATGGGAAAAAAAAAAAAAGGAAGAGCAATAAAATGAAAACCAAATAAGGTAAGGAGGGAAAAGAAAAAGGAAGAAGAGACAGGATAGTATAGTGGAAAGAAGTCTGAAGAAGTGGTTTCAGTTCAAAGCTCTGTCATTTGGCCGTGTGATTATAGTCAAGTCTCCCAACTTCTGAGATGAAGATTCCTCTTCTATAAATGGAGATAACAGCATCTCTAAATAATGTGGCTGTAAGTACCAACTCACAAGCATTTCAAAAATAATGGGTTCATAGATCAGGAGGGGGAAGAGACCTCTCAGAGACCATCTTGTTTAACTACACTTTATAAATGATAAAACTAAAGTCCAAGAAGGTTAAGTGACTTGTGTCCACTGTATACCAGGCAATGTGCTAGGTGATGAAAGGAAGGAAAGCAAAAGCAAAACAGATCTTGCCCTCTAGGAAATTATTTTCTTTTGGAATAAAGGGCACATACATCTATAAGTCCAGAATTTATGTTCAAAGTAAGTACAAATTTTGATGGGGGAGTACTATTAGCTAGAGAGGTTGGGAACAAAGAAGGTCACTTGAGATGAGTTTTGAATCAAATTAGGTAGTCTAAAATGCAGAGGTGAGGAGGAAGGACAGTATGGGTTTGGGAACATCCTGCACAAATGGTACAAGGAAAAGAAATGGAATGTCATGGAAGAGAAAGAGGAAGTAGGGCAGTCTAGCTAGAAGGCAGAGTATGTAAAGGGGAAGAATGCTGTAAAATGGAGATAATAATATCATCTACTTCCCAATGTTGCTGCAAGGACCAAATAAGGTTTTATTTGTAAAGTGCTTTGTAACCTTAAAGCACTATATAAATGCTATAATTACTACTATTACCTGAAAATAGAGACAGTAGTATATGCTACCTATCTCACAGAACTGTTGTGAGAAAGTTTGTCTTTTTTTTTAAAAAATCCATATCCTTTGACCAAGAGATCCCGGTGCTAGGCATATAGCTGAAGGTTATTAACAAAAACAAGTCTCTACACACACCAAAATATTTACTTAAAAAAAAAAAACACTTTAAGCTATCATAAAGAACTGGAAACAAATATAGTGGTCCATAAATTTGGAGGGGAAAAATGCTTGTCATTTCAGTCCCATATTAATATTTTTAAAAAGTAAATGTTTATAGTTTTTTGTTTTTATATCACCTAAATCTCCCACTGAATCCTGCCCCCTACCTCTTCACAGAGGCCTGTTCCTTATGATAATGAATTTTTTAAACAAGAAAAGAAAAAGAAAAAAGAAGAAAGACATCTGACAATGTATGTAATGATTTATGCCTGTGGAACACATCTCTGCAAGAAAGTTGAAGTGGGGCGGGAATCTTCTCATATTTCTTCTTTGTGGCCAAGCTTGTGTGCAATTTTGCAACATTCGTTTTCAATTGTTTTGTGGTTGTCATTCTTTCTATTTACATTGTTGTATTCATTGTACACGTTTCCTTGTATCTCTTAACTTCATTTTGCATCATTCCGTGTCTTTCCATATGTATCTATATTAATCATATTCACTGTTTATTATAATACAGTAATATTCTTTTACATTAATGCACCACAATTTGTTTAGCCATTTCCCTACTCACCTATCTACTTTGTTTCCAGGTTTTTGTTACCAAAAAAAGATGCTGCATTAAATATTTTGGTGTCTATAGCCTCTATCAATAACTCCCTAGCAACAGATGCTCTGTGTCAAAAGGTATGAGAACATTTTAGTCACTTTATTTGCATAGGTCAAAATTGCTTTCCAGGATGTTTATAGAAACTCCAAATTTTACAGATGAGAAAACTGATGTCCAAGGGAGAGGGGTGAGTGACTTGCCAAAGGTGAAACTGCTAATAAATAACAGTGCAATAACTTGAATAGTCACTCTGATTCCAAACCCAGTACAGCTGTTATCATATCAATGGCATCTCTCCCATTGGAATATCTCCTAACTCACACCCTTTCATCCTTTGCCATTCTTGTTCAAGTTATTCCATAAAGCCTCCACAGAAGATTTCATGGGTTCTAGTGAAACTCAAGCAATTCTTACCCTTATCTTCTAATACTTGACCAATCTAGCTTTGTTCCAATCATTTTTTTCTCCAGTGATATTCTTTAACCATCTTAATTTTTTAAAATTAATTTACTTTTTAGTTTGCAACATTCAATTACACAAACTTTTGAGTTCCAAATTTTCTCATCCCTCTCCTCACTTCTCCCCACCATGGCAGCATGTAATCTGATATAGGTTCTACAAATACCTTCACAATAAACATTAATCAAGTTGTAAAAGAAGGATTGTAATCAATGGAATGAACAAGAAAGAAGAAACAAAACAAAAAAGAGAGAGAGCAAGTAGTTTGCTTCAATCTGCATTCAGACTCCATAATTCTTGCTCTGGATATGGATATACCTTTCCATCATGAGTCTTTTGGGGTTGTCTTATAGCTTTGCCTTGCTGAGAAGAGCCCTGTCTATCAAAGTCAGTCGTCACAGATACAACGTGTCTGTAATTGTGTACAATGTTCTCCAGGTTCTGCTCCTCTCAGTTAGCATCAGTTTATATAAGTCTCTCCAGGTTATTATGAAGTCCATCTGCCCTCATCTCTTAAAGCACAATAGTATACCATTACATTCATATACCACAACTTGTTTAATCATTCCCTGATTGATGGGCATCTCCTTGATTTCCAATTCTTTGCCACCACAAAAAGAGCTGCTATAAATATTTTTGTACATATTGGTCCTCTTCCCACTTTTATGATCTCTTTGGGATACCTAGAAGTGGTATTGCTGGGTCAAAGAGCATGCACATTTTTATAGCCCTTTGGGCATAGTTCCAAAATGCTCTCCATACTGGTTGGATCAGTTCACAACTCCACCAACAATGCATTAGTGTTCCAATTTTCCTACATATTCTCCAGTATTTATCATTTTCCTGTTTTCTCATGTTAGCCAATCTGACAGGTGAGATGTGGTACCTCAGAGTTGTTTTGATTTGCATTTCTCTAATCAATAGTGATTTAGAACATTTTTATATGATTATGGATATCTTTAATTTCTTTCTCTGATAATTGCCTGTTCAAATACTTTGACCATTTATCAATTGTGGAATGACATGTATTCTTATATATTTGACGCAGTTCACTGTATATTTTAGAAATGAAGCTTTTATCAGAGACACTGGTTATAAAAATTCTTTCCCAATTTTCTACTTCCCTTCTAATCTTGGTTACATTGGCTTTGTTTGTACAAAAACTTTTCGATTTAATGTAATCAAAGTTATCCACTTTGCATTTCATAATGCTCTTTATCTCTTGTTTGGTTATAAAGTTATAAAGTCTTCCCTTCTCCATAAATCTGACAGGTAAACTATTCCATGCTCTCCCAGATTGTTTATAGTATCAGCCTTTATATCTAGATCATGAAACCATTTAGACTTTACTTTGGTATAAGGTGTAAGATATTGGTCTATGGGGGTGGCTAGGTGGCACAGTGAGTAGAGAACCAGCCCTGGAGTCAGGAGGATCTGAGTTCAAATCCAGCTTCAGACACTTAACATAAAACCTAGCCATGTGATCTTGGGCAAGTCACTTAACCCCAATTGCCCTCAAGCAAAAAAAAAAAAGATATTGGTCTATGCCCAGTTTCTGCCATACTATTTTCTAGTTTTCTCAGCAGTTTTTGTCAAATAGTGAGTTCTTATACCAGAAGCTGGAGGCTTTGGGTTTATCAAACAGTAGATTACTATAGTCATTCATTACTGTGTCTTGCATATCTAATCTATTCCACCAATCCACTACTCTCTTTCTTAGCCGGTATCAAGTAGTTTTGATAACTTATGCTTTATAATATAGTTTAAAATCTGGTATGGCTAGGCCACCTTCCCTGGCATTTCTTTTTATTAATTCCCTTGATATTATGGACCTTTTGTTCTTAAAGATCAGCCGTTCTCAACCTGTGGGTAACAACCCCTTTAGGGGTCAAATGACCCTTTCACAGGAGTCACAGGGCCATCAGAAAACACATATTTCCAATGGTCTTAGGAACTGAGACACTGCTTCTCTATCCATCTCCAGGCGGGTCTGCCCACATGCAAGTATTAAAGGGTCACAGCATTAGGAAGGTTGAGAATCACTGTTCCAGATGAACTTTATTATTTTTTTCTAGCTCTATTAAGTAATTTTTAGTAGTTTAATATGGCACTAAATAGGTAAATTAATTTAGGTAAAATTGTCATTTTTATTATATAAGTTCGACCCAACCATGAGCAACTGAGGTTTTTCCAATTATTTAAATCTGACTTTATTTGTGTGAAAAATGTTTTATAATTGTGTTCATATAGTTCTTGGGTTTGTTTTGGCAGGTAGACTCCCAAATATTTTATAATATCTACAGTAACTTTAAATGGAATTTCTCTTTCTATTTCTTGTTGTTGGGCTTCATTAGAAATATATAGGAATGCTGAGGATATGTGGGCTTATATCTTGCAACTCTGCTAAATTTGTTACCTCAAGTAGTTTTTTACTTGATTCGCTAGGATTCTCTAAGTATATCATCATATGATCTGCAAAGAGTGATAGCTTAGTCTCTTCTTTGCCTAATTTGATTCCTTCAATTTATTTTTCTTCTCTTAGTGCTACAGTTAACATTTCTAATACCAAACTGAACAATAGGGGTGATAGTGGACATCCTTGTTTCACACCTGATCTTATTGGAAGCGCTTCTATCTTATTCCCATTACATATAATATTTACTGATGGTTTTAGGTAGATGCTATTTATTATTTTAAGGAAGACTCCACTTATTCCTATGCTTTCTAGTACTTTTAATAGGAATGGGTGATGTATTTTGTCAAAAGCTTTTTCTACATCTATTGAGATAATCATATGGTTTCTACTAGGTTTTTTTGTTGATATGATTGATTATACTAATAGTTTTCCTAATATTGAACCAATGTTGCATTCTTAGAGTAAGTCCTACCTGATCAAAGTATATTATTCTCATTATAAGTTGCTGTAATCTTTTTGCTAATATTTCATTTAAAATTTTTGTGTCTGTATTCATTAGGGAAATTGGTCTATAATTTTCTTTCTCTGTTTTGGCTCTTCCCAATTTAGGTTATCAGTATTATATTTTTACCATAAAAAGAATTTGGTAGGACTCCTTCTTTACCAATTTTCCCAAATAGTCTATAAAGTATTGGAATTAATTGTTCCTTAAATGTTTGATAGAATTTGCTTGTAAATCCATCTGGCCCTGGAATTTTTTTTTCCTAGGGAGTTCATTAATGGCTTATTCAATTTCTTTTTCTGAGATGGGGTAAAGTATTTTACTTTGGTTAATCTTGGCAATTTATATTTTTGTAAATATTCGTCCATTTCACTAAGATTGTCAAATTTATGGGCATACAATCAGGCAAAAAAAATTCTTAATTATTGTTTTAATTACTTCTTCATGGGAGATAAATTAATCCTTTCCATTTTTTATACTAGTAATTCAGTTTTCTTCCTTCTTAATCCAATTGACTAAAGGTTTATCAATTTTATTGGGTTTTTTCCCCATAAAACCAGCTCTTAGTTTTATTTATTAGCTCAATAGTTTTCTTAATTTCAACTTTCTTAATCTCTCCTTTGGTTTTCAGTATTTCTAATTTAATATTTAATTGGGAATTTTCATTTGTTCTTTTTCTAGCTTTTTCAGTTGCATGCCCAATTCATTGATCTCCCTTTTCTCTATTTTATTCATGTAAGCATCCAGAGATATAAAACTTCCCCTAAGAATCACTTTGGCTGTATCACATAAGTTTTGGCATGTTGTCTCAATGTTGCCATTCTCTTGAATGAAGTTACTGATTGTTTCTATGATTTCTTGTTGACCCACTCATTCCTTAGGATTAGATGATTTAGTTTCCAATTAGTTTTTAGTCTATCTTTCCATGGTCATTTATTATGTATAATTTTTATTACATTGTGATCTGAAAAGGCTGTATTTAATATTTCTGTCTTTCTGCACTGGATTGTGAGGTTTTTGTGCCCTCATACAGGTCAATTTTTGTGTGTGTGCCATGTACCACTGAGAAAAAGGTATATTCCTTTTTATTCCCATTCAGTTTTCTCCAGAGGTCTATGATATCTACCTTCTCTAAAATTCTATTCACCTTCTTAACTTCTTTCTTGTTTATTTTGAAGGTAGATTTATCAAGTTTGGAGAGGGGGAGTTTGAGGTCCCCTACTAGTATAGTTTTGCTATCTATTTTTTCAACTCTCTTAACTTCTCTAAGAATTTGGATGCTATACCACTTGGTGCATATATGTTTAGTAATGATATTGCTTCATTGTCAATGGTGCTTTTTAGCAGGATATAGTTTCTTTCCTTGTCTCTTTTAATTGGATCTATTTTTGTTTTTGCTTTGTCTGAGATTAGGATTGCTATCCTGGTTTTTTTTTTTTTTTTTGCTTTAGCTTAGGCATAATATATTCTATTCCAGTCTCTTACCTTTTTTTTACCCTGTGTGTATCCCCCTGTTTCAAATGTGTTTCTTATAAACAGCATATTGTAGGATTATGTTTTTAATCCATTCTGCTATCCACCTCTATTTTATGGGAGAGTTCATCCCATTCACATTCACAGTTATGATTACTGTGTCTTCCTCTCCATCCTATTCCCTCCTCTGTTTATGCTTTTATTTCTCCCTTCTCCCTTCCCCTCCTAAAAGTTTTCCTTTTGACCACCATCTCCCTCAATATTCCCTCCCTATCAGTCCCCCTACCTTTTCCTACCCTTTGCCCTTACTACTTCTTCCCTCCCTTGTAACTATCACCCCCCTTTTCTTTCCCCTTCCCCCTCCTACTGTCTGTAGAGCAGGTTAGATTTTTATACTTTACAAAGTATGTTATTCCCTCCTTGAATCAAATCTGATGGCAGTAAATCTCAAACAATGCTCCTCTCTCTCCTTTCCCTCTACTCTAATAAATTTTTGTGTCTCTTCACATTAGACTCGTATATTTAAATAAGTGTGTTATACCCTCCTTGAACCAAAACCAGTGAGAATAAAGCTCATACAATGTTCATCTCCTTCCCTTCTTTCCCTCTATGTTTTTATGCCTCTTCATGTGGTATAATTTACCCTCTTCTGCCTCCTCCTTTCCTCTTCTTCCATTACAATCCTTTTGTACCCCTTAATAAGGTTTTTTTTATCATCATTAGTTAATTTATACCCACACTCTCTGTCTATGCATATCCCTTTTAAATATCATGATAATTATACAATTCTCAATATTGGCAGGTATCATCCTCTTATATGGGGATATAAACAGTTTGCTCTTATTGAATAACAAATTGAGTGTGTGTGGGGGGGGGTGTTTTCCCAATTTAACTTTTTATGTCTCTCTTGAGTCTTGTATTTGGAGATCAAATTTTCCATTGTGCTTTGGCCTTTTCATCAGGAAGGTCTGGAAGTCCCTTATTTCATTGAATGATCATCTCCTTGCCTGAAAGATTATGCTCAATTTTGGGGGGTAGTTGATCCTTGGTTGTAGTCCAAGCTCCTTTGCCTTATGATGATCATATTCCAATCCCTCCAATCTTTTAATGTAGAAGATGTAAGATCCTGTGTGATCCTGAATGTAGTTCCTCAGGGTTTGAATTGTTTCTTTCTGGCTGCTTGCAATATTTTCTCCTTGACATGATAATTCTGGAATATGGCTACAATATTCCTGGGAGTTTTCAATTTGGGATCTCTTCCAGGAGGTGTTTGGTGAATTCTTTTGATAAATATTTTACCTTCTGTATCTAGGAGCTCAGGGCAGTTTTTCTCGATGATTTCTTGGAAGATGTTGTCCAGGCTCTTTTTTTCATCATGGCTTTCCAGTAGACCAATAATTCTTAGATTATCTCTCTGTTTTCCATATAAGTTGTTTTTCCAATGAGATATTTTATATTTTCTTCCATTTTTTTCATTCTTTAGATCTGGTTTGATTTTTGATGCCTCAGTATCATTAGCTTTAATTTGTCTAATTCTAATTTTTAGCAAATTGTTTTCCTCAGTAAGTTTTCGAACCTCCTTTTCTATTTGTCCAATTTTTACCTATAAGGAGTTATTTTCTCCAGTTAGATATTGTACCTCCTTTCCCATTTGGCAAATTTTACTTTTTAAGGAATTGTTTTCTTCAGTGAAATTTTTATCCATTTTGCCAATTGTATTTTTAAAATCATTGGTCAATTTATCTTCTGCCTCTCTAATTTGTCTTTTAAAATCCTTCTTGAGCACTTCCAAGAATTTTTTTTGATCTTGAGACCAATTTCTATTTCCTTTTGAGGTTTCAGGGTATAGCGTCAATGCTGTCCTCTTCTGAATTTGGCTCACTATAAAAGCATTCTATAGTCTTTGTTTTTCCAATTTGCTTTTTGCCCATTGTGATTGCCTATTTCCTGGTTTTTAAAATAAAGCTCTGTTTCTAGGGCACAGAGGGCTCTGACCCACATTTCTCATACTGGGAGGTAGGGGCCTGGTTACTGGCTTTGTGTGCTATAGCCAGGACTTTCTGTGTTTCCCCGTAGTTACACTGAAGCTCACGGCGTGAGGTGTGGGGAAGGGGTGGTCTGGCAACTTCAGGTTTTTGCCTCCATGTCCCTGGGCTAGAGTTCAGGTGGGTTCAGTCACTGATAACTGAGGCTGCCCTGGTATTTGGTGATTTCCCTGGTTGTACAAAGGCACACTTGGAGTTCTAGTGTTAGTGCTTGCTGACTCCACCCCCCTGGGATTCAGGATCTTCTGCTGTTCAGCTAAGATGGGGCTTGTTGGTATATCTCCCATCCTGCACTTTAGCCTCAGCACAACCACAACCACACCCTTCCTCCAGGTTTCCCAAGCCTCCAGCTGGTTCTACTACTTCAGGATTTTACCCTGGGGCAATATTCTCTGGCTTTTTCAAGGTTGAAAAAAATGGGGGATGTGAGCACCTAAGGCCTACTCTGCCTTCTTGGCTCCTAGAAGTTCAGGTAGGTGATTTTTAAACATCCAGACTGTGGGTTGATAGCCCCAAGAGTAGCTACTGCCACTTCCACAGGCCCTGTGCTTATCTCTTACTCAGTTCCAAAAGACCCCTGTCCTGCAGTGAGAGGTCTGGGAATCATCCCTGTGGTGGGTGAATCAGTTCTCCCAAGCTTGCTCCAGCTCTGCTATGGTTGGGTCTGTGCTGGTGCAGCCCTCCATGCTCTGTGCTCCCCCACCCAGTACAACAGATCCTACCAGTCAATTTTTCACACTTTCCTGGGCTGGAAATCTGCCACACCCCATCTCCCAGTAGATTCTGCCGCTCTAAAATCCATTCAGATTTACTTTTTAGAAGTAATTAAAGGAATTCATGGGTGAACTCAGGTGAGTTTCTGCTTTCACTCTACTCCGCCCCCCCCAACCATCTTCTTGCATATGAGTCATCAGTGGGAATATACTGCATCTACTTGGACACCCAGACACATCTCTCCATTGCCCCACATCATATGCAACTTTGATTCTTTGGAGACTGTGATACTTTAAAATTCATACAGCATACAGAATCACTGAAGATCTATGGGTTTTTTTTTTGGGGGGGGGGGTCGCCTTTTTTTTGCCTTTTGGAGGGGTGAGAGCAGGGCAATTGGGATTAAGTGACTTGCCCAAGGTCACATGACTAGTTTTTTGTGTTAAGTGTCTGAGGCCACATTTGAACTCAGGTCCTCCTGACTCCAGGGCTGGTGCTCTATTCACTGCACCATCTAGCCACCCTAGGTGTTTTTTTAAGATGTGTTTTTTTTTTTATGCCAGCGATCCATTTCTGATCATCAAAATCATTGTACATATACCCAGATGCAACCCAATCCACTTTTTCACTCCTTTTCAATCTCAGATATATTTATAGATAAATATGTAATCAACACAGTTGAATGATCTAGTCTGTATAGTAGGCATATTCCATCTACTTGATTTTTTTCTATATGGATTGTTATACTCATCTCTTTTTAATAATTTTAGATCTCATGAAGGAGGCCCTGTAATATTCCTATGATGCAAACTACCAACAGGGATATATAGAGGACCTCAAACATATGAAGTCCCTTTTCCATCTGAACTATGCTTAAGATATCCTCCATAACAGGTCAAACACTTTTGGGCAAGTAATGCTTATGCTTGACAACAAATAAGTAGGGGGTTGGAATTATCTTTGCTGGTACTTTATCAAGAATCTTCAAAAAATATTAACATATACAAGAGAAAATCTTTGCCAGAGGAGATCTTATAAGACTACATTCTGTCCTATGAAGTCAAATGCTTTTTTTGTACTCAATAACAGTTGGATCTTGTATTCTTTCCACCTTTCTGTCATCTGAGAGATTGTAAAAACATAGTTTTCTGTTGAACATTATGTGCAAAAGTCTTTTCCCTATTTTCCTCAGGGATACTCTAATGTATATATCTATTATGCATATATATAAATAATACATACATAAATATGCCATATACATATACATATCTAATATATATTATACATACATATCCTGCTGAAAGATGTCATAAAGCATCAATGCTAAATGTTGTTACAAAACACGATATACGTAATGCTTTATAATATATTTGTGTGTGTAAATATGTGTACGTATTCATGCACATAGTATCCCTGAGGGAAAAATGGAGAAGGGGAAATGTTTTTGAACATATTAATCTAGATCAGCCTGTTTGAAAGCCTTTCTGCATCATGTTGTAAGATGTTATAAAGATGAGAGCAATCAATTAATTAATTAAAGTAATTAATAAATATCCAAAAGTCAGTAATTAATGACTTTTGGATAGTAATATCTATGATTTTTTCCATTATCCTGTGATTTTCCTCCCTGAAATAACATGTAAAGTAATTTCTCAATGCTTTCAAGATTACATCACCTCCAGCAGATTATCTAGGGGTAAACATGTGGTCTCTTTCAGTTGCACACTCAGATTTCATCTTCATGTCATTTCAACTTTCTTATATAGTCTATGTGAGGTCCACATGTTGGTTGTTACAGAGATAGCAATATCTGTTCCATTTCAGTCATTTAGTCAATAAGCCTTTATTAGGCATCTACAATGTACCAGGTACTGTGCTAAGAGCCAGGGATGCATGAAAGACAAAATACAGTACACACCCTCAAGGAGCTCACAGTCTAATGAGAAACACAACAAATAAAAAACTACATAGAAACAAGTTACATATAGGAAAAAATGGGAAATAATTAATAAAGGGAAAGCACTAGAATTAGGAGGGGATTAGAAAAGGCTTCTTGTAGAAAGTGAGATGTTAGCTTGGACTTGAAGAAAGCCAGAATTTTCAAGAAACAGAGATGAGGAGTTAGAGCATTCCAGGAATAAGAGACAGCCAGAGAAAAATGTCTGAAGTGGAAAGATGGAGTAACTCATGGGTGGAACAGCAAGAAGGCCAGCAATGCTGGAAGGGAGTGAATATAAGGGTCTAGGTAGAGGTTGTGAGGCATAAGAAGACTGTAAGGGGAACAGGTTATGAAGAGTTTTGAATACCAAACAAGATTTTGTATTTGATCCTGGATGTGATAAGGAACCATTGGAGTTTACTGAGTATGGGGATGACAAGTCAGACCTGTGCTTTAGGAAAATCACCTTGACAGCATAATGGAGGATGTATGAGAGACTTGTGGGAGGCAGACCAATCACCAAGTTATTGCAATAGGCCAGGTGTGAGGTAATGAGGATGCCACCAAGACCAACGGCTATATTAGAGGACAGAAACAAGCATATTAGAAAGATATTCCATAAATAGGCCCTGGCAAAAGATTTAATATGGGGGGTGGTGATGTAAGAGACAACAAGGAGTCAAGGGTGACATCTAGATTGCAAGCATGGTAGCGCCTTGACAGAAATGGGGAGATTTAGAATGGAGGAGGGTCTGGTAGAAAAGATGATAAATTCCATTTTGAACATGTTGAGGTCAAGATGTGTAACAGGGACTTAGAAATGTGAGTCTGGAGGTCAGCAGAGAGGTTAGGATGGGTTAAGTAGATATGAGAATCTTTAGCATGGAGATAATTAAATCCATGGGAACTGATGATATCATCAAGTAAAAGAGTATAGAGAGAACAGAAGAAATTGATTTACAAAGGGAGTTTCCTCATATGGTCATTCCCAAGACCAATGAAATCACAAACTCAGTCCTCATTCCTGTCCTACACACAATACAGGTGATTTCACTTTTTGTGATGTTGAGTGCTATGTCCCACAATCGCCAAATCTCTTGTGGAAGAAGGTATTTTTACTATAAAGATGTGAAGCTTCTTAGTATTCTAAAGACTTCTGGCCTCTTATTTCTCAAATCTGAACCATATTTTTAACATTGCCATTTTTCCCCTTTATATATTTTTATACTGAAATCACAGAGTAAATATATACATATACATGTATATATTTATTTAAATATATATTATGTTGAAATGCTTCAAATAATCCTTTTCATATAATTTCTCTATTTCAGCATCCTCACCATATTATGGCTTTTATACTACTATCATCTTCATGGTTATCTGTTTATGCTTACCATGTTCCCTCTAAGCCCTGATAAACAAGTGTTCAATGAAATGAAGTTTTATGTTGCTTTTAGGCACATAATGATGTCAATTCCAGTAACTACTGTTCTCTTAAAGAAAGCTTTATCTTCCTATTTCTTACTCCTCCTGGGAAAGTAAGTTTTGGGAGAAAAGAAACATACTGTGTATTTTTCACAGGTTCTGTGTATAACAGTTCAAACATTTGTGTTTTCTAAATAACTAACAATTCAGTTTAGCAAGATTGTTAAGTGCAAGACTTAAGCGATTTTCTCCCTTTCCTTGGAAAAGAGGAGCCTATGATTCCCACAATAACTAAATGAAATGGAAATCTATGAATCAATGTTTTTTGTGGTATTTATTTGCTGCATTTAGATCCATTTAGTTGTTTGCTTTTATCAATCTCACTAGTTTTTCTGTAATGCTTTTCCTGTGATGAGTGCTTTCTTATTCCATCTTTACTGTTATTATGCCTTTTTTGTTTTGGTATATTTGTGCTACTCTGAGATGACAGAGTGGAGCATTGCTTAGACATGAACTCCTGTTCATCTTGCTATAAGTCCTTCTTAGCTATTTTGGGGTGCTGGATGAGAGTGAGAGATGGAATATTACTAACCTTTCACTTGTGCTTTTTGCCAAAAACAAAAACTTCCCTTCTGTTCCAGAGAGCTTTGGAGCAGACCCAGAACTACCTTATCTATGGCTGCCAACAACCTCCTGTCCAAACCAATGAGACCAAGTGTAATTATCAACCTTCTCCTACTCCAACTAGATCATTTACGTGGCAGGCAATGTCATATGTTGCAACAACTCACGGTAGGTTCAATAGCACAGAGAATTAACAGAGCATACTGGGCATAGCTAGAAATAGTAAGCCAGTGACATGTCCTTGAGTTGTTGCTGTTGTTGTTTTTCCTTTCTGTGGGAAGTACCATGTAGAGAACGCTTTCCTTTTCTCCTTTTCTTATTGTTGCTTTTATACTACATATTAAAAATATATTTACTGTATTTCTATTTTATGGTGACAAGAGAAAGCTGGGCTAGACACAGTCTCACACAAGGTAATCTTGCTGAAAGTTATTTTTCCAAAGTGTTATTGAAGCCTTTTGTTTTTCTATCTCTTACATTTCATAATATATATATACAAATCTCCTCCATTCCAAGACTCACTCACTTAAAATAAAGAATAAAAAAGAGAGGAATAATAATTTCAGCAAAACTAACCAATACATCTGATAAGTATAAGTATACGGAGAATGATTTTACACACATACACACACACACACACACACACACACACGTCTAACAGTAGCCATCTCTAGGGCAGGGTAAAGAAGAAAAAAAAAAGAAAAAATTACATGATAACTTTATTATCTATTTAAAAGGAATAGCAAGTTGTACATAATAGATTTGTAGTTTCACGTGCTAAAAAAAACCTACTGTGATGACGGGGATACTGAATCAACTAGGGAGATGTAAAAGGAATGCCTTGCCTTAGTGAGGGACCTGTTGAGATTCTGTAACATAAGTCTGTACTGGATCCATTCAGTAAGGAGCTAGGTTTTTTTTCCAGCTTTGTTCAGCAGTACATGAGTCGCAGTAAAAGCACTAAGTAGATGATATGAATAATCCAAGGGTAAGGCTTGGCAAGGCAAGATCTTTGATAAGATAAGGAGGCAAAGGATTGAAGAGAAGACAACAGTGGAGAGTTAAATAGGTTTATTAAGATGTCAAGATAGGAAATGGTGGAGAATGTAGCCAGTGTAGGGGTAAATGCCTGGAAAATAAAGTGAAGGGTAGAAGGATAGGGGGTCTTGATAAGGACAAAAAACAGGGTTTGGGATGACAAGATAGTTATGAAAAATAGAATGCAAGAAACTGTGATCAGCAAAAGGTATTTCAGAATTCATGAGCACGGAAGTGGAACACTTGTGGGGGGACATCTCTGTGTGTAGCTAAGGTGGAATGGAAGAGGCCATGGGAAACACTATTCCCATCATTTGTCATCTTTGCTAATTTGCTGGATGTGAAGTGAAATCTCTGAGCTGCTCTGCATTTTTCCTATTATTAATTATTTGAAGCAATCGTTCATATAGTTGCTTTGTGGTCTAATATATTGAGTTAGTTTCCAATATATCTTATTCATCAAACCCTTATCAGAGATGTCTGACAGAAAGATTTTTCCCAACCACTTGCCTTTATCATTATGTTAATTTTATTTATGCAAGTTTTTCAATTTCATATAATCAAAATTTTCTATTTCTTTTTTTGTGACTGCCTCTGTTTCTCCTTTGGTTAGGAATTCCCTCCCTAGCTTTAGATGTAAGTGGTACCTAATTTGTTTTTCTTAATTTTTTATATGCTATGGTCTTTAATTTTAAAGTCACAGATTTATTTTGAGCTTACATGGTGATACATGGTATAAGTAGTTTATCTAAACCAACAATTCTGCCAAAATGCCATCCAATTTTTCCATCAACTATTGTCAAACTTAATATTCTTCTCCATGTAATTTGTGTTCTTGAAGGTTTTTTAGTTTGGCTGTTTCTGATTCTTCCTTAGTCCTGCATACTTAACAAACTTCTTGTTTTTTAATTAGTAGCAAATAATGTTTCATAATGAGTGCTTTATAGCAGAATAGGAAGACTAGAGCAGTACATTGAAGTACAAAGTTGTTTGTTCTTAGTATCACTGTTTTCAGGTTGACACTTCAAGATTGCAGACTCTTAAAGGAACGTTCAAGAACTAATAATAGTTCTTGCAGGTATTCTAATCTTAGCTAAATAGAAATCATCTAGTTTAGAATTCTCATTTTAGAGATGAGCAAACTAAAGCCTAGATAGATGCACATCCTAGAGGAAATGAATTTATTTAGTCATTTGCACAACAAGGACTGGAACTTAGATCTCCTAACTCAAATTCTCTCCCCATTAAATCTTACTGCTTCCCTCCCTTGTATTATCAAAGTGAAAAACCTGGTATATTTCTATTATTTCTAACCTATTTTCTTCCTGTGTTATCTTGAATCTTTTCTAAAAAGTCCTTGCAAGCATTTATAGTTGCATTTTATTTTTGAGTCTTTATTATTGGTACAGGGTTAGAGAAAATTTCTAATAAAGGGAAGATTCTCTTACATTTCTTGAAGAATTAAAAGAATTTAGATCTGACACTTTGTAACAGGAAGTACCCTAGCATACCCAGGATGGCTGCTAGCACAGGTTCTTTGATCTGCTTTACTAAAGGAAAGCAACTTTAAAGGGGTCAACAATCTTTAATTAAACACACACACACACATACACACACACACACACACACACAAACACACACATCATTCACTTAGTTCAGGGTAAAAGTCAGCACCCTGAACTTCAGAAAATACAAACAAATTACAAGCAGACAAAAAATACGGAGAAATTAACACAATTCAACAGACCAGCTAGCTGTCTTAACATTACATACATATATAGGTACCAGAGAGAGAAGCACCAGCATCTGGCTTTTCAAAGCCAGGGGCCTCAATGGCTACCCAGAGTCTCATCTGGCCAAATCACACAACTCTTCCATAAGTGAACCGCAAAGCAAAACCTCACCTCAGAATATATATACACTTCTTCAAGGTCAGAGGACATCACAACCTTCATGACCCACTGCCTAATTACAAAATAACAAAAGATGTGGGCCTTGATGAAAAACAAGCATCCCTCCAATCAAGCCCCTCCTGCTGAGTTCCACTTGAGGCCCATTAAGGGGTAATAAAGATCTTCAAATTATCTTACCATTACACACTTCCATGTTAACAGTATATTTTATTAAACAGGCATTATTTTCAAAGATTTTATTAAATTCTTTCACCATACATTCAAGGTCCCCAAATTATTTTCCTCACTTAGAATTGTTTAATTTGAATGTGTAGATACTGCATTTAGATCTAGGAGGTTTGGGAAGAGCATAAGCATTCTATAAGGTTTTTTTTTTTTCCCAAGCAGCAGTGAAACTATAATGATCCACTTCAGGTACTGCATTAAGGGCAAAATTTTGTTAATTTGTTTCCTACTGGCCAGGGTTTCAATAAAGCTTTCCTTTGTTCCCCTTTCTTCTATATTCCCTCCTTTTCTCTCTCAGTAATAGTTATACTACTTATCTTTTCATTGTTAAAAGGTATAGTCGAGTGTGCTATTTTTTTCTGCTTAATTACAGCTGGCACAAATCAGGAGGGAGTATGTCTTCTGTGAACATAATAAGTTGGTTATTTCTGCTCCCTATTTCAGTATGGGTATTTATTTTGAAAGCAGTGGAGGAGGATCTGATGGGACTACTTCAACAGATGGGTCCTTTGAATGCTGATAGATGGAGAAAAGCTTGATCAGGCTTTGTCAGAGACAGAAAAGATTCCGAAGTTGGTATTCTAACAGGATACCAAAAAGCAGAATGAACATTAATGCTATATGTGTGGTTTTGCATCTCCCTTCCTTCCCTCCTTTCATCCCCTAATCAAGGAACAGTTGAAAACTATGAGATATCTTGGAAATCATCTGCACCCATCTTTTCAAATTATATAGATGAGGAAAATGAAGAGAGATTTTGTGGTTGTCATTCAGTCATTTCAATCATATCCAACTCTTCATGAAGTTTTCTTGCCAAGATACTGGAATGGTCTGCCATTTTCTTCTCCAGCTCATCTTACAGATATGGAAACTGAGGTAAACTGGGTTAAATGAGTTGCCCAGGGTCACACAGCTAGTGAGTATCTGAGGCCACATTTGAACTCAGGTTTTCCTAATTTCAGGCCCAGTGTTCCTTCCACTATACCACCTAGCTACCCATGTCCCTGGCAGATAGTAGACACTTAATAAATGTTTCTTTCTTTCCTCCGTCACACACAATATAAGGTATTCCAAAGACTTAGTGAATTTTAAAACTCTGAGACACCCTGTCTCTGTGCCTTTGGTCTGGCCTAACTCCATGAATGGAATGCTTTCTCTTCTTATCTCAGTTTCAAAGAATCCCTGTCTGCCTTAAAGCATAAGTACAATCTTCTAAATGAAGCATTTCCTGATTCCCCTCAACTGCTGGGGCCTTTCCTCTCAAACTTCCTTTAATTTAACTACTTTGCAGGTATCTCTATGGATTCTCTTAATATTTATTTGGGGTGTGTGTGTGTGTGTGTGTGTGTGTGTGTGTGTGTGTGTGAAAGTATATATGCATATATGTTAAGCCCAAAAAGCCTTCTTGGAAGAGCTCAGAAAGGATTTTAAAAATCAAGAGAGGTAGAAGAAAAGCTGGGAAAGGAAATAAGAGCTATGCAAGAGAGAGTCAACAGCTTGGAAAAAGAAGGACAAAAATTGAAGAAAACAATGCCTTAAAAAATACAATTGGCAAAAAAAAAATACAATTGGCCAAATCATGGGGGGAAAAAACTCAACTGAAGAAAGAACTCCTTTAAAAAATGAGAATTAGTTAAATGGAAAAGGAGGTACAAAAACTCACTGAAGAAAATAATTCCTTAAAAATTAGAATTGAGCAAGTGGAAGCTAAAGACTCTATGACACCTCAAGAATCAGTCAAATAAAATTAGAATGAAAAAACAGAAAACGTAAAATACTTCATTGGAAAAAACAACTGACCTGGAAAATAGATCCAGGTAAAATAATTTAAGAATTATTGGAATATCTGAAAGTCATGATCAAAAAAAGAGCCTGAACAGCATCTTTCAAGAAATTATCAAGGAAAAGTGCCCTAATATCCTAGACTCAGAGGGCAAAATAGGAGTTAAAAGAATCTACCAATCACCTCCTGAAAGAGATCCCAAAATGAAAACCCCAAGGAATATGATAGCCAAATTCCAGAACTATCAGATCAAGGAGAAAGCAAGCAGCCAGAAAGAAATGATTCAAATATCAAGGAACCATAGTCAGGACTACACAGGATTTAGCAGCTGCAACATTAAAGGACTGAAGGTCACAGAATATGATATTCCAGAAGGCAAAGGATCTAGGACTACAATCAAGAATCACCTGGCTGGTGAAATTAAGCATAATCCTTCATGGGAAGAAATGATCATTCAATGGAATGGAACGCTTTCAAGCTTTCCTGAGGAACAGACCAACACAGAAAATTCAATCTTCAAATACAAGACTTAAGAGAAGAATAAAAAGGTAAACAGGAAAAAAAAAACATTATTCAATAAGTTAAACTGTTTATATCCCTACATGGGAAGGTGATACTTGTAACTCTCAAGAAATGTATCTCTATTAGGGCAGTTAGAAGTAGTAAAACATAGACATAGGGTGTGGGTAGAAGTTGACTTTGATGGGATAACATAAAAAAATTTTGGAGTGGAAAAAAATGAATTGTATTAGGAGAAGAGGAAAGGGGGAGGCAGAATAGGGTAAATTACATCACATCAAGAGAACAAAAGACCTATTGCTGTAGAGGGAAAAAAGGAAAGGAAATGAGGATTGTTTGAACCTTACTCTTATCTGATTTAGTTCAAAGAGGGAATAATAGTTGGGTATATAAATTTTATCTTACCCTGTAGGGAATTAGGAGGGTAAAGGGAAAAGAAAAGGGAGGGCAGATTGAGGGAGGCAGCAAAACAGATAAGAAGGGAAAGGAGAGAGAAAAGTATAAACACAGGGGGAAATAGGAAGGAGAGGAAAATAAGTTAGGAAACTAAACTGTGAATGTGAATGGGATGAACTCTCCCATAGAATGGAAACAGATAGTAGAGTGAATTAAAAGCCAGAAACCTACAACACAGTGTTTATAAGAAACATATTTGAAGCAGAGACATACACACTAAGTAATGGTTAAAAAAAAAAAACCTGGAGCAGAATATATTATGCTTAAGCTGAAGCAAGAAAGAGCAGGGGTACCAATCATGATCTCAGACAAATCAAAGCAAAAATAGATCTAATTAAAAGGGATAAAGAAAGAAACCACATCTTGATAAAAAGTACCATAGACAATGAAGTAGTATCAGTATTAAACTTATATGTACCAAGTGGCATAGTATCAAAATTCTTAGAGAAGAAGTTAAGTGAGTTTCAGGAAGAAAGAGACAGCAAAACTATAGTAATAGGGGACCTCAACCTCCCCCTCTCAAAACTAGATAAATCTAACCACAAAATAAGCAAGAAAGAAATTAAGGAGGTAAATAGAATTTTTAAAAGTTAGATGGGACAGACTTCTGGAGAAAACTGAATGGGGAAAGGAAGGAATATATCTTTTTTCTTAACAGTACATGGCACCTGCACAAAAACTGACCATGTACTATAGCATAAAAACCTCAGAATCAAAAGAGAAATTGGATGCAGCCAAAGCAGTTCTTAGGGAAAAGTTTATATCTTTAAATGCTTACATAAATAAGAGAAAGAACAAATCAATAAATTGGGAAGGCAATTTAAAAAGCTAGAAAAAGAACAAATTAAAAATCTCTAATTAAATGCCAAATTAGAAAATCAATGGAAGGACTAATAAAATTGAAACTAAGAAAACTATTGAACTAATAAAACTAAGACCTGGTTTTATGAAAAAAACAATAAAATGGATAAATCTTTGGTTAATCTGATTTTTAAAAAAGAAGAATATCAAATTACCAGTATCAAAAATGAAAATGGTGAATTCACCACCAATGAGAAAGAAATTAAAGCACTGGGGGGGCAGAGCCAAGATAGCAGCGTAGCAGCAGCAACATATCGCAGCTCTGACATAGCCACCCCAAAATACCCATGGAATAGGACTCTAAACCAATCCTAGAACTCCAAAACACACACAAAGATACTTCCCACTAAAGTCAGCTCGGCTACGAGGAACCATATCAGCACTGCGAAACCAGCCTGGCCTGAAGCCGCTGCTGAGCCTTGGGGGTGGCCGGACGAGAGGAGTAGGGAGCGGATTAGCAGCAGCTGCGAGCAGCGTTCAGAACTAGTTCAGTGAAGCTTGCAAAGTTGGGAGGAAGGAGCAGTCCGGCCGAAAGGCCTCCAGAGCGGAAAAGCGAAAGGCAGAGGTTTTGCACCTGCCTCCGTGTTGTAGCTTCCCGCCCGCAGCCTGCAGACAGCAGGGGGACTAAGTGATTGTTCTGAGGCTAGTGCTCTTGCGTTGAGCGTCCTGGATCCAGTTTGCCATCTTGGGCCTCGGTCTTGGAGTCTTCATTATCCAGCGAGCCGGAAGTAAGTAGGAGGGGTCCCAGCACCTTCCTGAGAGCTACGGCAGCCGGGAGGACCCCAGCGATTTGGGACAGAGCTTTCCCTTCTGCAAGCAGAGCCCCACAGAGATTTAAAAAAAAAAATCACAGACTGACCAACCATGAGTAAGAATAAGCATAAGAAGCAAAGTAAGAACAGCTCCCAAACCCTAGATTCCTTCTTTGGGGAAAAGAAAGATCATGGG
>CM053591.1:49752057-49768180 GCA_028646515.1 Pseudochirops corinnae | reverse complement strand
TTCCCAATTTTTCTTCAACTTCCTTTATTTGGTTTTGAAAATCCTTCTTCAGCTCATCTCTAGCTTTAAGGCATTCTTCATGTTTATTGGAGGCCTCTGGTGGGGGCACTCTGGCTGCGCTCTCCTCCTCCCTCTCTCTCCCATGATCTTTCTTTTCCCCAAAAAAGGAATCTAGAGTTTGGGAGTTGTTCTTACTTGGCTTCTTATGTTTATTCTTACTCATGGTTGTTCAGACTGTGAGTTTTTATTTTTTTTTAAATCTCTGTAGGGCTCTGCTTCCAGAAGGGAAAGCTGTGTCCCAAATCGCTGGGGTCCTCCCGGCTGCCGTAGACTTCCGGCTGACTGGATAATGAAGACTCCAAGACCGAGGCCCAAGACGACAATCCGGATCCAGGCCGCTCAAAGCGAGAGCCCTGGCCTGAAAACAATCGCTCAGTCTCCCTGCTGTCTGCAGGCCGGAGCGGGAAGCTACAACGTGGAGGCGGTGCAAAACCTCTGCCTTTTGCTTCTCTGCTCTGGAGACCTTTTGGCCAGACGCTTATCTCCCCCTATGGCAGTCCCCACTCGCAGCTGTGTAATCCCTCACCTGAGAGCTTTCTCTGCTCCTCCCGTCCAGCCGCCCCGGGGCACAGCCGTGGCTTCAGGCCATGCTGGTTTCAGTTCGCAGCGCTGGTTCCTCCTAGCCGAGCTGACTTTAGTGGGAAGTAACCTTGTGTGCGCTTTGGGATTGTAGGTTTGGTTTAGAGTCCTATTTTATGGGTATTTTGGGGTGGCTATGTGAGAGCTGTGATGTGTCGCTGCTGCTATGCCGCCATCTTGGCTCCGCCCCCCCCCCATGCATTTTTTGATATTCACTTAGAGTTTCTTGCAGACAAAAAAGCACAGAAGCAAACGTGGAATTCAAGTTATGCTCCAGTAGTTCCTCAATACATCAATTGCTTTGGAACAAATCTGAGTTTTCAGAATAAATGTTATAGCAAAATTGACTATTGCCACTCATCTCTTGCCAAACATCCACACTAGACTACCTCTCCTACTTACTATCTGCTGAAAGCAACAAGAGGAAGTTGGACTGATTGAATACACTACAAATTCATGTTATCCAACCTCAACTGGGTTGTCACTGAAGCAAATCAGTCCTTTTATTTCTCCCAAATTGATTCTCTATCTCAGTCCCCACTTAACTATTCCAAACCTTCTTTTCTTTCCTTAAACTTGCTACACCTCTCCCTTGTACCATACCTCCTCAGCTGAGGACCTTGACTTTTGCATTAGTGAGAAAATGAGGCCATTAATATAAACCATCATTTCTCCTATTAACCTCAAATCCCCTTGACATCATAACCCACTCTCTCCTCTTTTCTCGCCAGTCTCTGACAAAGAGGTAATCCTTCTCCTCAGGAAGGTCAACACCTCTACATATGTATTTTATCCCATCCTCTCCCATCTTCTCCAGCAGCCTGCATCTTCAATCATTTCCTTTCTCTCTTGAATCTTCACCTTCTCCCTATCTACTGGTTCCTTTATTTTTGCCTCCAAACTTACTCAGGTCTCCTCCATCCTTTAAAAACCTTCATCTTTCTTCTACTTCTCAAAAAAAATTTTTTTTAAGTATGAGGTCTCCATGACCTTTTTTTCATTTGCTCCCTACCCCTCTGCAATATATCTTTGGACTTCATCACTCAACCAAAATTTTTCTTTCCACAATCACTATTGATCCTTTAATTGCTAAGTCTGATGTTTTTTTCTCAGTTCTCATCCTTCTGGACCTCTTTCCTCCTCATCTCTGCCTCCTGTCTTCCCTGGCTTTCTTCAAGTGCTGGCTAAAATCCCACCTTCTATCAGAGGTCTTTTATGATCCCCCTTAATTCTCGTGCCTTTCCTTTGTTGATTACTTCCTATGTTTCTGGTGTATGGCTTGTTGGCAAATAGTTGTTTGCATGTTGTTTCCCACATTGTACTATGAACACTTTTGAAGGAATAAATAAATCAAGCTGCCCCCAGTCCCAATATTCTAACTTCATTATGAGCCCAGCCCCACTGAACAACAGCTCACTGTACCTACGTAGTACCTTCCCCTCCCCCACCAAAGTCCTAACTTCTTCATGTATGCCTCACTGCTCACTAAAACAACAGGTGTGTCCCTGAACTCTTAATTCCCACAGAAACAGCAGGTATGTGTCCATATGATGGGAAACCAGCTACTGCCTCTAACTGGTCACTGCCCCCAGACCCATTCCCACAGAAACAGGTGTGTTCTTGTATTTAGTCACAATCACGTCATCCATCTAGCCCAAGACAGGACCACAATACCTATCTATCTATCTTGACCAAACAGAGCTACAATAGCTAGCCCATTAGAAGGCAGCAGGACCAGAATGGTTAACCACCAAACCACTTTAATTACTTAATCCTCCTCCATCACTTAATCCCTTAACAAACTCCTCCTGCCTTTTTCATATTCCTCTATCCTATGTAAATTTTGATTATGTAACTGCATCTTTATCCTACAAAACCCATCTTACTTTCTCTAAAGTTGCTGGATCCTCTTGGAATTTAGCTGGCTTCATGAGAGGCATCAATCTCAACAAATGCCTGTACTTGTATTAGAGGTGGTCTGACTCTGAATTCTTTCAGATGGTTCCACCACAACACATCATGAAATTGCAACAGTTTTTGGGTGGGCAGAGCCCCCACCTCAAGAGTTTTTGGCGTCCCTGGGTTTGAACCACAACACTTTAAAGAGCAAGAACTAGCTTTTGCCTATCTTTGTATCTCCGCTGTGCATTTAGCACAAGGCCTAGGACAGAGTGTACTTAATAACTGTTTATTGACTATCTTTTCTATTTGGTACTGTTAACTAACCTTTTCTTACTAGATATTCTTTCTTCTCTATATTTTCATAAGACTTTTTTTTGTTTCTCCTATCTGCCTGACCACTTCTTAGTCTCTTTCCTTATCTCATTATTCACATTGCACCCTGTAATTGCAGGGTGTTTCAGAGCTTTGCTGACCACAGCTTGAACTGGCTCAGGCAGTGGTGTGTTGGTAAATGTTTAACAACCTGTTCTCTGAGGGAAAAAAATGCTCTTGACACACTTTTAAGTTGAACCTGCCTTATTAATATTTTCTCCATCACCTTCTTAGGTCTAGGCAAGCTACAAAACAATAAACCAAGCCCTGATTTGGAGGGTTTGCCATTTCCCAAGGTGCACCTGCTCACACTGAAAATTTAACATAGGCTGCTAGTTTGAGCCAGTTTTAACACACTACTAATGGGTGCTAGCTCACCTTCTCTCTATATAGTCTCTTTCTTGGTAACCTCAACAGCTCCCATTTCAGTATAGATGACTCAGATATACGGGTGTCCCAAAAATCCTTATTAAAGTTATTAGTGCTTAAAACTGCACTATGACGTTGGGAACACCCTGTATAAATCCATCCCCAAATAAGCTTCAGAACTGTATCACTAATTGGTCCAGAGAACATTTTAAACTAGATACTCCAGAGACATCTTAAACTCAACACAGGCAAAACAGAACTCATTTTCCTTCCCCACAAACCTCCCCCTATTTGTCAGACACCACCATTCTTCCAGACTTTCAGGTTGGCAAGTTGGCTGTTATCCTGGAATCCACACTTTTCCTCAACCTCTCCTAGTCATGAGTTGTCAGAGCATGTTCTTTTCCACTTTCACTTCTCTCCTGACCCCCTCCTTCTCTCCCCTCACAGCTACAGCCTTGGGCCCTAGTCACTTCTCCAGCAGATTACTGCAAGAGCCTGCTAAGAGGTCCCTCCCTCAAATGTCTCTTTAAGTCCATTTTTGACACTGCTGCCAAGTAATTTTCCTTGGGCTCAGCATCTAGTCATGTGACTCTCTTGGGCAAACAATTCCACTGGCTTCCTATTGCCTGAAGGACAAACTGTACACGTTGTTTAGCTTTTTAAAAACCTTACACAACCCGGCCCTAACCTGTCTCTGTAGCCTCACTGGGTATGACTCCCCTTCCTACACTCTGAAATCCAGCCAACGCTGTTCCTTACGCGGGACGCGCCATTTCCCCTCTCCGAGCTTTTGCACTGGCGGCCCCACGTGCCTGGTGTGCACTCCCTTCTCAGCTCTGGCTCCCAGAATCCCTCTCTTTCTATAGGACAAAGGTCAAGCAGCATCTTCTGCACTCAGCCTTTTCTGATTTCTCCTCTCCCGCCTTCCCCTTCCCCCAGTGCCTTCGCTCCCCAACGATCGACCGTTACTACTTGGCTTTTTTTTTTTTTTCATTTTATATTTCCTTATGGTCTTATGCTCTCTCCCAAAAGAACACAGGCTCGGTAAGAAAAGAGGCTGTGTTGGTCACATGCAGTGGTAGACGCCATTGTTAAATGATCGATCTCTGGGGTAATCATCTCTGTCCAAGGAGGGGAAAGACGGGAGGGGAGCGAAGTGCACATTTCTCACGCGGAAGACCTCGTGAGGAGGCACCGAGGGTTCTAGCTCTTTCTACCGTAAGTACAAGCTAAGGCGGGCAAAGGGCTAAGATTTCTAAGTATTACGGGGAGGGGGGGGCGCGGTGTGAGCGACCTTCCTGATTGGTGGCCGCCTTTGGGGAGGGCGGGAAGAGTCTTGATAGAAAGAGCATTTTGATTGGTCGGACAGGAGTCGGGGAGGCGCGGAGTGACGGCAGTGCGTGCCCTTAAGTGAGCTACTGCGTAGCCTGCGGGTTAGCCTTTCCCTCTCGCACTTTAGGTTCCTCTGCTTTCTCCGGGCCGTCTATTTCTTCTCTACCGGCATCCATCTCTGAAGTGGAAGGGCCGCGCACTCCCCTGCCCGTGAGATATGCTGAAGGCTGTGTGCGTTTTGAAGGGCGACGGCCCGGTGCAAGGCACTATTCACTTCGAGCAGAAGCAGGCAAGGGCATAACTAGGGGCGGGCGGATGGTTCCTGCCGCCTTTACCGGGGGAAGTGGCGGAGCTCCCTCCTTACCTCCTTTGACCCTCCCCTCCCCCCACTTGCGCCTCTTGCCTCCCCTCCCCCGCCCCCATTTGCCCCTGCTGCGTGGTGCGGGGCTCCTTCAGCCTCCTGGAGTGCCGGCCGTACCTTGGGATCCTGGCCGTACCGTGCTCTCCCCACGCCGCAGAAGGCGTGGCAGGGCGTGGGGTGAATGGGCCCACGCGGGCTGCACCTCGAGACTTTGCTCCCCCAGGGGAGCCGGGCGAGCTAGCGGTGCTTGCTGCTGAGCCCAAATGCTGAGTCATGGGGGGGCGGGGAGGACTGGGGTGCACGCCAGAGCCAGGCGTGGGGGTACCCCGCCCCGGGCGGTAAGGAACAGTCAGCCGCTTAGTTAGCATTTATTATGCGCCTGGCACGGCGCAGCAACGGGGATGCCGAGAAGGGCCCGGGAAAGATGCAGTTATCCAGGACCTCATGCAAATAAGTGCGCTAACGAGACACCTGCGGGGTCAATCGGGGAGACCCTCAGGGGGACGCCCTAGCATGAAGGGAGACTTCGCTTGAAGGAAGGCGGGCGAGCAGAAGGGAGGCAGTTCAGGCATGGGGAGGGTACAGTCAGGGCAAATGCCTGGAGTTCTGGAGATGGGCAGCAGCAAGGAGACCTAGGGTGAGTCGCTGGATCGAGGATTCGAGGGGAGAGGAGTACAATGCAGGAAGGGACCAACTTATGCAGGACTTAAAAGGCCAACAAACAGTATTTTGTATTTTTCCCTGGAGGAGTCACTGGAGTTTTTTGAATTGGGGAGGTGAAAAAAGAGGTGAGTAAAGAAGTAGTTGTCTCTCTTTTGAGGTTTGCCCCCCCCAAGAGGAAAAACTCGTTCTCACCATTTTTCCTTGTTTAAGCAATCCTAAATCTCCTCCTCCTAATCCCCGTGGGAGACAGTTTGGGAACTTTGTTCCGTGGTGATTGGGGCGGACTAGACATCCACACCTTCTTCTCCCTCTCTGCCGGGGCCCACCTCCCCTCCTTGGGGCCCTAGTCCAGTCTAGGCGCTATAGACACACCTGGGTCCTACGAGCTCTCCTGGCCCTGGCACCAGGTGCAGATAAGGGCAGATAAGAATATTTGAACGGAGGAGATAGAGCCCCGGGAGAAGAGGAGAGTTTAATCAAATGAACCTTCCGGAATTTGGTCTAGTTTTGATCTTGCTTCTAATCTTACACTTTGGTATGAGGTAGGGTGTTGTGTTTGTGTTTAAAACATGTATTTGAATAACAATTTGAATTGTGTTTGTCCGTTGTTCTCGAAGAGGACTGTTATGTCGGGGACATGACTTGCAGTTGACTTTGATTTGAGTGAGGGAGGGTTAATAGCTTAATAGCTGCCTGATCCTGGGCAAGTCACTCAACCCTGTTTGCCTCAGTTTCCTCATCTGTAAAATGAGCTGGAGAAGGAAATGGAAAACCATTCCAGCATCTTTGCCAAGAGAACCCCAGATGGGGTTATGAAGAGTCAGACATAACTGAAACAACTGAATAACATCACATTATTTATAACCCTAATACTAGTTACAGAAGGACTAATAGTATCATGTCTTGTTAAATGGTTTGCAAGTCAGGATGGGGGAGAGAGAGGGCAGGGTATAGAACTAAGGAGCCTAGGGTTTCTGGAGGATTGGACTGAGAAGAAAGGGAGTTTGCCCCAGGTATAATCTGTCAAAGACTGGATAAGGTAGGTTAAGATCTAGAGTATTTAGTGCCGGTTTGGCTGAGTGTGAATGCCCGGATTATGTTAGAAAATTGGAATAAAGTTGTGGAGGACTTTGAGTGCTAGAATGGAGGAATATTGTATTCTATAGGTCACTAATAGGAGCGACCTATAGAGTAGGACCAGGCTGCTAGGAAGGTTAATTTGCAGGCATCCTGAAGGGGAACCAGGGACACCAAATTAAAGAATATTTTAATAGCTGAGGAGACAGGTAAAGAGGGCCTGAATGTGGCAGTGAGAAAATTAAATGCAAAAACATATTGCAGAAGTAGGCATAACAGAGATTGGTAACTAGAGGGATTTAGAAGAGAGAAGAATCTAAGATGATACTAGGTTTTAAGACTGGGCTCCTGGAAGAATGGTAGTTCTATCAGTCAAATGGGAAAGTTTAGGAAGAAGTGGGTGGGGTTTCAGAATATTTATAAACTTTCTGAAAGGGGTCCTCATTTTCGCTGGACTGAATTTTCCTTGAGTTTTATGTCTTGTCTTTCCATTCTACCTCTCTCTCTGTCTTTCTTGGTCTTCCTCCTTGAGCCTCATTGAAATATTAAGAAGCCAGTACTTCAGCATCACAGTGTTTGAGCTTTCTGGAGATTTTTTTTTTCCCTTTGGACTTATTGTACACTTCAGTTCCTTATGGTCATTCTGCATTTCCTAATCTGTTTCATCTTCCCAAGAAATCTGTACACTAGCAGGAATGTATCCCAAAAAGATCAAAGAAAAAGGAAAAGACCTAAGAATATTTATAGCAGCTTGTTTTGTGGTGGCAAAGAATTGGAAATTGAGGGGATATCCGTCAATTTGAGAACGATTGAACAAGTTATGGTATGTGATTGTGATGGAATACTTTTTGTGCTATAAGAAATGAAGGGAATGGTTTCAGAAAAACTTGGAAAGACTTAGATGAACTGCTGAGTGAAATAAGCAGAACCAGAAGAACATCGTACACAGTAAGCAATATTGTAACCATGATCAACTAAAAGATTTGGCCGCTCTGCCCAATACAATGATGTGAAACAATTCTAAAGGACCACAGAACTGATGACTTTTGAGTGTAGATTGAAGCATACTTATTTCATTTTCACTTTCTTTTTTTTTCTCTCTTTCCTTTTTTGGCAACTGGAATAATATGGAAATGTTTTGCATTATTTTACGTGTATAATTGATAATCATATTGCTCGCCCTCTCGGTGGGTAGAGGGAAGATTGGAGAGATAGAGAGAATTTGGAAATCAAAATGTAAAAAAAAAATTTGGAAAAAAATCAATAAATCTGTGAAGTAATATGTGGTCCCTTCTTATGGGTGAGGAAACTAAGGGGTTGTAGAGGGTGTGACTTGCCCATTTATGAATAAATCAGTAGCAAAGTCCATACTAGGATCATAGGTTTTAAAGCTGGAAGGTGGCTTAGAGGTCATTTAGTCTAACTCCTTTGTTTTATAGATGAGAACTTATTTGCAGATGAGACCCAAAGAAGTTACTTGTAACTTACATGTGATGCAGGTAGTAAATAGGAGAGCTAGAATTCAAACCAGTTCTTCTGGCTCTAAATCTGATGTTCTCGATTACATACTGCTGGTTCTCTAGGACTTATAGCTTCTAATTCTCATATCACTGTTGTGATTTACTGCTTCTGCTTCCTTCATTATGAGGATAAGTTTACATTCTACTTGTTGAAATGAAATTATATAAACAGCTGTGGAGGCATGTTTATTTTTTTGTAATAAAAAAATAGAATAGAAAAAAATTTGAATAGAGACTTAAAAAGGTCTAAATTATCTAGTGAATAAAAAACTTGAAGCTATATATGTTGTAAGAAGCCTGGAAAGGTAGGAAGAGGCAGCCATGTTTTGAAGCATTTTATATTTGCTTCTGATCAAATTTTCTGATCAAATCAAATTGATCTCATATTGTCGCTGGTAATACAAAGGTGAAAAATTACATAGGTCATGCTGTCAAGAAGCTAATAATAATTTAATGGGAGGAAAATTGTCACTTTTTAAAAATTAACTTTTTTTTCCTGTCAACCTCCATCTTCCCTCCAAGTGAAAACAAGAAAAAGAAAACCCTCATAACAAACATGCATAGTCAGGCAAGGTAAATCACTGCACCGCACACGTCCAGAAATAGATGTCTCATTCTGCATCTTGAGTCCATCAGCACTGTCAGGAGGTAGGTAGCATGTTTCCTCTGGAATCATGGTTTGCCGTTGTATTGATCAGAGATCTCAAGTCTTTCAAAGTTGTCTTCCTTTATATAATGTTACTATATAACTGGATTATATAAAGTGAGTTCTGCTCATTCATCTTGAATCAGTTCATTCAGGTCTTAGATTTCTCTGAAACTGTCCTTTGCACTGTTTCTTATGGCACAATGCTATTGCATTATATTCCTGTAACATAAAGACTTGCTATAATTATTTTTATACATATGGGTCCTTTGCCTCCTTTTACTTTCTGATGGGTATGGACCTATTGCTGAACCAATTTGGAGCAGCCCCTTCAGCAGTTTTTATTTTCCTTTTTTTTTTGGTCATGTTTTCCATTCTGGAAATGGAAGATAATCTCAGACTGTAATTTGTATTTCTTTATTGATTAGTGATTTGGAGCATTTTCTCACAGCTGTTGATAACTTTGAAAATTGCCTCTTCATATCCTTTGATCATGTATCTGTTTGGGAGTAGCTCTTGTGAAGAGTTACCTTTCAACTGAAGAAGGAAACCAAAGAAATCTTCATAGAGGAGTTTGTACTAGAGCTGAGCCTGAGGAGGAGAAGGCAGAGATGATATTGTTTTTTGTCTACATGAATGCACAGAGAATAGATAATAATAAATTTTAAAGCTTAGCCTGCCTGTATGAAGTGGAATAATGCAAAATAAGGATAGAAATGTAGATTAGAACTAGATTATAGGGGTTTAAAAGCTTGTGTTTATTCCTGTTATGTAATAGGCCATTGAAAGTTTTTGGAAAAGGGTGAAAAGAAAATGACATTAGAACTGTACATTTAGTAAGATTATTTTGGTAGCAATATAGAATGGGATGAAGGATGAGGACAGTTCAGGAGTTAGTGAGCCCCTGATTTACAGTGGTGGCAATTTGAGCAGAGAAGGGGAACTATGTGTGAGAGAGATTGGAGGTATAATTGGCAAGACTGTCAAATGGATGGAACTCTTAAGATATCTTCTCTAGCTTCATAAATTGATCTTTTAGAGCATTTGTTAGAAATTCCATTCTAAGGAATAGCTTCTTTTTTCTCAGAGAGAAATCAAAGAAATTATATGCTTGCCCTAAGTCCTTCATGAATGTTGGTTTTATGAGTGTTGTTTTTTGCAACAGTAGTACTAACACAGGAGAGTCACGTCTTGAAGGCTTTGTGAGAATAGGAAAAGCCCAGGTTTGATGCCCTCCCATGTGTTCGTTTCAGTATGTGTTTATTGAGCTCTTACCATGTTGCTAGGCAGTGTAGATGCAAAGAAAAAACAGAATGGTCTCCATTTTTAAGCAGCTCATATTTTGCTCTATAGATGCTCTGAATCTAGTAATAAGAGAAATGCAAATCAAAACAATTCCAAGGTTTTACCTCATACCCAGTAAATTAGCAGAGATGACAAAATATGGGAATAATAATTGTTGGAAAAGTTGTAAAGTGGTGGGCACATTGTGTATTGTTGATGAAGCTGTGACTTTGTATAACCGTTCTGGAAAGCAGTTTGGATTTATGCAAACAGTGACTAAAACATTCATACCCTTTGAGCTATATTCCACTATTTGACATATACTGCAGAAATAATGACTAATAAAGAGAAAGTACCTATATACACCAAAATATTTATAGCAGCATTTTTTGCTTTAAGAAAGAACTAGAAACAGAAGATGTCTATTAATTAGGGAATGGCTAAACAAATTGTGATTTTAAAAAAGACCCTATAGGGAGCGGCTAGGTGGCATAGTGAATAGAGCACTGGCCCTGGAGTCTGGAGAACCTAAGTTCAAATCTGGCCTCAGATACTGGACAACACTTAACTAGCTGTGTGACCTTGGGCAAGTCACTTAACCCCAATTGCCCTGCCTTCCCTCCTCCAAAAAGCAAAAAACAAAACAACCTATATACCCCCAAATATTTATAGCAGCATTTTTTGTTTGAGCAAAGAACTGAGAACAGAAGATATCCATTGATTGGGGAATAGCTAAACAAATTGATATATGCATGTAATTAAATACTACTGTAAAACAATGAAATGAAATATTGCTGTGAAACATTGAGTATGAAGAATGCAGAACAACAGGTGGAAAGACAGGTGAATAGATGCAAGTGAAGTAAGAACCAAAAAAACACATACCAGTTTGGAACCATTCCTCTGAAATCACTAAATTGCATGTCCTTTGACCCAGTAGTACCACTACTAGGTCTGTATCTCAGAGAGAACAAAGGGAGAGGAAAAGGACAAATGTTTTTAGGGCATCTTTTTCTGCATGTTTGTGGTAGCAAAGAATCAGTAACTATGAGGTTGCCCATCAGTTGGGGAATGACTGAATATGTTATGATATATATGAATAACACACAGATTACACAGTAGCTAAGAGCTCTGGACTTAGCACATTCAGATCTTCCCTCAGACTCTTGCTTAGCTCTTTGACTGTGAGCAAGTCAAATAAGCTCTCTTTGCCTCAGTTTCCTCATCTGTGAAATAGGGATGTAATATATGTAATAATATATGTATAGCACTTTACAAACTTAAAACACTATGTAAATGCCGATTAGTTATTGTTGTAGTGGAATACTGTTGTGCTGTAAGAAATGAAGGGACAATTTCAGAGAAGCCTGGGCAGGTTTATGTGAATTGATGCAGACTGAAATATTTGGAACCAGGAGAACAGTTTCTATAATATCAGTGTTGTAAAGACAAACAGCTTTGAAAGACTCAATTCTGGTCAGAGTAATGACTGACCACAATCCCAGAGGATCCATAATGGAATGTGCTACTCACTTCATGATGGCCTCTGGGCACAGATTGAGGCATTTTTTTGTTTGAAGCAAGGAATTAAGTTTTACTTGATTATGTATGCTTATTTCTTAAAAAGGTTCTCCGCTCATAACTCCCCATGCAGGGGTAGTAGGAGGAAGAGAAAAATACTTCAATTGAAAAATTAAATTAAAACTATATGCAGTGTAAATGGAAAGAACAATAACGACAAAATAATGACAATGACAAAATAATCAATATCGATTGTTGAATATCTTGAATGTTGGGAAATTATATGGAGTAAGCTTGACCCTAATGAACAGCTACAAGAAGACACTTCCCCTAACTCCTTTGAAGAGATAGAGTTCCATGGATGTGTTAGACTGTGTATATTGTCAGGTTTGTTTTTTTTTTTAATATATTGATTGGTTTTAGTGACTTTTTCCTGTATTCTCTTGTTCTTTAAATGTTCTTTGTTATGGGATGGCTTTTGGGATAAGGGAGGGAAGTGATACAGGGAGAAATTTAGGTGATGTAAAAAAGATTTCCATAAAAATTAAATACTATTTTTAAAATTGAATTAATTTCCTTTTTTGGATAAGGCAAGCTTTGATACAGTGGATAAAGTGCTGGACCTGGAGACAAAAGACCTGAGTTCAGATGACTTCTGACTTCAACTATAATATTCTTTACAGTAGAAAGAGCATCTCAGAATGGCTAAAAGCAAAGCCAGGGTTTTCATCTTCTCTTCTCATCTCAACTGCTACACTGGTTTATTACTACATTCTTAGGTAACCCAGAAAGTGACTTTATCAAGTATACATATTAAGGCTATCAAAGCTGTTCTGGCCCTACACTTACTAGCTGTGTGACCTTGTGCAGTTAACCTAATTTCTTTGACAAATGCTTAGGACTTACCTAAGGCATTTGCTTTGGTGGAGCAAACTTCCATGCTGACAGAAGTACTTTTCTTTTGTGCTCAGGCATATATCAGGGGAATATTATAAATAAAGGATCTTAGATATAGAGCTTGAAGGGGCCTCAGAGGCCATTGAGTTCAAACCCCCTCATTTTCCAGATGAAGAAACTGAGGAACAGAGAAGTTGAATGATTTGACTAGATCACATAGATAATAACTATAGTAGGTAGGATTTGAAACAGGGTCTTCCTGACTCCAGTGCTCTGTCATTCAGCAGGCAAGTTAATAAGAGACTTCATATATGTCAAGAGTGACACATCTACCCGCAAAACTGTGATTGGTAGAGTGATTGAAAGTCAGCCGTTGCGTGTCATAATCATTACAGAAAATTAAAATCTCTCATACTGTGAACTTTAACATTCTTTCTTTTTTCATTGATTTGTTTATTTACTTTTAGTTTACAAAATTGAATTCCACAATCCCTTGAGTTTCAGATTTTTTCCCCTCCCCCCCCCCATGGTGGCATGCAATCAAGTATAGGATCTGCAAATACTTTCACATTGTATAATAGTCTGGTTGTATAGAAGGGTTGTAACCAATGGAGTGAACACTGGGGAGAAGAAAGAAAACCAAACATGAAAAAGAACAATAGCGTGAAGATTGCTTCAGTATCCATTTAAACTCTGGTCTTTCTAGATCTTTCTCTGCGTTTAGATATCTCCTTCCATCCTGAGACTTGTAGAGTTGTCTTATACCTGTGCATTGCTGAGAAGAGTCCAGTTTATCAAAGTTGGTCGTCACACATACGACATGTCTGTGATTGTATACAAATTTTTCCTGGTTCTGCTCTTCTCACTTAGCATCAATTTGTATAAGGCTCTCCAGGCATATATGAAGTCCCATCTCCTTCCCATTTCTTATAGCACAATAGTATTCCATTACATTCATATACCACAACTTGTTTAGCCATTCCCCAATGGATGGGCATTCCCCTAATTTCCAGTTTTTTGCCACCACAAAGAGAGCTGCGATAAATGTTTTTGTACATATGGGTCTTTTTCCCACTTATGTGATCTCTTTGGGATATAACCTCCGAAGTGGTATTACTGGGTCAAAGGGTATGCAGTTATTTATAGCCCTTTGGGCATAGTTCCAGATTGCTCTCCAGAATGGTTGTATCAGTTCACGGCTCCACCGACAATGCATTAGTGTTCCAATTTTTCCACATCCCCTCCAGCACTTGTCATTTTCCAGTTTCTTAGCCAATCTGACTGGTGAGATGTGGTACCTCAAAATTGTTTTGATTTGCATTTCTCTAATCAGTAGTGATTTGGAGCATTTTTCCATATGCTTAAAGATATCTTTAATTTCTACCTCTGAAAATTGCCTGTTCATATCCTTTGACCATTTATCAGTTGGGGAATGACTTGTATTCTTACAAATTTTACTTAATTCCCTGTATATTTTAGAAATGAGGCCTTTATCAGAGACACTGGTTGTAAATATTCTTAACATTCTTTCATAGGATTTCCTTGATAGCCTCAATATATTTACTTGTTATAGTAACTTTCTGATTTATCTAATAATGCAGTTATATGGCAACATAAGGGTTGAAATGAGGAAGAAAAATGGGAACCCTTGCTTTGCTTTTAGCTGCTTTGACCTGCTCCTGTTGGAAAGAGTATCAGATTTTAATCCAGTGGTTTGGAGTTGAGGCCTGGTTGTCATTTGTTGTGCCACTTCTCATCTCTATTAAATCCCTTAACTTCTCTGAACTTCAGTGGACCATATAGTGGGAGAAACAGTATAGTATATGGGGGAAATGCCAAATTTGGAGTTAGGACCTGAATTCTTACTACATGTGTGACCTTGGACAGTTTAGACTTTCTATTCCTCAGTTTTTCATCTGTAAAATGAGAGGTTTGGATTAGATAATTTTGAAAGTTCCTTCCACTTCTAAACTGACAAGCCTGTGATGGCTGATTTCTGTTTCATTTTGTCTCTCTATTCCCAGTGCCTAGCACAGAGTGAGCTTTTAATGAATTGAATATTTAAAAGTATAGTGTTTGTATTGAGAAGTAATATGTCATAGTGCATAAAGAGCTAGGTTTAAGTCCCAACTCTGATAAACTGTAATCCAGAACAAGCCACTTACCCCTGCCCATCTGCCTTAGTAAATAGTTTCTTCACTAAGACTCACCTACACTCATAAATTACAAGGCAAGTTAAAACAAAATATAATCAAACAAAGACTTCACCATACCTACTTAACAGGGTTTATGTGAGAAAAGCAAAAGCAATCCATAAATATGAACTATTCTATTCTGGTTAGAAAGACAAGGAAGTTTAAAAGGCTTATCCACATTTATGCTCAAGTGCTCAGGAAATACCTTTTTAATAAATCTAGACCAAAACCGCTATCTTTTCATCCTCCACCAAAGCAGCACTTAAATACCTTATGGTATAACAACCTTAGTTCTTAGTGGAGTGCTGGGGGAGCACAAGAATCTGGCAGTTAAGGAATGTCAAGCTGGGAGCCCTAGTGAGGGCGGATAACTACTTTGTGTAAGGTCGGAGCTAGCTAAGCCATAAAACCTCTCAAAGACACTTTTAAGGTACAGAAGTGTTGTGATCTGCATTTGTACAGGTAGTACCCATGCTAATGAAATCACAGACCCTTTGAAGTATTGCCATCAAATCCATCTTCAAACAGGTTTGGTGAGTAGGTAGTTACAGATGGGAAATTGACATGGGCTTTCTTGTTGATAGGCACAACCTTGCCTTTGCACAAGCAGCACATCTAAGATAACTTGGGGAAGGAAAAAGAAAGAAATAGCAGAAGATTAAGACTGACTCTAGCTGCCTCATCCCTGCCTTCTACACCAAGGTTTTGCTAATTTATCATGGGATTTTGTAAGGCATCTCAGGCTAGAGTATTATATTTGAATGTATGTACTTAATTTAAATATTGAAATTATACTAGTTGAAGATTAATCATGCAAGCTTCTCTGCAGTTTTTTTTTTTTTAAATTACAGGGCTCTGGCCTGCCTGGAAAAGGATACAATTTAATAATAGTTGTGAAAATATCAGTTATCTTATATTCATCAATCACAAGTGCTAACTTTACTAATGAAGAGGCGAGACTCTGAGCAGTTAGGTTATTTAGCTTGAGGTCATACAACTAGGGCCTTTCCAGAATTGAAGGCATGTCCATCAATTGGGGAATGGCTAAATGAGCTGTGGCATATGATGATAATGGAATATTATTGTGTGATAAGAAATAATAAGCAGGATGATTTCAGAAAAACCTGGACTTATGTGAACTGACGTAAAACAAAGTGAACAGAACCAGAAGAACATTGTACGTAGTAACAGCAATATTGTTCAATGAAGAACTGTGAATGACTTAGCTGTTCTCAGCAATACACTGATCCAAGACAATCCCAAAAGACTAATGATGAAGCATATTGTCTGTCTCCAGAGAAAGAACTGATACTATTTTAATACAAACAGAAACATGGCATTT
>CM053591.1:49706668-49751557 GCA_028646515.1 Pseudochirops corinnae | reverse complement strand
CTCTGAAGTTCAGGGTGCTGACTTTTCCCCCTGAACTAGGTAAATGATATATGTTTGATTGATTAAAGTGAAACCGTTAACCCATTTTGAGTTGCTTTCCTTTAGAAAAGCAGGTCTAAGAACCTGTGCTAGTAGCCGCCCTAGGTATGGTAGGGTGCTTGCTGTTACAGCAAAACATAATGATCTTGAAAGCACGATGTTTAGAGACAACCAAATATCATAGGTCTCCCTGAAGAACGTGACAGAACAAAAAAATCTTAAATCATAATGAAGGAAATAATGGAATAGAACTACCTAGAACTTATGAACATAGAAAATGAAATAACAATGGAAAGAATTCACAGATCTCCTCCAGAAAAAAAAACCAAACAACAAAACCAACACCCAAAGACACAAATATAAGTCTGCAAACTCCAAAACACATATTGGTTAAATTAAACAATTCAATTCAAAATAAGTTCTGTACTTGATCAGAAGAATGATCTTCAAATACAAAGGAAAGGAAATTCAAATAACACATACTATTCTGTACCCACCAGAAAATGGAGGAGGAAATGGAATAATGTGTTATGAAGAGCATTGGAGTTTGGAATGTAGCCCAGTGTACCTATCTTGTAAATCTGAGCTTTATTATAAAGGAAAAAAGATGAATATTCAATAATAAAGAGGCATCTGAAACATTCTTAGAAAGAAAACTAGACCCCAAGATAGTATTTGCTTCTTGGATCATTCCAGAAAACAGAAATATAGGAGAGGTGAATAAATACAAGGACAGAAACAGCAACAACGTGATAGTTCAGAGACTGGTAAGAGACTTCTTTCTAAACGTACACAAGGCGAAAGGGTTAAAGGTGGAACTACAGTATAGGTAACAGTGAAGAGACAGGCCTGGGGCATTATGGATAGAACCTGGTGACACTCTACCTACAGATAAATCAGTGTTTTTTTGTGGGACTACATTACAAAATAGAATGGTTAGAGGGAGGAGGGGAGCAAGAGTACAAAGGAGAGGGTCAGGGGTCAAATTGCAGGTTAGCAATGAGGAAGGTAAACCCTGTGGTTTCAGGAAGAGAAGAGCCTGAAGGAGAGCAGTTGAGGAGGAAAGGAAGAAGACTGAAAAGGACGAGGGAAAAGGAGGTTCTTGCTTTAGCAGTGAGGGGGAATTTCCATTGATAAATGCTCCTACAGGTGAAGAGAAGTCTATGAAGGGAAATGGGGACATTGTGTTCAGTGTGGTCTGAAGAATGTAGTGCTGGAAAAGACCACTTTATCCCACCTTAGGTGGGGAGGAGTTGATATTCCTGGGGTCAACTGGACCCTGAGAGAGTGGGAGGGCATGGACACAGAGAGGTGATTTTTATTCTAATTAGGAATAGAAGTGCAACCCTAGTCCCAAAGTCCATTGGCATGGTACTCTTTTCCTGGTGGAGATGAGTGTCCTGCCCTATATGAGGTGTGGGGCAGAGATGACAACAGAGAGAGAGATTTCAATTCTCTTCAAGCTTCAAGTCCCTTCCAGTTCTTTTCAAGCTTTGAATATTTGAGTTGTTTTCTTATTGCTGAATCTCTTTAGACTTTAAGCTTCCAGAAAAAAGGCCAACCTTACTTCAGGTTTCTGAAGGTTAGGTCTCTGGGAAGACACAAGAAAAGTAAGAAGTCTCCAACATGTCCCTGTCCCCAGTTTTTTTACACTAGAGATGTTGAGAAATTTCCCATGCATGAGATCTGGGTCTGTCTGTCTCTCTGTTGAGCTGTTATCTCACTCTCATCAGAACTCCTTCACTCCGTATGGTCTGATAAATATTCTCCTATGTATACTTTCTGTAATTTCTGTTTTGCTACCGACTTTGATAAATGAATTTCGTTCGTGGCTAGTTGATATATGTATGTTCATTTTGAAACTGGCATTTGGTGGGAAAGGTGTCAAGCCTGTGGTCTATAATAATGACTAATGAAATAGCAATCAGAACTCTCTGCTTCCCCCGTTAGCAGAAATTAAATTTTCCCTTGGGGAAGAATGGGGGGAGATGCTAGATATGTCTATTCTGACCTCCTTCAAATCACACAATGAAAACCCTCTCCTCACCCTATTTCCTCCCACCATGCTACATGTGGGGCCTCACTACCATGGGAAGGTATTGAATAGGGGTGGGTTGCATGATCAGGGATGTGGTAGGAGATAGGGTCCTACAATGAAGCTGTGCCTTCTCTGTCACCTGGAAAAATGGAAAAGGGCAATTCAAAAGGCAAGTTCTACTAGACAGTGGGAGAAACTGCCTAGAGCAAAGAGCCAAGAATGAATACTTTTGAAGTTTTGCTCCAGAGACTAAAGAGGGACAAGATAATTATAGAATGAGGGTTAAGAGTAGATAGAAATAGAGAGTGGATAATGAGGAGATTGAGAGAAATCTTCTCTGGAAAGGTATGAAAAAAAAAGAAATTAAAAAATCTAATGATCAGGACTAGTTAAAGGGGAGGAGAAGAAAAGGAGATCTACTTGAGCAAATGAGAAAGAAAAAAAGAACTGTTGTTTAGTTGTTTTTCATTCATGTCTGACTTTTCATGACCTCATTTGGGGTTTTCTAGGTAAAGATACCAGAGTGGTGTGCCATTTCCTTCTCTAGCTCATTTTAAAAATGAGGAAACTGAGACAAACAGTGTTAAGTGACTTGCTCAGGGTCATACAGTTAGTGTGAATTCACATTCAAATTCACACATTTGAATTCAGGAAGGTGAGTCTCCTAGATTCCAGGCTCAGCATTCTATCCACTGGCCACTTAGCTGTCCCTGAAGAATTGTATAACCAGATGAAAACAGGAAAGTAAAAGGAACTTAGAAGCAAGGAAAACTATTGGTCAGTATCTTTAACTTTAACTGAACAATTTTAAATAAAATCCTGTCAAACAGACACAATAATTTATCTAAGAAATCATTCATTATGACCAAGTGGGATTTACACTAGGAAAATCATATTAGAAAAAAAACATACAAAATCAAATGATCATCTAAATAGATGCGAAAAAATCCTTTGACAAAGTATAATATTTTTATGCTAAAAACTGTATGAAGTATACATAGAAGCCCCTTCTTAAAGTTCATGAAAGGCATTTCTCTAAAACTAAAAGTAAGCAACATATGCAATGAAAATACACTAGAACCTTTATTTTACTTTAAAATTTATTTTTTTTTTAGTTTTCATCATTCAGTTTTATGAGATTTTGAGTTCTAAATTTTTTTCTCCTCTTTCCCCCACCCCTCCCTAAGATGGCATGCAATCTGATATAGGTTATACATGTACAGTCATATTAAACATATTTCCACATTAGTCATGTTATGAAAGAAGAATCATAACAAAAGGGAAAAACATAGAAAGAAAAAAAAGGACAAGGTATGCTTTGATCTGCATTCAGACTCCATAATTCTTCTCTCTGGATGTGGACTGCATTTTCCATCATGAGTCTTTTGGAATCGTCTTAGATCACTGCATTGCTGAGAAGAGCTAAGTCAAAAGTTGGACATTGTATAATGTTGCCATTACTATATACAATGTTCTGGTTCTGCTCACTTCACTCAGTATCAGTTCACATAAGTTTTTCCAGGTCTTTCTGAAATCTGCCTACTCATCATGTCTTCTGGAACAATAGTATTTCATTCACATACCACAACTTGTTTGGCCATTCCCCAAATGATAGGCATCCCCTCAATTTCCAATTCTTTGCCACCACAAAAAGAGCTGCTATAAATATTTTTGTACATGTAGGTCCTTTCCCCTTTTTTATGATCTCTTTGGGATATAGTCCTAGAAGTTGTATTGTTGCATCAAAGGGTATGCACAGTTTTATAGCCCTTTGGGTATAGTTCCAAATTGCTCTCCAGAACAGTTGGCTCACAGTTTCACCAACAATGCCTTCATGTTCCAATTTTCCCACATCTTCTCCAACATTTATCATTTCTCTGTTTTGCCATGTTAGCCAATCTGATAGGGGTGATGTGGTACCTCAGAGTTGTTTTAATTTGCATTACTCTAATCAATAGAGATTTAGAGCATTTTTTTACATGACTAGAGATAACTTTAATTTCTTCATCTGAAAAGTGCTTATAGAACCTTTTCTAATAAAGGAGTGAACAGGATGTCCATACTCCTGACTTTTATTTGATATAATTCTGGAAATGTAAGAGTCAGGGTTATCTGTCAAGGTACCCTAACTTAACTGCAGGGGCAGCTGGTTACTTATCTCACTCAAGAAAGAGCCAGAGCATTCTCAAGAACAGAAGAGTCAAGGCTTGAAGGTGCAAGAAGAGAAAGTTTATTGAGTCCTCTCTATGGGGAAGTCTTACAGCCAGATCTTAAGGCAGACTTCAAATCTGCCTCACTGGTTTGTGTCTTATATCTAGCCCAAACCCGCATACCATAAATGACATACAACAGAGCCCAGCTGCCTAAAACAGGATGAAACAAAAATGGGAGAGGGAAGATGCAGTCACAAGGGCATGAAGACCCCAGGGTGTGTAGACACTTATCTGGAACATCAGGTAACCCCACATAAGAGAATCTTGAGCATTGCACTACCCTTGGCCTCCAGCTGACCAGTGGCGGTGCAGCATGCTCTGACCTCTATGTGACCCAGGTAATTCCAGGGCCTTGGACACACCCTGTGCCTCAAACATTACTGCTGCAGCCTGCAATAACCCTCACATGTAAGGGAATAAACTGATGGCATAAAGACAAGGAAAGAGGAAACAAGGCTATCCCTATCTGCGGGTGATATGATGGTAAACTTGGAAAATCCTAGGAATCAACAAAAATATGAATAGAGACAATTACAGCTTCAGCAAAGTTACAGGCTACAAAATAAGCCATCAAAAAGCATCTTTATATAATAAGAACAAGTCCCAAGAAGCAATAATAGAAAAGGAAATTCCATTTCAAATAACTACACAATGCATAAACTAAATGAAAAAGTTAATCAAATTGCACGGAGAAAGAGTAAAATTATAATGGTGGGTGGTATAATAGAGGGCTATAACTAGAGACAGGGAACGCTGAGTTCAAATGCAACCTCAGTTACTTCCTAGCTGTGTGACTCTGGGTAAGTCATTTAACCTCTATCTGCCTCAGGTTCCTCACCTCCAAACTGGGGATAATAATATCATTTACCTGCCATGGTTTTTGTGAGGATAAAATGAGATAATATTTATCAGGTGCTTTGCTACACTTAAAGTACTATGTAAGTGTTAAATAATAATGATAACAAAAATAATAGCTCATATCTACTACATGCCAAGAAATGTGTTAAGTATTTACAAATATTATCTCATGTAATAATAATACTAGCTAGCATTTATATAGCAATTATTGATAGGCGCTGTGCTAAGTGCTTTACAATTATTGTCTCATTTGATCCTCACAATAACCCTGTGAGGTAGAAATTATAATTAGTCCCATTTGACAGTCAAAGAAAGTGAGACAGAGATTAAGTGACTTGTCCAGGGTCACAGAGCTAGTAAGCATCCGAGGTTGGATTTACATTCTGCTCTTTCTGACTCCAGATCTAGAACTCTAGTCACTATGCTACCTATTATTATATGTTCTTTTCAGACAAACCTAACAAAAAAGATAAACAGGAAAGAATTTAATGACATTAACAGAAGTTTTAAAAAGTAGAGATGACAGTTCTCTGGCAATTACAGAACAGAAAGGAAAAAGAGTTTACTTATTTCTCTGTCGTGCATGCGGTTCATCTTTACAAAAATTAATGATACCACTAGGTGGCGCAGTGAATAGGGCACCACGGTGCTCTGGAGTCAGGAGAACCTGACTTCAAACTGGAACTCAGACACTTGACACACTTACTAGCTGTGTGACCTTGGGCAAGTCACTTAACCCCAATTGCCTTGCCTTTCCCCCTCCATAAAAAAATCAATGATACCAAAACATAACAAAACTTATGTAGCTAAAGCTCTTTTTAGAGGGAAATTTATATCTCTACATGATTTAATCAACAAAAGATAGAATGTACAAGCCTGTGAACTGGGCTTACAACTAAAAAAACCAGGACAAGAGCAAATAAAACTCCTTTCTCTTCTAAAAACAAAGCGGAAATTCTGAAGAAAATTTTTAATTGAATTGATAGATATACATAAGAGTTAATTAAAAAAAGTAAAATAGGTAACCTGATTTTTTGGAAGAAAGGAAAACCAAGCTGATAGCATCAAAAATGAAAAAATAGAATTCACAATTGAAGAGGAAATTAAGGCAACAGAAATAATTTTGACCAATTATATGTTAACAAAAATGATTATTCGAGAAAATAGATGAATACATACAAAAATAGAGAATATCCAGATTAACAAAAGAGGAAAAAAGATCATTTAAATAACCCAATATTAGAAAAAGTCATCAATGAACTTACCAAAGTAAACTCAAGGACCAGGTCAATATACAAATGAATTCAAGTGAAGCACTGAAACAGCAAAAAAATGTAGCATAAATACTTGCAAAACAGGAAAAGGAGGGGCCCTTCCAATATTTTTGTACTGTGAAAATTTGGTCTTGATTCCCAAAGCAGGAAGACAGAAAACAGAGAAAAAAAAATATAGAATAACATCCCTAATAAACACTGATACAAGAATTTTAGATGAAAAGTTAGCAAGTAAGCTACAATAAAACATTTTTAAAATTATGTACTATGACCAGATTGGATTTATTCCAGGAATGTTGGGTTGGTTCAGTATGAGGAAGACAGTAAACATAATAAATCAATATCAAAAGAAATAATAGATACTATATGATAATATTGATAGATGCTAAAAAGGCTTTTTTGACAAAATCCAACACTTAAATATGCTTTTTAAAAACATACAGAATAGAAAGCATAGGAATAAATGGCCTTTTCCTCAGTATGGTAAAGAACATCTGTCTAAAACCAAGAGCAAACATTGCCTCCCAGGGTTGTTGCAAGGATCAAATGGGATAATTGTAAAGTACTTAGCACAGTGCCTGGCACATAGCAAATGCTATAAAATATTAATATTATTCATTGTAAAGTTAGAGTCCATTCCAATACAGTCAGGGGTAAAGGATGCCAATTATCACCATAGCTACTACTTAACATAGTGCTAGAAATTGCTAAGAAAGATCAAGTGACTAAAAATGAACAAAGACTAAAAAAATGATCATTTGTTTTCAAATGATATTATAATTTACTAGGAAATTTTGAGTCAACTAAAAAATTAACTGGTAGCTAAGTAAACTGGTTACAGATTCAGGATATAAAATAAATCCACATAAATTATAAGAATTCTTGCATACTATCAACAAAACCCAGCAGGAAGAGATAGGAAGAAGAGCTGTTTTCAAAATCACTACAAAATATATTTAAAAATCAGGGAGATTAGCTACTGAGACATATGCAGAACTATATGAATCCAAGTTACAAAATATTCTTTATAGAAAGAGTCCTAAATAATTAGTGAAGTATTAATTGTTCATGGGTAGATTGAACCAATATAATTAAAATGGCCACATTATCTAAATTTACTTACTTATTTTGGTATTGTACTAAGCAAATTACCAAAAGGGTGAAAAACATTAATAAGAAAAATCATATAGAAAAAGAAAAGATCAAGAATATTAAGGGAAGTAATGAAAAAAAAAGTAGGAAGGCATAGTGGAAAAGTACCAGATCTCAAATTATACTACAAAAAAGTAATCATCAAAATTATTTTGTATTGGTTAAAAAATACAGAGATCAATCAGTGGAACAGATTAGATATATAATACACAGAAGCAAACAAACACAGAAACATAATGTTAAAAAAAATCCCAGGACCCCAGTTACTGAAGTAAATATTCAACTATTTGGCAAAGCTGCTAAAACAAACAAACAAACTACAAAACCAAGCCCGAAGTCTGGCAGAAATTAGACAAAGTGCAACATCTCACATCATATACCAAGATAAATCTTAAATAAAAATGAGACTTAGATGTAAAATGTGAAATCATAAACAAATTTTGGAGAAAAAAAGAAGAAATTGTCTTTCTTCCTCTATGTATAGCAGAAAACTTTATAGCCAAAAAAGGAACACAGAAAATAAAACTGATAATTTCAATTACATACAATTTAAAAGATTTTTGCATAAACAAAACCAATGCTGTTGAAATTAGAAGGGAAACAAGTATGTGGCAAAAAAAAAATCTTTACAAATTCCTCTGAAAAAGATCCCTTGTTCAAAATATATAGTGAACTGACCGGAATTCATAAGACTAAGAGCCATTCTGTAATTAGATAAATGGTCAAAGGATATAAATAGTCAGTTTTTAAAGGAAGCCATCCAAGCTATCCATAGCCGTATAAAAAAAATGATCCAAACCACTTTTAATCAGTGAAATGGAAATTAAAGCAACCCTGAGGTTCTGCCTAATACCTAACAAATTGGCGAAAATGATAAAAGTGGAGAAATGACAAATGTTGGATGGACTATAGGAAAACAGGAACTCTAATGCACTCTTGGTAGAGTTATGAATTGGTCCAGCCATTTGGGAAAGCAATTTGGAGATATGTCCAAAATGTCACTAAAATGTATATACATATCCTTTAAGCCAGCAATGCTACTACTAGGTTTACATACCAAAGAGGGAAAGAGAAAAAGGGCCAATATTTACAGTAGCTCTATTCATAGTAACAAAACAACAAAAAACAACTAGAAATTTACAGGGTATCTACCTATTGGGAAATGACTGAACAAATAATAGTATATTGATTTAATGGAGTATTGTTGTGCCACGAGAAATGGCAAAATGGATAATTTTAGAGGAAATTGGGAAGACCTTTATAAAGTGATGCAGAGTGAAGTGAGTAGAACAATTCATACAGATACAATTTTTTTTTGAAAAAATAACCCAACAAAAACTTTGAAAGCAGAGATGGGGCTTAACCCACTGAGTCAAATTACCTGTGGAAAGACTATATGGCTTTTCCATATGTCCCCAGGAATCTGGTTACTTGGTCAGTGCACAATTACCTGTGATGTTTTGCAGCAAGACATTGTCCTCTACCATGAGGCTTGTTGGGAAATATGCCAACTCCAGGAACCACTCCCAAAGTGGTAGCCATCAGGATTAAAAAGGGGAGTTGGTACTAATTGGTGTTATGTTTATGAAAAGAGCCTCCCTCTCCTATGTCTACTCCTTTATTCTAGGAGATGTACTATTGGTAGAAATGTTAATTGGTCTAACTGTTCTGGAAAACATTTTGGAATTATACTAAAAAAGTTATTTTTTTTTTAGCACATATATTTTGACATATTCCCCCCAAGGAGATCAAAGACAGAGGGAAAGGTCCTACACATAGATATCAATGTATATTTATAATTATAATAGTATTCTTTTGTAATGAGGTAACTGGAAGAAAAGTGGTTGCCTATCAAATGGGGCCAGGATGAAAAAACTGTGATATATGAGTGTGATAGTATAGTCTTGCACCATAAAAAATGATAAGTATGAAGAATTTAGAAAAACTTGGGAAGATCCATAAGAACTCATATAAAGCAAGGTAAACAAGCAGGAGAACAATTGACCACAGCAATATAAAGAAAACAACACTGAAAGACTTTATTGTGCAAAGTACCTGCCATGACCAAAAGACTTGATGGTGAAACATGTTTTCCACCTACTGGTGGACAGCAGACATCTGATGAGACCAGAAATGACCAACATGTTGATATTCTTTGCTTGACTATACTTATTACAAAGGAAAGGTTCTTTTGGGATTGGTGGGAAGGAAGATCATTGGAAAGGGACAGTAACTTTTAAAAAAAGAGAAAAAAGCATCAATAAAGCATTCTTAAACAGGTAAATTTTAAAATGTTGGCTCTGGAATCAGTAAGACCTGCATCCAAATCCTGTCTCTGAATACTTACTAGATATGTAATTGGGGCAAGTCTTTTCATGCCTCTGGGACTCAGTTTTCTCACCTATAAAACATGACTTCTATTTGTATTACCTACCTGAATAGCGTACTTTGTTTGCTTTGTAAACCTTAAAGCCCAGTTTCACTAATGCAAGGGTTGTGTGTTGTCTTTTGTGTCTCCAGCACCTTGAACAATATTTTACTAGGCATTTAATAAATGTTGAATTCAATTGTCATGATGTTCAGAAGTCAGCTACAGCTGGGCAGGAAACAGGTACAGTGGCAGATGTTTGCCTGGAATCACAGATTGTTAGAGCTGAATGGGACTTTCAGATCATTCAGGACAATCTCATAATTTTTACAAGTGAGGACACTGAGGATTCAGAGAATGGGGGTGATTTCCCCAGTCACACAGCTAACAAGTGGCAGAGGTGAAAACCCAAATCTGGCGTTTCCCCTCCAAATGCAGTGCTCTGTCCACCATGATACTGAAGAAATAGCTGGCCAGATAGAATAATTCACAATGCCTTGAACATATTAGGTGCTCAGTTCCATGAGTGAATGAACACAAGAATGGACTAAAGAAGGATATTGTAATTCAAGTAGCTAAAAGAAGGCACACTAGGCAACCAGATGGAATGCTTAAGACCTCCTAAGGCTCTCCTAGAAACAAAATAATTGCCTTAACAGAGGCCAGCAATTGCAGGTGATTGGAAAACCTGGGAGATGTACTCAGTACATCTTGAGAAAATAAATCCTGCAATTTGCTGAGGTTGGAAGACTGACTATGTATACCTCCTGGCATAGTTGATACTGACAAATATGAATGTATGTAATATAAAACTAAACCTATGCTCATAGGCACTATTAAAGAAAATCTTCTCTTTTTTCTAATAGACTTCCATACAATGAGACTTTTTTTTAAATTTGAAAAACTTAGTCAAAGTCCTTAGCCAAAGATTCTGAGTCAGTCTGTAGTCTAGCTCAGCAAAAAAAAAAAAAAAAAGAAAGAAAGAAAAGAAAAAAGACTTCGTAGTTATTTGCCCTAAGAATTACTAAATGATTTAGAAATTGGGAGTCAAGAGATGGAGATTCTAATTCTGTGTCAGACATTTGCTTAGCTAGAGCTCAGAGCTCTGTTTCCTTATGTATAAAATGGAGTATACATGTCCTTCCTATTCTCACATAGTTTCTGTATTGAAAGTGCTACTGAATCCCTCACTCCCCCTTTTTGGAGGGGGGATGGGAGGGCAGTTGGGGTTAAGTGACTTGCCCAAGGTCACACGGCTAGTATTAAGTGTCTGAGGTCAAATTTGAACTCAGGTCCTCCTGCCTCCAAAGCCAGTGCCCCATACTTAACCATTTTAAAAGGGCTATATGTGTAACTATGATTTTATCTTTTTTTTTTTGTCTAATCCTATGAGTTTATTAGCAAAAGGAACTCTCAGTGTATAAACTCTCTACAAATATTAACAGCAAGTCTTTGCAATTTATAGTCTTTGAGAGCTACTTAGGACACCGACAGATTAAAAGACTTTCCTGTGGTCAAAAAGTAAGCATATAGCAATGGTAGGCTTTGAATCTTGGTCTTCCTGACTTCAAGGCCGTCTCCACTAGGTTATTCTTCCTCTCATTATTATGATAACCATTCATTTACAGAAGAAACCTCCAAGATGAGGCCTATTACATTATTCCCTATTTTTGGGGAATGAGGATTAGCAAAGAGATTGCCTAAGTTTCTAATCAGTGACGTTTGCTGAATGCCCATCATGCACCGACAAGTATGCTAGGAGAGGCCAATAATGTATAACCTTCTATAAAGAGGTTTACAGTCAAATTGTCAGTTAAATATAATTAATTGGACCTTGGCCAGCTCTTAGCCATATTGGGAAGTATACGAAGTTGGTCTTTGCAACTCCTCCTACCAGAAACCCTGGCTCTCTTTCTTTCCTTCTTTTATTTTGTATCCCATTTTAGCAAGGTCTCAGTCTCTGAAGTTCCCTTCCCAATTAACTAGTAACAGCTCTAAGTATCACCCCTCCTTAGAGATCTCGAAGAAGAAAAAGCCCATTTTTATCTCTTCAGGATGGATGCTCCCTCCACCATAGCAGATCTCAACATATACTGCTCCATGCTTAATCATCCCATAAGATTTTTGTCCATGTTTTCTCTTAAGTATTCTATAAGACAATGATCTCCAAAGTGGAGGTACAGATATATCAGTATATATGGATCCACAGAGAGGTGGGAAGAAAACATCATTTCTATTAATTTTTAAATCTAAAATATCTGTAAAATGAAACTTTACTAATAGTTAATATGTAGGTTGACAGTAAAGCCCTCACTGGCCCAATACGGCTGGCAGCGGCCACGTGACACGAAGCTGCGAAAATTGGTAGAAGTGGAGTTTAACATTGCAATTTCTCAACAGGATTGAGCACGTTCAGAAGCCGGGGCAAGTTTGGGCTATAAGCAGGAAGCCTTTTGTACAACTCTGATGCTCTATGCACAGTTACAACCTCCCATTCTTCCCTACTTCACCCCAGGCCCTCCTCCTTGACAAAGAGAACCTTTCTTTCTCTGTGTACCCTTGATCCCATCCCATCCCCTCCCATTTTCTCCAGCACGGCCACACAAAGTACCGCGTTGTAAGGTTTCCCACTGCTTTTCCCCACCCCCTTTCCAGGCTCTTATCCCATCGGCCCCAGGTGGGAGAAAAGGAAGTAGAAAACTCTTTCGGGGTGGGGGTGGGGGCGTGGCGGCAGAGTAGTGTATGGTCAGCTAGGAGGTAAGAAGAGCTCGGTTCAAATCCTGCTTTATACACTCTGGTTGAGTTACCTTGCCGCCAATCCAACATTTCATGAGCCCCGCCCGCGCCAACTCGAGGTTTTTTTTGCTAAAATCCATTGGCTCCCTCTACCTAGGCACCTAGACAAGCAGTCCTCTAGACCTATTGCACTGGGTGAATGTTGCTTTTGTTCCCTCAGCCCCTTTCTCTACTGCCTTCTTTTTGCTCTACTCCTGGAGTCCCGCTCAGGTGGTCCAGGGAGAGCAACGAGGAGGAGGCATTTTTTTTCCAGCAGCCCCTGGGCTCCCGCGAGTTAAGCCCAGGCCTAGAAGAAAGCCTCGTTACCAACGTGTGCTGGGTAGTCGTACAACATCCCAACTCTGAACGCCCCGCTACTCCATCTGCTGCCCTTGATTGGCCGCACTGAGGCAGAGCGATCGCCAGTCTCTCCAACCGTAGGTAGACTTTCCGTGGCGTCCTCCATCCCCGCCCCTTGGGCCGCCTGCGGTAACCACACAACCCCTCGGATTGGGCGAACCTGAGCTGGGGTCCGCAGCCCCTACGTGTAGCGTGTAGCGCCGCAGCTGTTCTACTTCTAGCTAGGCTACGTAGGTAACAGCCATCGTGCGGTGGCTGTAGCCTGGCTCCTTGGCGTGCCCAGCGTGCGGGTCCTTCTTATTGTCTCTAGCTCCCTTTGCAAAGATACAGGCCAGGGGAATTGCAGGTGAGTGCCGGCGGGCGAGGTGGGGCACGCGAGTCTGGAAAGGCATGGAGGAAAAATAGAAGGATTGCTGTAAATGTCCGTATGATCTTATTTTCAGCATCCAAGAAGGTTCCCCCCCCCACCTCCCCGGTCTCAGCTCTCGGTAGGTTAGATTTTACTCGGTTTTGTTTTCATTTCGCTACTATTCAGAGGTGTGTGTGTGTGTGTGTGTGTGTGTGTGTGTGTGTGTGTGTGTGTGTGTGTAAGTGTAAGTAAAAGGCGGGGAGAAAAGAGAGGAAATCAGTAGAGTTAATATGAATGGCTTTGCAAACTGAGAGAAGGAAGAAAAAGAATAGTGGAGATTCTGCAAGAGCAGAGGCGAATGAGAGTGTTGGTGTTGGGACAAGACATTGATGGAGCCGGTTGGCGAAGAGGGTTTACGTTGTCAGTCAATGCCCGTCCGTCATTGTAATCTTACTCACTTTGAGAGTACGAGTATCTGTGCTGGATGTAAATCTCTGGCCGACTTAAAGACCTCAGGCCGTGCGTTTTTGAAGAGGCAGCCTTCTCCTGCCCCTTATCTCCATTTCCCTGCGGTGCTCAGGCATGATGCCACTTCCTTGCGTCTTGCTAATAAATAATTTTCACTATGGGTTTTTGCTGGTAAGTTTGGCCTCAGAGGAAAGGAAGAGTGAAATCCTATCTGGTGATGGGTTAGCTGGAGAAAGGAGCTAGCTGGTGAATGAGGATTTACAGTGCTTATATCCTGCCTGATCTCCTGGGCTGCTCTTAACTGACGCTGGAGACAATGAGTTGTCATCAGGGGCTCTGGCTTCCAAGGCGCTGGGCACTTAGAGAGTGCAGTGCTGTGCGCCCTCTGTGTTGTGAAGCAGGATGTTTGCAATTACGATTTTTACAATTCTGGCTTTTCTTCCCTGCCAAACTCTCCCCCTCCCCCCATATTGTCCCTTTATCCCCTCTATGCCACTTTCCGTCTGAGCTGGGCCTGCTTTTGTTTACAGACTTCATCATTGGGTGAGAGCTTGCTACTCCTGGAATCTGCTTGACTCTTTCCTTTTGAGTGGTTGGTAAATGGGTGGGCGATGCCTTATAGACTGTCAGGTGACTTTCCTCGGGCTCTTTTTCAGAGATGATGATGCAGTGCAATGTATTCCTTAATTCCATTTCCCCTTCCAAAGTAGCTTGTGTCTTTGCTTCTGATGAGCAATGCTTCTAGTAAGCTATGTGGTATGTCTGTGAATCGTCTTCATTGGAGTATAGGGGATAGTGATTGACTAGAACTGTAGGATTCAGCAGTGCAGATTTCAACAACAGAGGGCCCACCATGCTGAAAAGCTTGGGGGAGGAGAGAGAGGCATCAAAGCTGAGATATTGATGTAATCTATGAGCGCTGACTTTACCATGTCCTCCCCCCGCCCCAATGCCTTGAGTTAAGGGATTGTTTCTAGCTGCCTCTCAACCTCCTCCACCCCCCCCCCCCTTTAAAATGGCTCGGTGGTATTTTTGCCTTTAACATCTCATGTTCTGTTTGGGCTTATGTTTAGGTGTTTAATATTACATGCATGCTCACAAATGTAGTATTGCTTTTTCTGGTTTGTGTTTCAGTTAGCCTTAGCCTTTAGTTTGCTGTGCTATGTACTTGATGTTAAAGAAAGTTGTTTGCCTTAGTGAAGATGTAGAACCTTCCAATTCCTTCATCTGGCATGGTTGCTGTGTGGGCAAAATGATAGATGCCCACACATGTATGTGTATATACAAACATATACACACAATATGAAGGACAAACAGCTAAGGGATTAAGTACCATCTTTGAGAAGAGAAACAGGTTTATCAAACGATGGTGAATAAATAAGAGCCACTGAAGAAGATAACTTCAGTGGAATAAGTTAAAAACAGTTGAATGGAGAAAAAAAAAGCATGAGTAGAAGGCTGCCTGTTATATTTAATATTGATATTCCTTCCCCCGTCTCCATCAAAAATCAACCAAAGATTTGCTACCACAAGCACAGATCATTCAGATATGTTGAATGATTGCCTCTTTTATGTAATGAAATCATCTCTACAGAAGTGGAAGGAACCCCAGAAGCCATGTAGTTCAACCCAAGATTTAATGTTTTTACTGATGTCTTCTGTTTCGTACATCATCATCATTATTCCAAAAATCCCTCTCTCCCAGAGCCATCATATGTAACAAATGGTATTTCAAAAAAATTAAAACAACTGATTGATGTTGAAAAAGTCTGAAAACATGTGCAATGTGTAACACCTGTGTACCTCTCACCTCCACAGAGGGGTGGGTTGGTGGTCTTCTCTCTTTGAGTCCTGCTTGATTTTCATCATTTTGTTACCTCTATTGTCTCGACTAATATATTTGCTGATTCCTTAGGATTTTTCAAGTATGGTTGTTGCTTTTTCAACATTTCTTTGCTTTGTGAAGTATAATAATCATCTGTGACACATGAAATTTCCTTTTAACTTAACCCTTTATGACCTTTTCCAGTGAAAAATCTCTCTAGCTTGGTTGCTCTTCTGTAAGGAGCTATCCTTAAAATACTCATCATCAACATATGTCTTAGCATCTTAGAGCAGATTGATTACTTCTATCTGCAATTTATTGTAGTATTTGCGGTTATAAGGTGAATAACTATTGTTTTTTATTTTAATACTAATGGTAGTGAAGTTAATCAATGTTAGCAATCAGCAATAATTGTGAGGCTTTTCAGGGCATCATCAGGGAGTTCTCTGCTTTGTGCAGCTGCTGAGGGCCAGTTTTTGTTTTGTTTGCTTCCTTGTGGGCATAAAGTTTGAGAGCAAGATTTAAAAGGAAGTGTATGGTTAAGAGATCTTATTAGCTGATAATTTAGCTGCACTCTAATGTTCATTGGAGAAGGACTTTTTACTCTCTCAGGACTACTCCATTTCCCCACTCCCCGCTCGCTTTCTAAATAAGAGTGTTGAAATGGCTTTGGTCTTTCTCCTTTACTGTCTAAAATAATACTGTCATACCATGATCAGGGAGTCCAGAAAAATATGATCATAGATTTAGTGCAGAGAGGGATTGTTGAAGTCACTGAGTCCAACCCCTTTATTTTAATGGTAGGCAAACTGAGGCATAAAGAGATTGTAAGAGACAGCTAGGTGGTGTAGTGAATAGAGCACTGGCCCTGGAGTCAGGAGGACCTGAGTTCAAATCTGGCCTCAGACACAACGTTTATTAGCTGTGTGTCCTTGGACAAGTCACTTAACCCCAATTGCCTTGCTTCCCTCCTCCAAAAAAAAAAAGATTGTGACTTGGCTAAGGTAACATAGTCAGTGTCAGAGGTGGAATTTGAGCTCCTGAGTCCAAGTCTTATTCCCTGTCCATTACATCCTACTCCTGACTCATTTTTCTTCTGCTTTTTTTTCATTCATTTGTTTATTTTAGATACAGATTTCTAAGTGGATAGAATAGGCTAAGCAAATTTCAGTATAGGAGTTATTGAACATGATTTAATGATAACCAGTTTCCTATCCTCAAGGACCTAGCAATTTTTTTTGTTTAAAGTAAATTTATAAATTTTTAGAGTGGCAAAGAAACTTTCCATCCCTTTCATTTTATGGATAGAAACTGTGGTCAAGACAGATCAAATCACTTGCCCAAGGTTGCATTGCTATTCAGTGGTACAACTGAGGCTGGAACTTAGGTCTTTGGACTCCTAGGTGATTGAACTTGCCACTCCATGGGGTTGGCCCTGGAGTAGTATGTGAATGGTAAATGGATGGTACAGATAAGAAGATGAGAACGTGTAAAACCTGTATTGCTCTTTTGTCTAGGAGTCAGTAATGAAACTACATCTATTGGTTGTGCCAAAATTGGGGAGGAGCTACTAGCAAGGGAAAAAAGGTAAGTTTAGCTTTAGAGTTTTAATAATGCCTCTACTAAAGACCTTCTCTAATGCCTCCTAGTAAGTTAGGTAATCTTGGGTTCTCTAGTAGAGTTCTAATGCAGCTCTGTTAGAAACTACCAAGCCTGAAGGGCTTTAAGTAATGAATTGTTTGTCTGCTGAGAACTACAGTCTAGCTAGGTTTGAAAAGGTTGGGCCACAGGGCAATGAATTTCTTAAGCCATAGAAATTCCTGAGTACTATATATTAAGTTATGGAGGACTGCTGATACCTGTTTGTCAAAGGAAAAAATTGAAGATCCTTGAAGTAATAACTGTGTTATATAAGACTTGGAAAAGTGTGGAATATTGATCTTTGAAAGGGGTTAATCCCCAGCTCTACTTTGTCTAGTTATTTAGCCTCTCACAACTGAAATATGATTTCATTTTTAAAGATCTAAACTTTGTAATCTCAATTTTTTTTACATTGGTGCAAGTGTCCCTATCCAACCCCCCCAAACTCCACACCCCAAAGCTTATCAGGGATTCATCAGAAATATCTTAATATACTGTCTCCATTGTTTTTTTTTCCTCCAGATTTAATGTCAGGGTCTCATTTTTTATTTCATTGTTATGGTAGTGTAAAGGTTAATGCTGTGATCTTTGGGGTTGAGGAGTCTTTAAAAGTATTTTGGGTATTTTTTTTTAATTAACAAGATGCACAGCTAGACAAATGTGTAACAAGGGGGAAAAAAGGTCTTTGGAATAAAATGGGGTTTCAACGTAAAAGGGTATACAGTTGAAGAACTTTTTTTCCCCCTCCATTCCAGCATTCTTTCTCTGATCACCTTCCTGGAAAGTTGGTGTAAGATCCTTGTCTAGAGTGATTTCCTCAAGACATTCATAAGATCCAGAAAAGGAGTTCTTAACGTGGGTGATAGATCTTTTTGGGTGTTTGGAGAAGATTATGGACCCCTTCTCAGAATAATATTTTTATTTTTTCAAAATAATATTTTATTGTTTATTTTTTGTTGTTCCTTTCCAGGATCCTTCCCACTTTCCCTCCCAGGAAACCATCCCATACAAGTAGTTTTTTTTCTTTTTGGAGGGGGAAGGCAGGGCAGTTGGTTAAGTGACTTGCCCAAGGTCACACAGCTAGTATGTGTTAAGTGTCTGGGCTTGGATTTGAACACAGATCCTCCTGACTCCAGGGCTAGTGTTCTACTCACTATGCCACTTGGCTGCCCCACCAAGTAGTATTTTTTAAAGGATAAAAAAATAAAAGAAAGAAAAAATATTAGCATAACAGATCAATATGTTGAAAAATTCTGAAAATATATGAATGTACAACACTTATGAACCTCTTACCTCTGCAAAGGGGTGAGAATGGGCTATCTTCTCATATCTCTTCTTTCAAGGTGTGTGTATTCTTTATAATTTTCCAACATTCACTTTTGATTTTGTGGGGGGGAGTGGTGGTTCTGTTTACATTGTACTTTTTATGTTTTTCTTGACTCAATTTACTTTGATCTTCATCAATTCTTGATCTTCTGATCCTCTGTATTCATCATGTTCCTTATTTCTTATAGCTAGTAATATGCCTTTACATTCATGTAACACAATTGGTTTAGCTGTTCTTAAATGTGTGGGCATCTACATTGTTTCCAATTCTTTGCCATCACAAAAAGGGCTACTATAAATATTTTTGTGTTCATTGCAACTTTGTTCTTGTATCAGTGATTTCTTTGCAGGAGGTAGAAGACTAGAAATGGAATCTCTGGTTCCAAGGGCATGGATAGTTCGGTTACCTTTTTTGCATATTTCCAAATTGCTTTCCTAAGTGGTTATACCAGGGATGAGGAACCTTCTGTCTCAAGGCCACATGTAGCCTGGAGGCCATAGGTTCCCCACCCCTGGATTTTACTGATTCACAGCTCCACCAACAATGCACTCATATGCCAATCTTTCCACAACCCCCTTAGTTTTGATTATTCCTGTCTTTTGTTATCTTTGCCAATTTGCTGAGTGTGAGATGAAAACTCAAGATTGTTTTGATTTGCTTTACACTGATTCTTAGTGATTTAGAGCAGCCTTTCATGGTGTTGTTAGTAGTCAGCAGTCTATTCTTATCTTTTAATATTGTGGATGACTTCTGGTCATTTATATAGCACCTTATATAGCATTTATATAGCACCTACTATGTGCTAGGCATTTTACACATTTTATCTCATTTAATCCTCACAACAACAACAACTTGGAACAGTAGGTGCTATTATTTTTCCCTGTTTTACAGTTCAGGAAAGTGAGTCAAACAGAGGTAAAAATGACTTGACCAGGGTGACACAGCTAAGAAGTGACTGAGGCTAAATTTGAACTCAGGTCTTTTCTGTCTCCAGGTACAGCACTTTATCCAGTGTGCCTCCTTACTGCTACCTACCTATCTACCTCTTTTTCTCTCTATCTATGTGTGTATGTGTGTATCTATCTATGTGTGTATGTACAAACACATAAATACATACATATGTATGTATTGGTATATATTTGCCTCATATGAATGTACATACATATATGTAAACACATAACACACATCTGTTAATTATTTATATAACAAGTAGAAAACTTGTCAAAGATATTGGATATAAAGATATTTTCCCTCCATTTCACTATTTTTCTTCTTATCCTAGGTTCATTAATTTTGTTTCTCTGGAACCTTTTCAGTTTAATATAATAAAAGTTATTTGTTTTATTTTTTGTAATTGCTTTTGTCTCTTGTTTGGTTAAGAAAATATCTACTGCCCATAGCTGAGAAAAGTAAGGTTTCTTTTCTAATTTTTTATATTATGATACTGACTACCTAGATCATGTATCCATTTAGAGTGTATTGTGGAATACTTTGTAAGGTGTTGGTCTAAACCTAATAGCTGCCAGACTTCTTTCCAGTTTTCCCATTAGTTTTTATCAAATAGGGTGGCCTTTGCTAAATAGTTTACATTTTCTGGTTCGTCAGACACTGAGTTTAGTATTGATAATTGGTTTGTTGTCTGTAGTTCCTTTTAGAATAATGTAGTTCCCTTGTTTATACTGTTTTTATGTTGTGAATGAATATTTGTTTTTGTTTCATCTGATATAATTACGACTACTTTTTTTGGAGTGACCTGATGCATAGTAAATTTTCTTCTAGTTCCTCATTTTTATTCTGTGTATCTTTAGTTTTTAGGTGCATGTTGTGTAAGCAACAGCTCATGGGGGTTTTGTTTTCTTACCCAATGTTTTTTGTTCTTTTGGATTGTTTAAAATTCAGGATGGGGAATACCACATTTCAGTCATCCACATGTAGAGTTATAAGAGTTAGGTTAACATTTTCCTTCATTTGTCTCTAATTTCTTTTTTTCTGAATCAGCATTTTTTTCTTCTTCCTCTGTAAACACTGTTTCTTCAGTTATTTTAACTTAATCTTCTTTAAGACAATGCTATCCCAACCAGCTTTCTTTCCCTCACCTTGAAGGCCACCATTAATTTGTTATTTCTTTCCTTACTTTGGGGGTTTTGCTCATTGCTAGTTTTGCTTATTGCTTCCCGGGTTTTTCTTCCATTCGTTTAATTCTTCTCTACCATTAAAAAAAATTATTCAAGTCAAATATCCCTTCTTTTCCCTTTTGATTTTTTTCATAATATTTAAAATTTCATTTTCTTTGCTTTTTTCTCAAAAGGATTTTTTTTACCTCCACTTCATTATTTGTCTTCACTTTCTGTCTTTTCTGTACTTTTATTCTTTATTTCCTGACCCTTTTGCTTATTTAGTCGATTAGTCTTTGTATTCCTCATGTGGTTAAAGCTTTTAAGGTACGTATTTTGTATTCCTTCTAAGCACTTGCTTCATGTTGGTTATTACCCTGCAGATCTCGTCCCCAGCTGCCTTTTTCTGTTGTGCCTTAGTCTTAGAAACACCAGTTCCTGCGGGTGATAGAGAGGATGTCGCCCCAAAGTAGGAATTTCTCTGTCCTGGTTGTGCAATTCGTTCTTAACCTTTGCCTGCCCTCTGGCCATTGCCCCCCCTCCCCACTTGCCTTCTCACTCTCCTGGACGTCCTTTGCCTTAAGGAGCTTTGATTCCCCTTCACGTGAGGCAGAGTGAGTAGTTTCAGCACAGAATTCCTGTAGATTATACTCATTGTATAGTCCCCATCTCCCTTCCTCCACGGGAGCATTCATCAGTGCTATCCCTTGCCACCACTAGAACAAGATTTCTCTCTTCCTTTCCCATGTTAATCCCTCCTTTTGCCTCCTCACCAGTTTTCCCATAAGCTCTCTTCTTATTGAGACTACATCAGTTATTTCCTCTTCAATGTTAACCTTTGACTTGCTTAGGTTATAACAAATATTCTGCTCCCTTCCTTTTCCCACTTTTCACCACCCTCCAGTTCTGTAATTTAGTCCCACAAATCACCCTGTGAGGGGATGTTGTGGGGTTTAGTCCATGATGTTTCAGGACTATTTCTACACCATCATTTCAATTTGACTTTCTGCATTCACTTCTGTCTTCTGCTATGCTTTTAGAAAGACAGCCCTTAATTGTCTCTCTGTTACAGTTTTATTGTGGACCCTTTTTTTTTTTTTGCTGCATTTTTCATGAATAGGTTTAGGTTTAGACTTAGGTTTTTAGGGCATGTCATCTTGGGTTGTATCTTGACCTCCTTTTCTATTTGGAACGCATTATAGAGAAGGAAGAGAATTAGCATTTATATAGGGCCTACAATGTGGTAGGCACTGTGCTAAGTGATTTTTACAAATATTATTTTGTTCCTCACAACAGACTAGGTTGTGAGGTAGGTTCTATAGTTATACTCATTTCACAGTTAAGGAAACTGAAACAAACAGAAATTAAATGATTTGCACAGGGTCACCCAGCTAGGAAGTGTCCATTTGAAATTGAACTTGGGTCTTTCTGACTCCAGTGCTCTGTCTGTTTGACCACCAGCTGCCTCTACATGATTCTGTTCCCTCCTGTGGTTTCTGGTTGATGTAGTATATAGTCTTCTGTTAAATTTCCTTTTCTTTTATTTAAAGAATTTTGTTTTATTTCTCCTTGTTACTTGATGAATTTTTTTTTACATTGGAAAAATGATTAAATTGAACTATTACAGGAACTGAAGTTTGCCAGTATACAGTTTATTTTTTCCTGGAGGAGATCTTTGTACTCTTTCAATTGATACCTTGTTTTCTGTTTTCAGAAGTTCTGGGTAATTTTCTTCTATTATTTCTTGTATTATGGGGTTCAGGTTTTTTTTTTTAAATGTTAGGTGCTTCTGGGTCACATATAATCCTTAAATTGTCTACCCATTTTGTCTTCAGGATCAATTTTACTTTTATAGAGCTCATGTTTGTGTTTTTTTTTTTTTACTGTTACTCCCTTTTGCTTCTCTTCTTACAGATTGCCCTTTATTTCTATGTATTTGCATTGCCAATTTGTTCTCTCTTTGTTTCTTTGATGCTTGCCATGGGAGAATTAAAATTTTTCTGTTTTGCCAATTATTTCTTCTGTGCGAGCCATAAATTTGCCTTTCAGAATTCTATTTCTTTTTTAAAAAAGCATTCAGGTATATCCTGATGCAATTCCATGCTCTCTTGGCAATCTCTTGGGAACCTCAACTTCATTTGGTATTGGTTCACTTTTTTTTTGTTTTACTATACTTAGTCATATCTGTCTGAACTCTTTTTAGCTGGTCTCTCTATTTCCTTCTGTTTTTGGTTTTCACTGAGTTTTCTTTCTCCTGAAATCTTTGGTAGTTTCAGTCTTTTCCCTTTATATTCTCTTGTTGCTCATTTTTAAAATTCCTTTCCTTTTGATGGCAGTTTCCGCGGGGACTGAACCATCTTAGCTTCCTTTTAAACTGGAGAGTGACTTCTGGGGCAGGGAGGTGGAGATAGGTGGGGTGGCAGGAGAACTGAAGACTTGCCCCAGCTGGATGCTGGTCTCTTTCTCTCAGGCTTAGTGGAGTGCCACACAGCCACATATACTTGTCCTACCCAATTCCCTCTGTTTTTCAGTTCTCTGCCTGAGCTCACTTGCAACAGAGAGTGTTGCTGAATTACTTTCCCAGCCAGAGCAGACTTCTGCCTTTTGGTTTTCTATAGCATTGGGAGGAAAGGGTGCTGCAATTGAGTCCTATTGTGAGCCTGTGGGTCAGTTTGTGTAGCATTAGTGGATGGTGGGAAAGGGGCACTCAGTGAGTACATTAAGGATTATTGTTCTCTGTTGTTCATCAGATTGTTACCTCATTAAAACATTTTTGGTTTCATAGATCATGAAGAGAGCTGAAGTTGCTTTTTCTCTTGTGTATGATTCCCGTTTTGGAGAGGTTTTAGGGATGGTGAGGAATGGAGAAAATGTCTGCTTCTTCATTTTGTTGGTCATATGACCTAGAACTGTTGTTTTAGAGATTCATTATCTCACTGTTTAAACCTTTTTTGCAACTCCCTAGTTTCCTTGGTGGTCCCTCAGGCTCCAGGGGAGACTTTATTTCAGCATAAGCTAGAAGCTTTTTTCCCATCTGTGTTAATTCCTAAATCTTATCTTCAGTCTTGTTTCTGATTTTTCTTTAGAGTCCCAGTCTTAACAGGGTTCAATGTACTCTCCAATGAAGCTTCTGGGTTAGATATCATGCTTATTTTTTTATCAGTCCCTATCCCCTTTGGCATTGCCATATTCACCTTTATTGTTACTAGATCCAAAAGTTTCTTTTTTGCCTTCCAGCATCCTTAAAAATAATATATATGTATTTATATGCATCCGTATATTCACTGCTCACATGAGTTACTCAATATGCAAACGCAGTTTATCTTTGTTTTTCTTATATTGGTGATCCAGCTTTTCAGGGGTATTTAATTTTGTTGTTTTATTGAATAACAAACAAAGATTTCTTTGACAAGCTTCATACAGAGTGAAGTGGGACATTCCTCCTTATTCTTGACAATACTAATACCTTATTCCAGAGAATACCAGCATCCTGTATCTGGCTATCCAGTCAGTCAAGCTTCCCTTTCTTTCACATCAATCTTATCACATTTTGACTATTAATTTAACCTCATAGTCACTAAAGACACTCTCTGCTGAGAAATGCCAAATATTCCAGGATGAGCCTAGCTCAGGTAGTCCAGTGATTCAGGCATGGGATTAGAATGCAATGAAACACTCAGGGATCATAAAATGTAATAAAAACAACTTGACTAGTGTTGAATTGAAAAAGGATATACAATTCATAATTAAATTCAAACAAAACACTACTTTCCTCTGCTTCCATGTTCACACAAGTGGCAATAGGAGTTCTCCTAAAATACCTGGAGCAACAGTTCCACATTTTATACCCCAGGGGACCAATGTGAAGTCTTTTACTTGATCCATCCTCTCATGTTTCTTCCAGGAGTGCCAAAAAAGTGATTGTTCACTTTTCCCCCCTAATTTTCAATTTCTTATCTGCTGGTTCCTTTCCTATTACCCATAGATATACTCATAACTCCCCCATCTTTAAAGAACCATCATTTGGCCCCACCATTCTCTGAAGCTATAGTTCTATATCTTTCTTCTCTTTCCTAACCAAATTCTAAGGGGTGAGGGAGAAGGAATAAGCTATCTATACCCATTTCTTCTATTTTTTGTTTTAATGACTTACTACTCTACCCCTTGAACCTGGCTTATCTCTCTTTCGGTTTGCTGAAACTTCTCCAAGATCACCAATGATCTCTTTTAAATCCAATTGAGTTTTTTCAATCCTTGTCCTTCTTGCCTTCTCTGTAGCATTTGATACTAAAACTACTTTTTTTCTGGATATTTTCTCTTCCCTATTTTTGTCATAGCTTCTCTGTTTTTTTGGTCTCCTGGGTTTATAATTTGGTCATTATTCTGGACTGTTCAGTCCCCCTGATGCAGGGATTTGCTAGAGCCAGCTGGTTGTGCTTCAGGAGAGTTTGTTGTTGAATTTTTAGTGTGATGATTTACACCTTGAAAACCAGTAAATGCTAAAAAGCAGAATTTGATTTATTGTTTTGTTTATTGGCTAGACTTGAGACAGGGATGGAGAAAATGCATTAAACTTAAATGAATTAAACTTGAAATCAAGGTATGTGCACATTTTATTTTGGAGAACCAGTTTTTAAAACAATCATTTATTTAAAAATCATTTTCTTTTTAAATTTCGAGTTCCATATTCTCTCCCTTCTTTCCACTGCTCCATCACCCACTGAGAAAGCAATCAATATAATATCAATTACACATGTGAAATCATGCAAAACATATTTCCACATATTAGTAATATTTTTTAAAGAGCAAGAAAATGTTACTTCATTTTGCAGTCAGAGTTTATCAATGGAGGTGGATAGCATTTTTTCATCATGAGTTCTTTGGAATTGTCTAGGATCATTGTATTCATTGAAGTAGCCAAGTCTTTCAGAGTTGATCGCCATTATGCCATTGTTATTGTGCACAATGATCTAGTTCTTCTTGATTTACTTTGCATCAGTTTCTATAGGTCTTGCCATGTATTTTTTCTGAAACAACCCCCTTCATCATTTCTTATAATACAATAGTACTCCATCACAATGTGGTACCAGTGCAATAGTTATAGCACTGATAATGACTATAAATATTCCTGCATGGTGCTTGATCACAAAATATAGCAGACTCTCCATATAGAAGATTGAAGCAAAACATTTGTTCAGACACCAGAAAACCAAATCCATCATAGCAACATAGAGGTTAGTGCACTACAACATAGCAGAGAGCCACAATGTCCTTTAGCCTTCCCTAAAACCAATACAAGACTAGCTGTCCCAACAGGTGACAAAAAGCCAACTTTTACTCATGAGCCCATCTATCTCCTTGCCTGAGCATCTTCTCTCTCCTACTGTCTCTCTGGCCCTTACTCCCAGCTTCTTGTGGGTTCTGCTTCACCCTTCAGCAAACTCCTTCCACCATGGGCTCCATGTGATTACATTCTGCCATTTAGGGGTTAGAGTTTATTTTTAAGTCAAGGAAGGTCTTCAGATTCCTTTAGGCTTATTAAGGGACAGGGAAGATCTTCAAATTCCCATTACCATTACACACAATCTTATCATATTTCACTCCATAATCATTGCCACTGCATAATTGTCACACCCTGTTTTTTCAGTCCAAAAATTTGTTTATGATTCTGTTTATCTTACCATTTAAAAGGTAAACAAAGCAGCAGTGTATTCACTAGTGGCATATGGATATGCATTTATCTCTCATGGATTGTGAGCTGTGAGCCTAGAATTCTCAGTGCAAGTGCATTGTCAGTATATTTCTGAAAACTGACTTGCGTGGTTTGTTTGGAGCTCTGTAGAACTAATGGTATTGTCACTCAACCCAATGAAGAGCCAAAAGTACAAGGGGAACTGGTGGGCAGGCAAAGCTGCCATGAGTAAGTCACATGATATGGTAAGACTTGCATCTTCTTGAGCTAGTTAAACTGTACAGTTCATCTGCCAGTGATATATTAATGTGTGAAGCATTTCTTTCTGATTATGGGTAAATATAAAACTATTCTACAGGCTTCAAGTTGAAAGTGATGGTGTTTGCTGAACAGCATGGAAACACAGCTGCAGAAAGTTTTCAGTGAATGAAAAGTTGGTGCAAGACTGGTGGAAACTGAAAGACAAATAATATCGGCTCAAATTATAAAGGCTTCACAGAATGATTGCATTTCACCTTTTTGCAAAAAATTTGCCATAAAATCTGTGATTATTATGTGGGTGAAATTCAGTATACCTTAACTTGTTCAGCCATCCCCCAATTTATGAGCATCCCCTCGAATTCCAATTTTTATTGCCACAAAAAGAGGTGCTATAAATATTTTTGTTTATATGGGTCCTTTTCCTTTTCCTTTGAACTCTTTTGGATACAGATCTAGTAGTGGTAATGCTAGGTCAAAGAGTATGCACAGTTTGATACCCTTTGGGCATAGTTCCAAACTGTTTTCCAGAATGGTTGGACCAGTTCATAACTCCGCTATTTTTCCCTCATCCCCTCCAACATTTGTCATTTCTGGTAGGTGTGATATGGTACTTCAGAGTTGTTTTAATTTGCATTTCTCTAATCAATAGTGGTTGAGATCACTTTTTTTTATATCAAAGACTATAGATGGCTTTGAGCTCTTTTTCTGAAAACTATTCATATCATTTGACCATTTATTAATTGGGAAATGGCTTTTATTTTTATAAAGTTGACTCATTCCTATACTCAATATATATTTGAGAAATGAGGCTTTTATCAGAGAAAGCTGCTGTAAAATTTTTTGATATTACTTTATTGTCTATAGTACCTTTTAGCAAAATGTAGTTTCCCTGATTATCTCTTTTAATTAGGTCTAGTTTTGCTTTTACTTTTTCTGAGATCATGATTGCTACACCTCACCCCCACCCTGCCTTTTTAATTTCGTTGAAGCATATTAGATTCTGCTCCAGCCCTTTATTTTAATACTCAGTATGTCTTTCTTCTTCAAGTGTGTCTCTTGTAAACACTTTGTTGTTGGGTTCTGGTTTCTAATCTGTTCTGCTATCTGCTTCCTTTTTATGGGTGAACACAGTTATGATTGCTAACTGTATTTCTTTCCATCCTGTTATCTTTTGTTTCTTCCTCTCTCTCTCTCTCCCTCACGCTCTCTCTCCCCCCTGTCCCTTCTCAGTTTATTTTGATTCTAACCACTGCCTCCCTTAATTTACCACCCCTCAAACATCTTATCCTTTTTTTCTCTTATTTCCCTATTATCTAAGTTACATTTCTATACACAACTAAATGTGTAAATATATTCTTCCTTCTATGAACCAATTCTGATGAGAGATTCAAGCATTGCCTGCTAGCACCACTGCCCATTTTCCTGTTGTAAAAGCTATTGCTTGCATGCCTCTTTTATGTGAAAAAATTTTCTCCCTTGTACCTCTTTCTTCTCCCTTTTCCTAGTACATCCTTCTTTTTCACCACCACCTCCCCCTCTTTTTTAGATCACTCTAGTATAATGATTTATATTCATGCTGTCTATGTAAAATTCCTTTAAATGCCTTAATGATGGTAAAATTCTTAGAAATTACATGCATCATCTTTCCATATAGGAATGTAAACAGTTTAAGTTTATTGAGTCCCTTATGATTATTCTTTCAGGTTTACTTTTTAATACTTCTCTTGAGTCTTGTGTTTGAATATCAGATTTTCTCCTCAGCTCTGGTCTTTTCATTGGGAATGTATGGAATTCCTCTATTTCATTAAATAGCCATTTCCACCCTAAAACATTCCATTCCATTTTGCTGGTTATTCTTGGTTGTAATCCTAGCTCATTTGCCCTCTAGAATATCTTATTCTAAATTTTCTGCTTCTTTAATGTAGAAGCCACTGAATCTTGCATGATTCTGACTGTGGCTCCATGATATTTGAATTATTTTCTTTCTGGCTACTTGCAGTATTTTCCCCTTGACCTAGAAGCCCTAGAATTTGGTTATAATATTCCTGGGAGTTTTCATTTTGGGATCTCTTTCAGGAGATGATTGATGGGTTCTTTCAGTTTTTATTTCACCCTCTGGGTCTAAGATATTAGGGAAATTTTCTTTGATAATTTTTTGGGATGATGTCTAGTCTCTTTCTTTGATCATAACTTTCAGATAGTCCAATAATTCTCAAATTATCTCTCCTTAATCTATTTTGCAGGTCAATTGTTTTTCTAATGAGATATTTCACATTTTCTTTTCTTTTTCATTCTTTTGACTTTGTTTTTATTGGTTGTTTTTTTTTTTTTTGATGTCTTGGAATCTTTAACTTCCACTTACCCTATTCTGATTTTTAAGGAATTATTTTCTTTGGTGACATTTTGTACCTCTTTTTCCATTTGACCAAATCTGCTTCTTAAGTAGTCCTTTTCTTCAGTGTATTTTTTCAGTGCCTCTTTTACTATTTAGCCAATTCTGTTTTTTAAGGTGTTATTTTCTTCAGTTTTTTTTTTTTTGGTGTTTCCTTTACCAAGCTCTTAATTCTCTTTTCATAGTTTTCTTGTATTCTCATTTCTTTCTCCAATTTATCCTCTACTACTCTCATCTCTTTCTTGAACTCTTCTTGGAATTCTTGTTGGGCTTGGGTCCAATTAGCATTTTTCTATGAGGCTTTTTTTGGTTGCTGTTTTTATATTGTTGTCTTCTTCTAAATTTGTGTCTTGGTCTTCTCTAACACCATAGTAGATTTTATGGTCAAATTATTATTTTTTTTTGTTTGTTTGTTCATTTTCCTAGACTATTTCTGGACATTGAACTTTTATCTTAGTGATAGGTTTTGCTCACCTGAGGTTGGGGAGGCACTGTCCCAAGCTTAAGCCTTTTTTCATGCTGCTATTTTCAGCATTAGTTCTGAGGGTCTGCAAATTTTTGGTGCTTTCAAGGTGGTGTGATCTAGGGAGAGGTGTGATCACTCCTTATGCTCTGGTTTTTATCAAGGGAGGGCCCCTGGCCCCCAGCAATTGCATGTGGTAGAACCCTTCTCTGCTTTGGTATTGTAACCAGGGCCCCTACTCCCTTGTGACTGACCACCAGTGCCCCTCTCTGCCTTGGAACTGTGACCCAGAACTGTATATGGGTAGTAGAGTTGCCAATCAGCACCAAATGTACCCAGTGCTTGCAGAGGGCCTGCTCTACTCCCTTTCTGAGTTGTTGTCCAATCCTTTCACTGTGTCTTGACTGAGAGCTCTTGAAGCTGCTGCTGCTGCAGCTGCTCCTGCCACTGCATGTGGGGGCTCCAGACAGACCTCCACCAGCTCTCCACGCTGGTGTTACAGATTTCTCCTGCCTACCTCTTAAGTTTTCTTAGTCTGGAAAAATATCTCGCTCTGACTTTTTGTTGTCAATTATTCTCAATTTTTTTTACTTGAAGTCTCCGTCGTTTTTTTTTTTTTAAAACAGTCCTGGACTGGGTAAAGACATTAATAACTAGTTCTTTAAAAAAAAAAAATCTAGTGTATTTTTAGAGCTTTATTGTGTTATTTGTAGGGCATTTGGGATCTTTTAGGTCCTAACATGCCTCATCTTGCCTCGGTCCTCTATCATTATATCCCTCTATCATTTCCCCTGATATTTATTGGAGAAATATGAAAGTCTTGATGACTTTATGGATTTATCTTGTATCTTAGTTTTCTGAAATTGTCTGTTTCTTGTTTTTGTTGATTCTCTTGTGTTTGTAAATCAAGCAGCATGTTATCTGCAAGTATGTTAATTTACTCTGCAACAATAATTATTCTTTTCATTTTTTTCTTTTAAGTACTATAGCTAGTATTGCTAGGAATATGCAAAAAAAAAGGGTATGAAATGGATCCTTTCTTAATTACTTTTCTTGGGGCATGATTTGTAAGCTTATATTGTGCTATTCCAGGTATGAGGTGATGAGGGCCTTCACTAGAGTGATAACAGTGTTAGAGAGAAGGAGACATATTTGAGAGATGTTGCAAAGGTAAAATTGACAGGCTTAGGCAGCAGATTCAGTATGGAGGGGATTGAGAGATAGGAGGAATCTAGAATAACTCCTAGATTGTGAGCCTGGGGAACTGGGGGAGAGGGAAGGAATGATGTTGACTTCAACATTAGTAAGGAAAGTAAGAGGAAGGGAGGGTTTAGGAGGAAATATATACTGAATTCTGTTTTGAAAATGTTAAATTTAAGGTATCTACTGGACATCCAGTTTGAGATGTCTAAACAGTAGTTGGAGATGAGAGGTTGGAGGTCAGCAGGAAGCTTAGGGGGCAGGATTGGTATGAGAATAAGCAGCATAGAGATGGTAATTAAACCCTTAGGAGCTGATGAGGTCACTAAGTGAAGTACTATAGAAGGAGAAGAAGAGAGGTCTCTGGACCGAACCTTGAGAAACATCCAGGTTTAGTGGGTGTGACCCAGATGAAGATCAGCAAAGGAGGCTGAGGAGGATCAGACAGGTAAGAGAAGGGCCAGGAGAGAGCAGTGTCATGAAAACCTAGAGAGAAGAGAGCCTCAAGGAGAAGAGATTGATCTAGTGTTAAAAGCTGCAGAGAAATCCAGGAGAATGAGGATTGAGAAAAAGCTGTGAGATCTGGCAACTAAGAGATCTCTGGTAAATTTGGAGAGAGCAGTTTCCGTGGAAATAAGGTCAGAAGCTGGAATGTAAGGGATTGAGAAGAAAGTGGGAGGAGAGAAGGTGGAAGCACTTATTGCAGATGGTATTTCCAAGGAGTTTAGTTACAAAGGGCAGAAGAGATGAGATATAGCATGATAGCAGGAATGGAAGGATCACATGAAGGCTTTTTTACAACCAGAGACATGGGCAAGTAGGCAATATGGAATGACCCAAGCAGAGATTGAAAATAAGTGACAGAGGTGGGGATGGCAGAGGAGGTGGTCTATTGGAGAACAGGAAGGAATGGTATCACTTGAACTGGTAGAGGGGTTAGCCCTTTCACATGATGAAGGCCACTTCATCATGTGAAACAGGAGGGAAGGAAGAAATAGTGGCAGAAAGCATCTGAGTGATAGAGGATGAGGGAGGTGAGAAAGAGGAGAAAAGAGGAAGTCTGCAGTGAATGGTCTCACTTTTCTGAAAACTATATAAATTATGAGGCAAGGCTCTCAACTTAGTTCTTTTTAATCTGCCCTTTTGTTCCCTGGTTTGAAGAGCAAAAAGCCTTAGTTGTCTCATAGAAGCCACTGGAGAGACATCTTCTCTAATTCTCAAATCAGTTCATATAGTTTCAGAGTTCATTCAAATGTTTCTCAGTTCACTTATGAATCTATCTGGTCCTAGTTTTGTTTACATAACAGTTTAATGGCCTGTCTGATTTTTTTTTTCTGATATTGATTTGTTTAATATACCCATTCTGACAATATAAAACATTTTTAGGTGTTAATTTGTTTTATACCCAGTTTTGTTGTCACATCTGTGTCTGTAATCTATTAAAAAATATTTCTTTTTTTAAAAAATTATTTATTTATTTACTTTTAATTTTTGACATTCAGTTTCACAATTCCTTGAGCTCCAAATTTTCTCCCTCTCCTTATTCTCCCTCCTCCCCATGGTGGCATGCAATCAAATATAGGTTCTACAGATACCTTCACATTAACATTAGTCAAGTTGTGAAGAAGAATTATGACCAATGGAACAAACAATGAGAAAGAAAGGATGGAACAAAACAAAACACAAAAGGGAGAGAGCAAGTGGTTTGCTTCAATCTGCATTCAGACTCTGTAGTTCTTTCTCTGGATCTGGATATCCCTTTTCATCATCAGTCTTTTTTTTTTTTTTTGCTTTTTTTTTTTTTTTGGAGGGGGGAGGGCAGGGCAATTGGATTAAGTGACTTGCCCAAGGTCACATGGCTAGCCATCATGAGTCTTTTGGAGTTGTCTTATAGCCTTGCATTGCTGAGAGGGGCCTAGTCTATCACAGTTAGTTGTCACAGATACAATGTGTTTGTAATTGTGTGCAAAGTTCTCTTGGTTCTGCTCCCTTCACTCAGCATCAGTTTATATAAGTTTTTCCAGGTTATTATGAAGTTTGTCAGCTCTTCATTTCTTATAGCACAATAGTATTCCATTATATTCATATACCACAAATTGTTTAGCCATTCCCCAATTGATGGGCATCCCCTTGATTTCCAGTTCTTTGGCACCACAAAAAGAGCTGCTATAAATATTTTTGTACATATGGGTCCTTTTCCCATTTGTTTGATCTCTTTGGGATACACCCCTAGAAGTGGTATTGCTGGGTCAAAGGATATGCACATTTTTATAGCCCTATGGGCATAGTTCCAGATTGCTCTCCAGAATGGTTGAATCAGTTTACAACTCCACCAACAATGCATTAGTGTTCCAATTTTTCCACATCCTCGCCAGCATTTATCATTTTCCTGTTTTGTCATCTTAGCCAATCTGACAGGTGAGATGTGGTACCTCAGAGTTGTTGTGATTTGCATTTCTCTCATCAATAATGGTTTAGAACATTTTTTCATATGCTCATAAATATCTTTAATTTTTTTCCTCTGAAAACTACCTGTTCGTAACCTTTGACTATCTATCAGTTGGGCAATGACTTGTATTCTTATAAATTTGACTCATTTCTCTGTATATAAAAAATTTACTTCTTCAAAAATTCTTCAGCGATTCCCATCCAATATGATAGAATTTAATAATGATGAATGGAAGGTTCTATATTTATTTTTAAAGAATCAACTGCACAAGTTGGGGTAGGGGATGGCATCTGCTGTGTGTTAGGTGATGTGCTAAGTGCTTTACATAGATCTCATTTGATTTTTACTAAAACTCTACCAGATGGGTAGTGTTGTTATCCCCATTTTATAGTTGAAGAAATTGAGGCAAGCATTAATTAAGTAACTTCCTCTGGGTCACACATCTAGTAAGCATCTTAGGCTGAATTTGAACTCAGTTCTTCTGATTCCTGGCCCACTGCTTTCTCCAAGCTGTATTGCCAAGCTGCCACAGGAAGTGAAGGATAAAGGTGCTAAGTATAGCTCTATAATAATTTGTGTGGAAGAAAAGCAAGTCTACTGAAATCTCAACATCTGCCAGTAGTACATCACAGCAGCCAAAAAAAGCTAATGTGTTCTTAGGTTAGCTTCAGGTATAACACATTGTGATAGACGAGTTTCTAAGAGAGTTTCCCCACAACATGGGGAACATGTCAGCTTCCCTGACACAGCTTCCTGATCATCAGTCAATCAATGAAAACATTCATTAAATGCCTCCTATGTGCCAGGCACCGTGCTACGTCCTGGGATATAAAAGGAAACAAAAGACAGTCCCTGTCCTCAAGGATCTTACAATTTAATGGGGGAAGACAACATGCAAATAAATAAATGAATAAATAAACACACGTATATATAAAGATAAACAAGCTATGGACAGGATAAATAGGAAATAATTGACAGTGAGAAGGCACTAGAATTAAGAGGGGATTGGGGAAGGTTTCCTGTAGAAGTAGGATTTGAGTGGAGCATAAAAGACAGTAAATGCAGGAAGTGTAGTTGATGAGGTAGGGGCATTCCAGCCATGGAGGACAGCGCCTCCCATCTCTCCCCCCCTTCCCCCTTCCCCCCCCCCCTGCCCCGTGCCAAAATGACCACAGTTGAGAGATGGCATTGCTTTTTTGTGGAATACCCTGGAGGCTAGTGTTAATGGATTGAAGAGTACTGTGGTGGGGAGTAAGGTGTAAGAAGACAGGTTATGAAAGACTTTGAAAACCAAATAGTATTTTGTATTTGATCCTAGAAGTAACTGTGTCACTGGTCATCTGAGGAGGTAAAATGTCCCAGCTAGGTGGAGTCTGAAATTTTTTTCTTCCCTTCCCCCCCTCCCCCCACCCTAGAGATGGCTATCGTAAGACACAAGCGTGTGTGTGGATGTGTGTAAAATTATTCTATTCCTCTCTTTATCATTTCTTTCTCTGGATGCAGGTGGTGTCTTCCTTTGTATCTCCTTTGTTGTTAATTTGGGTATTTATAATAGTCAAAATAACTTATTGGCTCAAAGTCGTTCTTAAAACAATTTCCCCATCATTAAAACAGGGATAATGCCACTTAGTCATCATTGAGTTGTTTTGAGCCTTAAATTCAGTTAACATGTAGAGCAGTGGTTCTCAACCTATGGATTGTGACCCCTTTGGGGGTCAAATGGGGTCACCTAAGACCAATGGAAAACACATATTTCCAATGGTCTTAGGAACTGAGACACCACTTCTCTATCTGTCTCCAGGCGGGTCCACCCACATGCAGATACGCCCACATAAGAGTATTAAAGGGTCCCGGCATTAGGAAGGTTAAGAACCACTGATGTAGAGTGATTTACAAACTCTATAATGCTATACATAAGTACTATTTGTTATATTATGGAAAGAAGTATTTTGTGGGATCTGCAGTCCCTTTTGACTGAACTTTTGTGATTCAGAGTCAGTATTTATTGTGATGTAAATTTTTGATTGTGGTAATTTGATTTTCCTGTCTTTTTTTGATTAATTTAGCTAGTTCTTTTTTTTTTCCAGAGAGGAGAAGGTGAGGCAGTTGGGGTTAAGTGACTTGCCCAAGGTCACACAACTAGTAAATGTGTCAAGTGTCGAGGTCACATTTGAATTCAGGTCTTTTTGACTCCAGGGCCAGTGCTCTATTCACTGCACCACCTAGCTGCCCTGCTAGTTCTTTTAGATAGGTCTTTTAAAATTCCAGCTCCTTACAGTATCAGCCTTTATATCCAGATCATGCACCCATTTAGACTTTATTTTAGTATGTGATATAAGATATTGATCTGTGCCATACTGTTTTCCAGTTTTCCCAGCAGTTTTTGTCGAATAGTTCTTATCCCAGAAGCTGGGGTCTTTGGGTTTATCAAACAGATTACTATAGTCATTGACTGCTGTGTCTTGTGTACGGGCTATAAAAATGTGCATACTCTTTGACCCAGTAATATGACTTCTAGGGCTGTATCCCAAAAATATCATACAAGTGGGAGGAGGACCCGTTATATACAAAAATATATCTTTCTGTGGTGCCAAAGAATTGAAAATCCCATCACTTGTGAAATGGCTAAACAAGTTGTGGTATATGAATGTAATGGAATACTATTGTGCTATTAAGAAATGAGGGGCAGATGGATTTCATAATAATCTGGAGAAACTTATATAAACTGATGCTGAGTGAGGAGAGCAGAACCAGGAGAACATTGTACACAATTACAGACACATTGTATCTATGATCACTGGCTTTGATAGACAGGGCTCTTCTCAGCAATGCAAGGCTGTAAGACAACTCCAAAAGACTCATGATGGAAAGAGATATCCACATCCAGAGAAAGAACTAGAGTCTGAATGCAGATTGAAGCAAACTACTTGCTCTCTCCCTTCTGTGTTTTGTTTTGTTTCATCCTTTCTTTCTCAGTGTTGACTTCATTGGTTATAATCCTTTTTTACAACTTGACTAATGTTTAATGTGAAGGTATTTGTAGATCCTATATTTGATTGCATGCTGCCATGGGTGGGGGGAAAGGGGAGGAGAGAGAAGGGGAGAAAATTTGGAACTCAAGGGATTGTGGAACTGAATGTTGTAAACTAAAAGTAAATAAATAAATTTTTAAAAATTCCAGCTCTTTAAAAATCTTGGTAATTGTTTTTTTTTTTCCACCTGAAATTCTGTTAATTTCCCCCTTAATCTTAACTTCTTCCTTCATGCCTATTCTGAATATATTAAATTTTTAAAAATTTTTCTAAGGTTTAAAAAAGTACACTTAATTCTTTGATTTTTTTTTCTTTTGTTCCTGTAAGTGTTCAGTTCCAAAACTCTCTTGATTGAGTCACTTTTAAAGTTTCTTCTGTCTTTGGTATAATTTTCTAAAAGGTTTAATTAATGCTTTTTCTTTTAAAAAATAGAAATGTTTTATGTTCTTTAAAAAAACCCCCACTATTATTATTATACCTCCCTTAAAACAAAACCCCCTCCCAAATCTAAATTCCTTCATTTCTTACAAATAAGTATTGTCAAGCAAAAAGATCCATGCTTTGGTTGTGTCAGAAAATGTATATCTTGTTCTGAGATTCTAGTAGATCACCTCCACTGTCATTTTCTTTTATGAAATTATCTCTAATTTTGATATTGGAACCATCAGTTCTTTAGGATTGCATTATTTGGTCTCTATTTGCATTTTTATTCTTTCTTCATATGTCCTTTATTGATGATAATTTTTTTTCACATAAGCTGCAGACAGACAGGACATATTGTGACTGCTCCAAAGATGAGACTCCCAATGACCAGGAACCAGTTGTACTTGGAATTCTCAGGGTTTGAGCAATTAGGGAAATGAAGGTACACTAATACTTTGTCCCTCAACCTTTCCAAACTTTCCAAAAAGACCTTTGGAATTATGCTTTAAAAAGTGACTGAAATGTGTCCCAAAGAGGTATAGAAAGGTTCTTTATGTACCAAAATGTGCACCACTGAGTTTTCAGTGGTAGTTAAAGAGAACAGTGTAAGAAGGGCTCAGATGAGGTCTTCGGACTTTTGGAGTTGCTGAGAGTGATCTGTCATCCTGCCCTTTGGCTCACCTGGCCTAGGCCTGGTACTTTACAAACCTGATGACCTGAATTATAAAAAGGTCTGCCTGAGTATTGAGAAAATTGGCAGAAGTCTTTTGAAGAGCTCTCATAAAGGTTACTCACTGCCTATAGTTCCTGATCTTGTGATTTAAAAAGGAAAGTTTTATTTTATATCCTTTTTTATTACTAAGTTACATAAAGATAATTTTAAATTGGCTTTTTATGGTTCATGAGTTTTTCCTGAATTTTTTTAAACCTTGAAAGCCACATTTTGGCTTATCCTACAATATTTGGCAGTGCTGGCAGAGTTTTTGCTTTTTTCTTTTTTTTTTTAATACCTGTGGTCAAATTCATTTTTTAAATGAAAGGAAAGGTATTGTGGAAGAAAGGGAACACCAGACTGGTTAGAAACTGATCCTTCCCCACCCCCCCCCCCCCAAAGGCAAAAGCCTTGTTTATAATACTTGGAGGATCTTCTTTTTGTAGTAGGGCTTTTATTAATATAAAGAGATTGATAATTTTTAATCTAGTGACACTGGCCTTCCAGCTGTTTCACAAACAAGACAATTTATCTTTCATTTATCTTACACTGTCCCCCATGTGAAGCTTTATTTAGCAGCTAGGTAGTACAGTGGATAGAGTACAGGGCCTAGAGTCAGGAAGACTGATCTTCCTGAGTTCAAATTTGACCTCAGACATGTCCTAGCTGTGTGACCCTGGGCAAGTCACTTCATCCTGTTTGCTTCAGTTTCCTCATCTGTAAAAAGAAATGGCAAACTACTCCAGTATCTTTGCTAAGAAAACCCCAAATGGGGTTGGAAATGCTAAAAGTCCAGTTTAGTTTCTTCTGTCATCTATGGAGAAAACTTTATTTCCAGAGTAAGTAAAGAGAACATAAATTATTTTTAAGAATCAAGCAATTAGAAGAAGAAGCAAATGAGCTTTTAATAAAAAAAAAAAAAGAAACCAGATATCAGGGGGACCACCTAGTAGATTTATTGATTACTCAGGTGAAGAGTTCAATGCTCATGAAACCAGGGTCAGATAGGTTCCTGGAAGAAAGTGTGTGGGATTTTAACATTAAAGAACTGAGGCAGTTTACAGAAAAATTTAAACAAGTCAATAAAACTTTAGAACAGTGGCAAATGGGAATTATTTAGAGTATCTGTCAATGGTATAATTACATAGACTGGGACAAATGATTTGCTTTTGTAAAATCAGCTGAATCAATTGGAGGCTTAAGAAGGGGATCAGTCTTTATCCCTGTTAGATGGATAAAGTAGAGAATTTTTCACACTTGACCCCATAAAGATAAATCCCCCCTTAGCCAGATCCACATAGAGGATGGGATTTGGTAAATTGAATTTATTTCCTCTCCTTCCCACTCCTCCCACAAGTCTGTTTCAGGTACAATTTGATCATATCTTTTGGGTGGAGCGCTCTTTGAATGGCTTTAGGCCTTTGGTTTTGAGGCCATACCATCATATAAGCTTGGTGGATTGGCGAAGTTTAAATAGGAGATTGCAGCAGGCCTAGAAATTGTCTGGGGGCAAATAGAACTGTCCACATCAGAAGGTCTTTTGGCATCTTCTAGAAATGACACCTCTGCCCACTTTCTACCATGTTAGGTGAGTAAAAAAATATTCTCTCCAATGAGGAGTTATGTTTTTGGCTTTTAAAACACATGATGGCTGCAAATTGACAAAGATGACAGAAGATGGAAGTAATCAGTGTTGGAGTGGTTGTCAGAAGATAGACATTCTCATGCATTGTTGGTGGAGCTTTGAATCAATACAACTATTTTGGAAAGCAGTTTAGAATTATGAAAATAAAGTGATTAAAATTTTTATACTCTTTGATCCAGAGATTCTACTACTCAATATATACCCTCAAGAGGCCATCCATAAAAAGAAAGCTCCTAGAGACATCAAATATTTATAGTAGCACTTTTTTTGCATAATAGCAAAGAATTAGAAACAAAATAGGTGCCCAGGATTTGCAGAATAGCTAAACAAATTTTGGCATATGATTTCTATGAAATATTATTGTACTGTAAGAAATGATGAATATGATGAATATAGAGAAGCATGGAAAGATCTAAATGAACTGATGCAGAACTATGTAAGCAGAGCTATGAAAACAATGTACATAATGATTACAACAATATAAATGGAAAAAATAACCAAGAAAAAGAACAACCTAAAAGCAAATGTTGCAGAATTACTACTAACAAGCATGACGAGATATGAGAAGACCCCTCCACATCTCTTTATTGGAGCCTGGAGGTCCATGAGCATCAGTCATTTAAAAAACACTTATTAAATGTCTACTGTGTGTCAGGTACTGTGCTAAGTACTGAGCTTACAAAGAAAAGCAAGGACAGTCTCTGCTCTCGAGGAGCTTACAGTGTAATAGGGGAGACAACTGGGTACAAATAATATATATACAGGATAAATTAGAGATAATCATCAGAGGGAAGCCATTAGCTTTAAGAGAGATCAGGAAAGGCTTCTTGTCAAAAGTGGAATTTTGACTGAGACTTGAAGGAAAGGAGGGGAGAGAAGATGAAGGAGAATATTTTAGGCTTGGGGAATAACCAGTGAAAATGTCTGGAATCAGGAAATGGAATTTTTTGTTTGAGAAATAGCAAGGAAACTATTGTCACTGGATTATAGAATACATAGAGGGGAGTAAGGCATAAAAAGGATGGAAAGATAGGAGTGTGTGTGTGTGTGTGTGTGTGTGTGTTAGAAAGTTATGAAGGGATTTGAATGCTAAATAGAGGATTAAGAAGATAAATGGAGGATTTTTATATTTGATTCTAGAGGTGATTGAGTAGAGGGGTGACAGATCTGAATTTTAGGAAGATTAATTTGACAGCTGAATGGATGATGTACTGGAATGGTTAGATACTTGGAGAAGGGAGACCAATTAGCAGGCTATTGTAGTAGTGCTGGTATGAGGTGATGAGGGGCTGTTAGAATCAAAGGAGAGAAGGGGAAATATACAAGAGCTGTTAAGACAAAATTGACAGGATTTGGCAACAGATTGAATATGAGGAGTGTGCAAGTATGAGGAGTTGAAGATGACTCCGAAGTTGCCTAACTGGGAGAATGGTGGGGACCTTGACAGCAATAGGGAAGTTTAGAAGAAGGGAGGGTTTGGAGGGAAAGATGAGTTCAGTTTTGGTCACATTGAGTTTCAGATATCTATAGGACATCTGGTTTGAGATGTCTAATAGAGATGTGAGACTTGGAGGTCAGCAGATAGGTTAGGGCTGGATAAGTAGATTTGACAATAATCAGTATATGTATGGTAATTGAATCCTTGAGAGCCAGTGCAATCACCAAGTGAAATAGCATAGAGGGAGAAGAGATCCCAGGATCAATCCATGGTGGATTCACTGTTGTTAGCAGGTAAGACTTGGCAAAATTCCAGCAAAAGAGACAGAAGAAGCAGACAGGTAGGAGAGAGCAGTGTCATGAAAACCTGGAGAGAAGAAAGTGTCAATGAAGGTGATCAATAGTGGCAAAATCTACACAAAGGTCAAGAAGGATGAGGATTTGAAAAGTCATTAGATTTGGCAAGTAAGAGATCATTAGTAACTTTGGAGAGATCAGTTCCAGTTGAATGATGAGGTCACAAGCATCATCACTAATTAACATTTTTATTGACTCATGGGTTGGCCGTAGGTTAACTGAATGATCTGGGCCTCAGAAAGAATGGAATTGGACAATTAAAGAGTCTACTTAGAGGTTAAGATCAATGGATGAATTATGCTAATGTTTCTTGAAGCATACAATTGTTTGCAGGGCATGTTAGTACCCATCAGAAATATCCTTTGGCCTCTGCCAAGATGAATAACTAGGTTGATGCTTTCAAAAGAACAGCAGAGATTGATGATTGTATTTATTATTAATTTAGACATGGGGGCTGTTATTGCTATGTTACAGTGGTCAAAGGATCACATGATTCCCTTAACCAAAAATGATGCAGCCACTTCTGCCCAGTGAGATGGAAATTACCCATTGATTAGATACCATTGTCAGTCACTGAATCTGTAACAGTAGTTAGCTGCAGTTTTATTATTACGTTCAGAGTTCAGGCTCAGCTGATCATCTGCAAGAGTAAGTTGAGCGCAGAGCATTAGCTTTAGTAACCTTATGTAGAATGTGAATACATAAGCAGCATAGAAAAATGGAATTTTACAGAAAGTAGGAGATAAGGGTATACACATCTGGAAAGGATGTGGCTTGATTGTGCAGATGGTGGAACCTTCTAGGTGCCAGGAACAATATCAGGAAGCTCAAAATAGAGACTAGGGTAGTGTCTTCTAATATAGTGGCACCAAGAAACCTGAGCCAGACATGCACTTTTCAAAGTCCCTTGTTTGGTCAAAGATCACATATGTACTTTTCCAATCACTTTTTTTGTACATTCTGTCATTTTCTTCTTGGGATACCTTTATATAAATTTTCTGACAAGAATTTCCATAGGTATATACAATTATTAGGAAGCATTGAATACCACAATAAAGCAAAATTAATTCAATAATAATTATTAGTATTATAGGACGCAATTTTCAAAACTTCCTATATCCACCCCAATTTTGTGAGCCAACCCCAAATTTCCCAATCATATATCCCTTTATGTTTAATTTCCTCCTGATCTTTCTCTAACTTCTCTATGCCATTCACATGTTGGAGAATATTAAGGGTTTGGTCAAATACACATGTGCAACATTCAATTAATTTAAACATTACATTTCTTATTCTGTCTTATGTTTAGCTGTCTATTTCATGAAGTTGTCTGCTTCTGGGAAATATCTTCCCTTGGAAATGCTGTGTCAAAGGGATCTGTCCTTGATTACTGCCCACAAATTGTCCACTTTGGTCCACTAAACTCAGTGACATGTTAAACCAACATATCAGGGTGTATGAGTTGTCAACAGTACCTGAAATGGGCCTTGTTACTAGGACAAATTTGCAGAGAAATTTCTCCTCTTAGGTCAACTTTCCATGTTCTGGGATACTTGTTGAGATTTCCTAAATCATGATACTTAAAACTGCTAGTGAAAAGACCTAGCATAATATAGCAGGGGACTGAAGGAATTAGTAGAGCAAGTGGTAAATTGTGGGAATTGAGTGAACCACACCGATGCTGTCTTGTGACTCAGTTCTGGAGCTAGCTTAGTTTCCTTTCTGTCCTATTAGGGGTCTAGTCCAGTTTCTGTCCTGTTATGCAAAACACAATAGTCATGTTGTGAAAAGAAAACAGACAAAAAAAAACTCAAGAAAAATGAAGTGAAAAAAAAAAGTATTCAGACACTGCCAGTTCTTTCTCTGGGGATGGATAGCATTTTTCATCATAAATCCTTCAGAGTTGTCTTGGATCATTTTACTGCTGAGAATAGCTAAGTCATTCCCAGCTGATCATTTTATAATATTGCTGTTTCTTAGTACATAGTACATTTCACTTTTCATCAACCTATGCAAGTCTTTCCAGGTTTTTCTGAGAGAATCCTGCTCATCATTTAGAAGAAGAAGCTTTAAGGATTTTTGAGGACCTGATTTTTATAAAAAATAAGTCTTCTGATATTTGTAGAGGGAGACAGAGATTTCAAACAAAGATAATTTTAAAAAAATTTCCAATTTAAAAAGAGATACCAAAATGAGGTACAAGTTTAAAAAAATGTTTTAAAGTGTTAGTAAACATTTAACTAAAATCTTAAATTCATTTTTATTATAATTAATCTTCAGTAATGTTCTAATTTAAAAACTTTTTAACCTATCAATTAGATCACATTGCCCTGCCACATTCATTTAACCATCTTGCACAAATTGAAATGCTTTGGACAAGTAGCCATTTGTTGGATGAACCTCAATAAATGGAGACAAACCTTTTTCTAAAGCTAAGTGCTTTAGGATTATGTTACTGTAAAGACTTACTATTTTTAATGAGCCTGTATCCAACTATTCTGTATGAAGTATAGCAACTTGTATGAAAAGGAATGAATGAAAATGATCTTTAGCCATTTGCTTATGCAAGCCCCAATTTTTATTGAGTGACTAATAGAGAATACTGCTTACTGTATTTACTGTCCATGTATCCTCTTAGACAAGAAGGTTACTAGATTTTTAGTTTTCACTTGTGAAACTATAACAGCCTATTGCTTATAGAGAATGTGAGCATTTCAGTGAGCCTTCCTTTTTCTTTTTTTTTATCCAGAGTCTCAAGTTAATGCTTTAAAAAATCTCATGGAAGCCTTCCTGACCTATTTTATGGTTTGACTAGGGGTTCTGTTTCTGGTCATTCTGGGGACCACAAACATTTCCCTTCTCTTTTCCATATGTATGTGTGTGTATATATATATATGTATGTATGTATGTATGTTTCCAGGTAGTAGTACTAGTAATAGTAATAATAATAACTAGTAATTATATAGAACTCACTATGTGCCAGGCACTTGGCTAAGTGCTTTATAATTCTTATCTAATGTTATCCTCATAACAGCCCTGGGAGATAAATGCTATTATTATATCCATTTTACAGATGAGGAAACAGTAGTTTAAGTTGAAAGACCACTTATTTCTTCTTTGTCTTCTCATTCTCTTCCCTCTCCTCACCGAATTTACATGTTTAATTATTTTGTTTAATTGAAAGTACAAAACCATAGAGTGTGAATCTTTTGTATAATCTTATGAGAACTTAGTAAAATAGCCTTAAAAACTTTCTTTTTGACAATTATTTGACTTTTTTCTTTCTTTATGTTAAATTTTATTTTTATTTTCAATTCCAAATTCTCTTCCTTCCTCCACATCTTGAAAAGGCTCTAAGAAGTATTATATCCATTATACATAATGAAGTCTTTTTTAAAAAAATAAATTAATTTATTTATTTTCTTATTTACATCATTCATTTCCATGAGATTTTGAGTTACAAATTTTCTCCCTATCTTTCCCATACCCACCACCTCAAAACAGCCATCCCACTGTATAACCCCTCCCCCAATCTGCTCTCTCCTATGTCCTCCCCCATTGCCCCTCTGACTTTCCAGTAGGGTAGGATGGATCTCCTTACCTCAGTGCCTGTATATCTTAATTCCCAGTTGCTTGTAGTTAATAATAATAATAATAATAAATATATATATATATATATACATATATATTTTTAACATTTGATTATAGAACTTTAAATTCTAGATTCTTTCCCTTGTTCCCTCGTCTCCCACCCCCACTGGAAGGACAAGCAATTCAATAGAGGCTGTGCATATGTAATTATGATGAACATTTCCACAGTGGACATATTGTGAGAGACTGATTATATGTCCCTCCTTCCTATCCCGCCCCCCCTTGTTCTATTCTCTACCCTGTCCCTGTCCCTTTACAGAAGTATGTACTTCCAGCAACTCTCCCCACCACCTCGCCCTCTCCTCCATCATCCCAGCTCTCCCCTCCATCATCCCACCTCTCATCCCCATCCCCCCTACTCTCCTGTGTGGAAA
>CM053591.1:49656846-49706168 GCA_028646515.1 Pseudochirops corinnae | reverse complement strand
TTATAAAGTAGATTTAAGAATTTTGAAAAGATTTACTTAACAGAAAAAACAACTATACTCTTTTATACCTATATCAAAGTTTATATTCTTTCATTAAAGATTTAACTAAGATCAAAATGTGCAGAAATTCTAAATGACATCAATAAGCTACTGCATAACTATGTTCAAGCATATTTCACAATGTTTAGACCAAAAAAAAAAAAAAAAAAGATTTGATTCATTTAATAAGTAGAAGCTATTTTGTACGAAAGTCCTTTTTTTCGGTCATGCTGTAGAATTATAGAGCTGAGAGAACAACCTTATATTGTCCTATGTAAAATGCATGAAAACAGACAGCTTTGAAGGACAGAACATAAAATGATGCTGGAAAAAAAAGTGAGAGAGAACAATGAATGAGAGTCTACTTAATTAGAATGACACCAGTTTTGGGGGGAAAATCGCTGTCACCTATCAGAGTCCATGTTTTTCTTTTTTTTTTTAAACTTTTGTTTATTTTTAGTTTACATCATTCATTTCCATGAGATTTTTATTTACAGATTTTCTCCTCGTCTTTCCCCTACCCACCACCCCAAAACAGCAATCCCACTGTATATCCCCTCCCCCAATCAGCTCTCTCCTAGATCCTCCACCATCACCCCAGTACCTGTATTATTACCCTCCTACCTAATCCACCCCCCACTATTCTATTCTCTACTTTGCCCCTGTCCCTTTACAAAAGTGTGTGTGCTTCTAACAACCCTCCCCCCAACCTGCCCTTTCCTCCATCATCTCCCCTCTCATCCCCTTCTCCCCTACTCTCCTGTAGGCCGAGATATCCGATTTAGAGTGTATGTCATTCCTTCCCTAAGCCAACTTCAATGAGAGTAAGGTTGACCTTTTCCCTTCTGCCTTCCTGTTCTTCCCCTCCATGGTAACAGTTATCCCTTGCCTCTTCTATATGAGAGAATTAACCCTGTTTTGTCTCTCCCTGTCTCCTCTCATACTACTCCTCTCCCATCTCTCAATTTCACCTTTTAAAATATTATCCCATCCTATTCAATTGATCCTGCGCCCTATGTACACATATATACACACACTCACACGCATATATACCCTCCTATATAGACATATGTGTGTATACATATATATATACATATATATATGTATATATATATATATATACATTTATATTCCCTTCAACTATCCTCATACTGAGAAAAGTTTCATAAGTTACAACTGTTTTTTTCATGTTGGCATGTAAATAGTTCAACTTTGATAAGTTCCTTATGAATTCTTTTCCATGTTTACCTTCTCATGCTTCTTGTATTTGAATGTCAAATTTTCTATTCAGTTCTGGTTTTTTCAGCAAGAATGCTTGGAAGTCCACCTCACTGAATGGCCGTATTTTCCCCTGGAACGTTATACTCAATTTTGCTGGGTAGGCGATTCTTGGTTTTAATCCTAGCTCCCTCGATCTCCAGAATATCATATTCCAGGCCCTTCTATACCTTAATGGAAACTCCATGTTTTTTCACATTCTCAACTGGTCATGGAATAATAGGCAATGTGTTGAGGTAGAGCAGAAAGAAGCCAGATTTTTAGCTTACTGAGAGGTGAAATAGATACTCTAGTTAGAGTAATTACAGTAATTAAAGAAAGCTTGGGACAAACAAGTTAGTAAAAAGGTACATGCTAATGTGCCCACCAAGAAAAAAGTAATGAATTTCACAGTGAATAAAGGTTGGAATGTGCTGGACTTGGGGAATTAAATTTCCTTAGATTACAAAAATAAACCCAAGGTAAGACTAATAAACAAGGCTTAACAAAACTTTAGCTTTAATGAAGGAAGGTATTTGTACCTAGGTGCTCATATTTCTTCAAATTCTGTTGTATGTTATGTTAACTTAAAAGTTTGCAGTGGCCTGTCTCTTCCTTTTTGTCTTACTGCAGCTTATTACTTCATCCTTCTAAATAGTTTATAAATCAAAGAATCACATTTTTAAAAACAATTTATACAATCTTAATGAAGACTTGTAAAGAAATAGGATAGAGTCTCTTGGGATGGAGCCAAAATGGTGGTGTAGAAGCAGGAAAACTCCACGAGCACCTCCCCATAACCACCTCAAATACCTATAAAATATGACTCTAAAAAAATTTCAGACCTATAGAACGCACAAAGTGAACAGAGGGAAACAATCTCCCACTGAAGGAAGCCCCGCAGGCCGGCAGGAAGGTCCATCACAGCACGCTGGGAGTTTAGCCCAGCCCCGTGAGCCCACAGTTTTAGCCCCAGCGTGGCCCCAACTAGCAACACCTGGAGTGGACCAGACTTTGGGAGAGTAGATCACCAGCAACTGTGGTGGTTTCCAGAATTATCAACCCATAAATGCCAAAGGCAAAGTAAAAGGTCAGTGTGGACTTTGTGGGAACAGGGGGACTGAGAGCAGGGTCTGGCCACTGCTCCCAAGGTGAGAAGTGGCTGCAGCCATGCAGCTGCCTCCATGCGGCTGCTTCAGAGCTCCTGCCCTGTAGATTGTAGGGGGACCAAGAGACCATTGGATCTGGATTGCGGTCTTGGGTCGAGGTCCTAGGGTGTGTGACCAGTGAGCCAGAGTGTATAGGTGCTATAGAGAGGCCACTCAACTAATAGCTCTGGCAGCTGTGAAAACCCCAGCAATTTGGGACAAAGCTCTCTTCTCTGGAAGAAGAGTTCTACTCTGGCAAAGAGCTCAAGAGTCAAGTAATTGAGTGGCAACATAAGCAAGCAAAGGAAGCAAAGCAATCAAACCTTAGATTCCTTTTTGGGGGACAAAAAGGATCAAAGTATGGAATGGGAGGAAGACAGTATACTCAGAGCTCCTGCACTAAAAGCTTGCAAAAAAAAAAGATGAACTGGTTACAGGTCATGGAGGAGATCAAGAAGGATTTTGAAAATCAAGTTGAAAATCAAGTAAGACAAGTGGAAGAAAAATTGGGAAGAGAAATGAGAATGATGCAAGAAAATCATGAAAAAAAAGTCAACAACCTGACCGAAGAAAATAACACCTTAAAAAATAGACTAACTCAAATGGCAAAAGAGGCCCAAAAAGCCAATGAGAAGAATACCTTAAAAAGTTGAATTTGCCAGATGGAAAAAGAATTTCAAAAGCTCACTGAAGAGAAAAATTCTTTCAGAATCAGACTGGAGCAAATGGAAGCTAATGACTTAATGAAAGAAATAGGATAACCAAGGCTTATTATAAGGTATGCTAATATTGAGATTTGGTTAGTTACACTTGAAGAAAAAAAAGAAAGCCAACTGGTTTCCAAATAACTCAGACGCCTGACGCTTGAACTAAGTTAGAAGTCAATAATCAGCTTTTGTAATTTACAAAATATATAGCCTTACAAACATTAAACCATTAAACAATGGCAAATTCCACATGAATAATATCGCAGTAAAAAGTAACTCATCTATGTATAATTTTTGTAAAAATCTATTAATTTTCAAGTGACCACAAATGCTTTGATTTTAACATATAAGAAAATTTGCACACTGAAAATTCAAAAATTTGTTTAATCAACAAAATCTTGAAAAGATACTCCCTCTACCAGAATCGGAACTCCAACATTATCATTCCAACTGCTATCCATTCAATTAACATTTAAGCACCTTTTATGTCTAAAGCACTGTTAAGAGTCAACAACAGCTGCCATGGAGCTTAAAATCTAGCGGTGTATTTATGTATGTGTGGATCTGTGGGAATATATGTACATACAGGGTGTCCCCAAACTCTCCGACCAGTTTTAAGCTTAATAAACTATAAACTTTAAACTGAACTGAGGCTTACAGAAGTTAAATAACTTTCCAAGGGTCACACAACTAATTAAGTGTCTGAGGCAGGATTTGAAATGAGGTCTTCCTGAATCCAAGTGCAGCACTCTGCCCACTACAGTACCTAATTTTGGGCATATACAGTCTTCTATGACTAGAATAGTTTTTATTTCTTCTTTGGAAATCCTTTTCCTCCTTTATGGCCTCACTCAGATGTCACCTTCTCCAAGAAGCTTTTCTCAATCCCTACCCCAAACTAGAAATTCCTTTTACCCCTTCTTTTGAAGCCCTTCTTAAAAACAGCCTAACTTACCATTAGAATAAAGGTATGTATATGTATCTATGTACATATGTAATATACACACATAAATTCTAACTATATATACATTACATATACATATTGTCTCAAGTCTCAGTGCAGTTTTAAGCTTACTAAGCTATAAAGTTTAAAACAGAACTATTAAGTCTTTTGAGGCAAGATTTAAGAAATCAAGTCTCAGGGCAGCTAGGTGGCACAGTGAATAGAGCACCAGCCCTGGAGTCAGGAGGACTTGAGTTCAAATCTGACCTCAGACACTTGACACAATTACTAGCCATGTGACTTTAGGCAAGTCACTTAACCCCAATTGCCCTCCAAAAAAAAGAAAAAAAAAAAGAACTCAAGTCTTGCAGGACTCGATCTACTATACTATTCAACTATCATTTATTCTTTTAGGAAATTTCTACTTTTTTCTCCCCCAAATCTCTGTAGTTCAATCACTTACTACAATAAAAAATCCAATTCCCTGATAACTCTTTAGTACTTTCATTCCAGTTCAGGTCAGCCCTACTTCTCTCCAGTTATTATTTTCACTCCCATAGCATCATTCGCCCAACACACACACTTTTCTCCACAACTGCACTAGCCTCCTTCTCCTGTCCTAACTACTCTACTCATGCTGGTAACATATCTAGTCTCAGGAACAGATCATATTATTATTTGATTCCTTTTTGTTTCTATTATTCAAGAAACTCTTCCTAAGAGATGCACTCCCCTATCTATTATGATTCTAAAAAGACCCTTGCTGAGGTCACTTATGAACCTATGTCATTCTTGCTTTTTCTTCTACTACTTATTAACTGTGTGATTAGGAGCAGGACTCTTATTGGATAAGCCTCAGTTCCTCATCTAGAAAATATCTGTGATACTAGATTCCCAGGGGGTGTTGTGAGGATCAAATGAGATAGTGCATAAAAAATACTTTGAAAATATTCTCTTAAAATACCATGTAAATGTCAGCTAAGGAGTTTGTTATATGGCTCAGTCTTCTCCTACTCTGCCCTTATGATAACTCTGATCACTGCATGTTGATGTACCTAGTGTATCTCAGTCTTTCTCAACTCTAAAGACCTTCCTCTCCTGCGCCATCTTAAACTATGGAATTTCTCCCTCAGATCTTACTCTCATGTATTTCTATCTTCAACTCATTAAGCATATATACCAGGACCGCCAGTATCTCCATCCCTCTAGTCTACCAATTTTTAATTTTTGTCTCCACTTTTTACTCACCTACACAATATTTAATCCCTTGCAATTTGGCTTCTAACCCCACCAACTCAAGTGAACTGAGCTTAAAGGTCACCAATAATCTCTTAATTAGTAAATCCAATATTCTTTTAAAATGTTATCATGAGCTATGTAAACATTTCCATTTACAAAGGATTATATATGAAACTGTGAATCTATTAATACAGCTTATTTTAAAATGTATGTTAAATTTAATATATAGTAGTACCAACTATTCCCCGTTTCTGTATGTATCCTTTCTGACATTTTTTTAGTTCTTTTCTAACCCTAACCCTAAATTTCACTGATTTTTCTTAATCTCCTTCCTAAATAAAAGCACATCCTTCTAAATCCTTTTCACAGTTGTAACTCTACCTCCCCAATACTATCTCTGTAACATATATATTCTTTTGGTGACCGTACCAGCTCCTAAGGATTAAATAATCTTCTCTAAACAGATGAGCTCCAATTATGCAACTATACCTGTTAGATATCTCCAACTGGACATCCCCACTAGTAACTCAAATTCACAATATATGACATTTCTACACATAAATATACACACTATAAAACATGCCCTTCCCATAGCTTCCCTTTTGCATGCCACCATCCTCCTAGTGATCAAGGTTATTAACCTAGAATCATCTCCTCTCCCTCGACTCATCCCTCCCATACACAACCGATCAGCTGTCAGATCCTGTCCATCTTACCTCCACAATATCTCTTGTATCTTTCCCCATCTTTCTACTTGCATAACCAACACCTCTAAAGAAGGTGCTCACTATCTTTCAACTGGGCTACTATAAAAGCTACCTTAATTAGTTTCTCAGCCTCTAGCATGGCATCCATTCAATCCAATTTAACCTTCCTAAGGTGCAGGTTGTGTCGTGTTATTTCCTTGCTTTCCTTTTGTATACAGAAGTTGTTAACCTGACATCTATGTGCTTGTTTTTTAAAAGAAAATTTTGATAACTCTATTTCAACATATTTCCCTTCTAATCCTATGTATTTTATTTTATACATTTTAAATGCACAAGGGGTCGATGGTATTTTTTGTTTCTTCAAAGATAAAGTCAGTGCCACCTCTTCCATAAACCTTCCCTGATTCCCTGACACCTCCCCCACTGTTGCTAAAATTATTCCTAAAACAGTACTTTAACAACTTTAAAACAAGTAATCCTAAAATTAAGAGATTACGATATAAGCTGATATTTGTGAAGTTTTTGTATTGTGTGAAGTTAATGTGGGAGGTTTCATGCAAAGTATGGTGACAGTAGAAATATTCATTTACTCACTTCTTATGGCTTCTACTTTCCATGTCCCAAACTAAAAACCAAATCACTTACTGCAACTGCATTACATAAAAATACTACAAAAAACAGCTAATAACTTCAAAAAATGTGGAGACACTTACCACTAGCAGTTTCTGGCTTAATCTGAGGAAGCCCCTTTTGCCTGCGCTCCCTTTCTCTCTCTCGTTCTCGTCTCTCCTGGGATCGGGATCGAGGAGAATGCCGGCGCCTCTCTCTGGACCGTGAACGAGAACGTCTATGACGGGACCTTCGAGATCTAGAACCAGACCTTGATCTCCTTCTTTTGGGTGACCTAATATTTATTAGAAAACAGAATGAATACATATAATTTCTCTCTCAGAAGTTTTAAGCTTAGTAATATACCTCAGTGGTTGGGAATAAAGATCTGATAACTGCGAGTTTCTTAAAGTTTTTCAATATATTAAAAGTTGCCATACATCATTGATTTATTAGCCAGAGACCAAGTACAATTTTGTTAAGCATAATAAAATTTCCCATGTGCTTTTTGTACATACTTATTTTTATCACCAACATACTCCATTACTTTAACTCCTAAAGTTTTTCTCCCTCCTTTTATCTATACCAAGGGAAAAAAGTATTCTTTTCAATTTTATTCACCAGTATGATTATTTAAGAAACTAATACTATAATTTTCTAGTGTGATACATTGTACCTTATAAGGGACATATTTTAGTCATGTCAGACTACCTTGATTAGTTAAGTTTGTAAAAGATTTCATGGCATTTTGGGGAAGTATTTCAAATTCAACCTCTGTGTTCATAAGCCAATCCCTTACCATGTTTCCTTAAGACAAACTAAGACCTTTCAATGACTAATAAAAGGGGATAATAACAGCCACTTTCACATTTTATGCACACACACATATGTATATAAAAGAACTGTACCCAACAAATTATAATACAAATAACATTTGTTTACCATGTGACTAAATGTTACCTAATTCATAAATATACCTTTGGTTACAAGTGGATTATATGAGTGTATGAGTGTGTGCGTTTATAGATGTGCACATGCACACAGCCCATCTTAAATTAGATTCTAGAGTCAACTCCAGGAATATTTTTTGTATGCTTCTCCAAGGATAAGTTGATTACCTAATAGCTTATCACTATACAGTTTGACTTAGCTTTTGAAATAATTTTTAAGCTCTTTTAGTTGTCTAGAAGGCATGGAAATAAATTCCTTCTTCCAAAGCGCTCAGAACTTTCCAGGTAACTTTTCATTTTCTGCTACTAGATCTACTTGGTTTTGACTAGAGGACCATCTTTTCCTTGCACTGGGCACCCCCTTGTGGTCCCCTCCACACACTGTCCTCCCTCCGTTTGTGCATTTTCTTCTCCCAGTGAGAAAGAAAGCCTGACCTCCTGTTTGGTTATGAATACTCCTCTCTTCCCCCAAACAAATCCAGGTATATGTGATACAAATGCCATAAATCTTTGAGGGACTAGGAAGCAGTTGGCAGTTTGTTAATACCTTATTCATACACAATGAACTCCCTTCATTATGTGCTTGACACAAACCTTCTCTATCATCTACATCATGTCCAACATGTCCATCGTGTCATATACAAACCCTGCTTCCTCAAAGCCTTATATCTCATCTTTGACATGTATCTAGCATAAAATCTATTGATACACTACCCCCAACTTATAACTCTTGAAACCTGTGTCTATTCTTGTTTCATACAAACTCCCAAGTCTCCTGGATATTTCCTATAAGTGAGGCTTTGCAAACCCACATTTATGGGTTCCAATAATGTTTTAAAATCCAATTTGCTCAGAAAATGTGATTCTAAGTGTAAGCAAACTGATTTAAAATTTTCTCATCTCAAAGTACTCACTCCTAGAAAATTATGCTGTATTCCCCTCACCTTGATGCTGACCTAGATCTTGATTTTCTGTTTTCAGAGACATGACGCTTAGTTTCTTGAACACAAGGCTGCTCCACTTCCATTTCCTTTAAAATAAATAAAATCCAACTTAAAATAAGGGGAACAAAAATTATATAAGCATGAGGTTATAGCTTATCAACTGTAAGATCTTGCTTCTCAAAACACTTCTCTTTGATTGAATCACTGAAGGCCAGAAATTTTTTAACTACCTACCAGAAAGAAAGTTTTTTAATTAGAAAATGAAAGATCATCCCCTTCCTCTGTTTGCCATGACATTACTAAAGTTACAATTTAACAAAGTAAAATTATGTCAGTGTATTTTGATAATATCAAAGTCTATTTGAAACATTCTTTTAATTAATTTTTAAAGCACATGTAAATGAGCAGAATTCAGAATCCAAAATATTTCAAGACATGACATGTAAACTCTAAGCAAATGTGGAAAACTCCTCAAAGCCATTTTATAGTAAAATTTTTGCTACCTTGAGCTGAAGGACTTATTTTAGTAGTTCAAGGCAGCATTAATTTGTTTTTCATTATTATTAAACTTTCAAACCTTTCTGAAACTGAAATGAATAATGGATAGCTCTAAATAATGCTTGGCAAAATACAATTACATATTCAAAGGGCAGAATCTGCATATGAAACTTTATAATTCTATTATTTCATCAATTATGCAGAATGATTTTTTCACCTGTTGATGTACTTTCTGCATGTGTGGTTCGCTTTGTGACTGGAACGAAGTTTGGTAAGGTTGTTGCACAGGTGGTGCTGGAGGAATCACAGGCTGAGCCATAGGGGGAAATGGAGGTGTAGGAAGTAGTCCAAATCCTGGCATTTGTCCATTAGGGGGAAGTGGGACCTTAAGGACAAAAAGAGAAAGGGAGATCAAATTCCTTTTTAAATGTCTGTTGCCAAAATAATTCAGAGAAACCAAGAGTTATTCTCTGTATAATATAAGAACTAAATCTAGAGTACAGAAAAAGTTTCAATTTTATACAAAACTTATTCTTAGTATCATAAATATCATGACATAGAGCCTACATAGCACTTTCTATTTCTACTATATTCTAAAATGCAATACATGCAAATTTAAAGTTATACACAGTCATATATGCATGTACACAGACACATATACACACACACACACACACACTCAAAATCAAATGAATGTTTAAAGATCTGTGGTGATAATAATCTTATTGTAGGCTTATAAAACTTCCTGGTACATAATAAGTGCTTAATAAATAGCTACTGACTGATGATAACTTTCAGGGGTTTGAATACAATAATTACAATTAAATAAAAAACCAGGCATAATTATAAAAGTAAAATTTAACATGTATCTCCCTGTTTTTGATCTGTAATTTACTGTTAATATAATCTACAGAGGTTATCAATTAAACCTAAAAACATTTTTATTACTCCTAAACATTTATTAGTGGAAATTATTAAAAATAGTCAGGAAAACTCATTAGTAAGTGATGAAAATCCCTGAAATTAGTTTTCCTTTCAAATTTTCAGCACTACATTTATAGAAGGGGTTTTTGTGCCATGGAGTTCCCTTGGAAGTCTAGTGAAGCCTATGGAACCTTTTTCAGAACAATGTTCTTAAATGCTTAAAATAAAATATATAGGAATATAAAGAAAACCAATGATAATGAAATAGTAAAGAAGAAATGAAGTTCACAGACCTCAAATCAAGAACCACTACTCTAGATGAACTAGCACTGGCCATGATCTAGACAAGAAAATGTATCTAGTTAAATAAATTTTTTGAAACCTCTCTCAAACTAGGTTCTTGTGTTTATACGGGGATTAGTATCATAAAATAGTATCAAATAGTATCAAATACTAGTATAAAATAGTATCAAAAAATTATCTTACTTTTACTTCTAAAGTTTAACAATCAACTGTTAAAATCTAAAAACTTTCAGAAAAAGAATTCTAAATCTCATAAAGGATAAACCAATAGAACACAGTACCCACTCAAGCTATGGGCTTCTTTTACTTCAATAAGGGAAAAGATTTTTAAGGTTCCACAAAACCACTATATTACAAAACAAAACAACCCATGAAATGGATACAGTATTCACTCCAACTCCTTTAAAACCAAATTTTCTTTAGTCAAGAATAAAAAAAAAAAAAAAGAATAAAAGAACCTCTTTGTGTATCAACAAGGAAGTTACCAGTCACTTCAGATGCTGTAAACCAGGGTTAAGTCAACAACTATCTACTAGTATAACAGAGTTGAAAACAACTATGTACACACAAGGCATAAAAAGGAGGTTGTTTCAGAGGGAAGATAAAATTTAAGAAGGATTGGGAAAGCTTCTTGCAGAAGGTTGGGGACAACTGGTAACCAAGACCTAAAGGAAGCTCAAGGGTAAAATATACAATATTTCCTTCAATATTACATAAACTATTTAAAATTATAGGAAAAAGGCACCCTTCCAATCTTTTTATGACAGAAATATGATCTTGATACACTTAAACCTGAAAGAAAAATCAGAGGAAGAAAATGGCGGACCATGGATGAAAAAATTTAATTTTTTAAAATATGAACAAATAGGCTACAACCATGTATTAGAAACATATACCATTACTAGGTTTGGATTTATATCATGAAATTAGTTCAACATAAGAAAGATGTTAAACATAAATAATGTTACTAATAAAAACCACATGATTATGTCAGTGAATGCTAAGACTTTTAACAAAATAAAAAATTTATTTCTGTTTACAGCTCTAAAATTGGGTATTTCCTTAGTATAATAAGGAATAACTATCTAAAACAAGAGCAAATATTATATGTAATGGAGAAAAATTAAGAAGCCTTTTAAATTAGATCAAATATAAAGATAGCATTATTGCTATTACTATTTAACATTTTTCTAGAAATGCTACAAAGCCAAAGAATAAATATGAACAAAGAAGAAACAAAAATTACTTTTTGTGGAGGATATGAGTTACTTAAAAAGTCAACTAAAAAATCTGAAACAACAACAAAGTAGTAGAATATTAAATACACATACAGCATTAGCATTCCTATATTACCAGCAGGGGACAGCAAGGTGACACAAAGGATAAAGTGCTAGGCATGGAATCAGGAAGACCTGAGTTCAAATCTGCCCTCTGACACTTACTAGCTGTATAACCCTGGGGCAAGTCACTTAACCCTATTTGCCTCAGTTTCCTTATCTATAAAATGAGGTAGAGAAAGAAATGACAAACCACTCTAGTATTTTTGCCAAGAAAACACAAATCAGGTCACAAGGAGTTGGATAAGAATGAACAACAATATTACTAGCAAAAATTCCAGCAATGGAGTTACAAAGAAACATCTGAGAGTGTTATCTACTGTGGCACAACTACAATCTATAAAAATCTAACTATAAAAACACTTTGGAGAACTAAAGACTTAAGGTTTTTTGGTTGTCTGTGTGTTTTTGCTATACTATGTATATCTGTCATGAAGATTTTCTTTGTCTTTTAAAAAAATTGTTCACTGAGAGGGAGAGAGAAATGCTTGCAAAAGAAAAAAATTTTTACAGCAGGTCTTAACATTTTTGTGTTATAGACCCCTTTTGTGGTATAGGGAAGCCTATGTACCCCTTCTGCTTTTAAGCTACATAAAATACAAAGATTATGAAAGAGACCAGTTATACTGAAATATAATTATTAAAATTATCTTAAAAGCCAGTTCAGACTCCAGGTTAAAAAACCCCTATTTTAAAGATTACTGATGTCAATGGAAAACAACTTTAAAAAAAAAAATCTATTTTCCTTAATGATATTCAATATTCACTTTCCCAAAATTTAGCCTTAGGAAAAAATCCTGTTTTCAGTATTTCTAATTTATACTTTGTTACTGAATTATAAAATTTCAGAAAAGTCCCTACATGTCTCCGTAGGCCTAAAATTAAAATGTATGGGTTATCTCTACCTGGTGGTGTATTGGATCCTGTTGTACTCCCAACATTCTCTGCTGATAGGGATCTATATTTGGAAGCTGTGAATATGTTGACTGCTGCAGGCCATCTCCTGGAAATCCACTAGAACAAAAAACAGAATGTTGTTTAGAGCCACCCAATAACCATAACAAGGAAACTATAAAGCAGAATTAATATTAAGAGCAAGGTTTTGGACTAATAGCTTCTTAAGATCCTGCCTACCTGTGACTAGTAATCAATATGAATAATTTCTTAATTTTTCTGTATTAAGGCATTACACTGTAATGAAAAGGATGATGAAACTTGGGAGTCAAGAGAGATGTTGGGAGGAAAGAGACCTGTTCTCCAACAAACAAGTTCTGTAACCAAAGGTAAGTCATTCCATCTCTCAAATTTGTAAAGTGGATAATTATAACTAATACCTACCTCTCAGGGTTGTGTTGAGGGATTCAAATGAGATAAGGTATCTATAGTATATTGTAAGTCTTAAACTCTATATAAATGTAATCTTTTCTTGTCCTACATTATTCAACATAGCAAGTACTATTAAAAATATCTGACACGTAATATTACCTATATTAAATTTTATGTGATAGAATTAAATAATTAATAGCAAAAGATAATGGGAAAAAATGATTTCGTATGTTTATATGGAGAAATCAGTCTTTTCTCAGACTTGTACATAAAAACAATCTGCACTTTGTTTTTCTTTAAACAGCCTTAAGTCACTTACAATGGAGGCTGAGGAAGAGGAGAAACAGAAGAATCTTCTTTCTTTGATTCTTCAGCAGCTTCTGGCTCATCATCATAATCAAATCTATCTAATAACTTCTAGAAAAAAAGAATTATTTTTCAATGCTTCCTTTAAAAAAAAAAATCAACATTTGTCTCAGTTAGTCACTAGTTACTATAGCTATTTTATGTTTTTAGAACAAAAGCTTACCTTGGAACCCAGAAATATAAAATACAATATACACACAGATTATTTTAAAGTTTATTTAGAAACCAAATCTTCTGGTAGTAAAAGAGCTAACTTCAAAATTAAAAATTCAGAAAGTCAACTCTTTAAAAATACACAAAATACGATATTAATTTAGCTTATGTACTTACTTTTTGCATGTCGATAGAAAGAAACTACAGGCTCTGTATTATTAAAGTAGTATTTAAACAACAAAACAGCAAATGTGTTTTAAAATGAAATTTGTTCACCACAATGGCATTATACAGGCCAAGAACAAAAATTATGAAAATTCCAAAAAATATATCCCAAAATACTATACTATCTGAGGTCTCTTTTTTTTTTGGTCTCTGGTGAATGACACTAAAAAAGTCAAACAATCTCATTTTATGGCAAGAGAATATTCGAATACTGGTGCTTTTCCTTCTTTCCTGAAACACCACAAATGACTTTCATCTGCCTTGTCAAATAAAAACATTGTCTCCATAAAGATAAGCAACGGCATCACGTAATAAAAACATTTTCTGGTTTAAAAAATGAATCATTATACACTTAGTGAAAATTGACTGAAGTCAACTATTCTGTAAACATAATCCTCACAAAGAGTATACTTGATCCCCTTTATTTCACATGCCCACCAATATATGACTACCAACAAAATTACTGTATTATGTGTACACCTGTACTTAACCTATTCAACTTCCTTTTGTAATAATCTTTTGTCCTTAACAAATAAACATTTGTGATCTAACTTCTTCTTTAAAAATATAATTTATTTTTAACATTCTTTTTTTTTTTTCATTTTAAATTCTGAGTTCAGACTTCCCCCTCACTTCAGTCTCTCCCCCACCCATGGAGAAGGCAAACAATATAATACCAATTTTATATGTGAAATCGTGCAAAACATATTTCCACTGTGATAATTGCTTATACCAATGTCTGCAATAGGATTAATATTTTTCTCTGAAATTGAAGCAATAAAATTAAATTGAGATTAAATATACTTAGAAGGGAGCACATATTTCCAAAGAGAAGTTATTAGTTCAGTATTTCTAAAAATAGCTATTGATATCAAGAATTAACTACAATAAAAACACTCACATTAAATCTGTGATAAAATCTGAAATAAGTTATTTATATGCACTTCTGGAATGCACTAACAGGATGTTTTGGGGGAGCAGATTAGCCCTTCCAATCAGATTTTGATTTTACAATTATTATTCTGTAATCATTGTACATATAGACTGATAATATGGGGAAGATGGTGCAGAAGGCTGCTGAGTAATATAAAGAAATCAGCCTGTGAAAATAATGATAAATTTCTGTGGGCAATAAGGTGGGGTTCAATAGCTCAAACATTTGAGAGCTGATTGAAAAATTAAGGGAAATGGCCTACCTTATCAAATGTAGTTTTTTGCTCAGGTTGGGGAAAGGAAGCTTTTTGTTCAGGTGGTTGTGTCGTTGTAGTCTTCAACTGAGCTGTTATAGCTTGAACCTGAGCCATCACAGAATTATCAATGGCTGGAGACTGGGGTTTTGAAGGTTGTTGGAAAGTTTGAAGAATTTGCTGAAGCTTAACAAATGAGAAATTCAATAAGCTATACGCTGGTAGGTGCATAGTATAAAAAAGCATTATTAAGAAATACAATGAATAGTGAGACAAATTAATACAGGTAGGGAAAACAGACTCTATGTTTCCTTTTGATAAGGTTTTTCACATTGCTCTGTTTTGCACGGGAAAAGAATGTACCACAAAGGTAGAAAGGCAAAATAGCAAAAGGTTTGTGCTCTCTTAAATCAAATTGTAAGAGGAAAAAAAGTAATAAATGGATTGGTACCCCTTCATTTCTTTTCATACATATTCTATCATCTTGTGCTCCTGTAACCTTGGCTCTCTTAACAAAACTGTATCACTACCAACCCTCATCAATGTTAAGGTAGCTCCTTTTATATTTTTCCCCTTGCATAATGCCTTGCTCACAGTAAATATTAAATGTTGGTTTTTGCTAAATTACAATGACCTTTACAAATAAGATATTCTTTTGTGTCCTTCAGTTTTAGTTAGCTTACCTGTTGTCCTTGGGTTGTCTGAAATAACTGGGCCACTGCCGCAAAAGCATCTGAGCTTGGCAACTGTGGCATAGTTGGTACTGAATTTGTAGTGACTTGTGGAGTTTCAGAAGAAATTTTTATTGGGGGCGGAGGTGAACCTATAAGGAAATGAAATAGAAAACTATAACATCTTAGCAATAGTACTTAAAATTTTATCTTTACTGAAGCACTATATTAGTCCTCAACAACTGTATGCTCCTCCAACCCAAATGTTTTATCTATTAAAAAGAAAAGAACTATGTAATTTAATTCATAAGATATAGCCTAAGGTACAGAAGTTTATGTTTTAACAAATACAAATAAATAAAAAGTAACAATAATTACTAGATTTTTATTCTAATAAGTCTAGTAGGGTATTAATTATAGCATATTCAGTTATATGTTTGAGTATTAAGAACTTAAGTATGGATGAATTTCACAAATATACAAATCCAGTCTGTAGTTATCAAACAGCAAAACAAAACAAAATAAAACCCTACATTCTTTCACTTGAGCCAAAGACATATGCTCCACAAAAATCATAACCTGTAAATTCACAGGTTAACATTTTAAATTAGCATACCTTCATTATTAGTAACGTTTTCTGGCACTGAGGCAGCACTAGTAGCTCCTGCTGCCATGTCCAAAAGAGGCTGAATAATTTCAATTTTGAACACTCCATTTTTTTGCCAAAGGTTCAGAACACGAACTATTTTACTCTGTTGGGGGTGGGGGAGAGAAAGACATGCCATAAATGTGTCACAAATAAGACATTCTTAATTATTTGTCATAAAAATGTTTAAAGTAATAGCAGTAACATTTATGTCAATATGGTAAAAAAGAATCTTCTACTATCACACAAATGTATAAAGCATAAGTTACCACGTTAGATCTGGAGTCAGGAAGACCTGAGTTCAAATCTGGTCTAAGACACTTAAGAGTTTTGTGACCCTGGGCAAGTCTGTTTACCTATGTTTATTTGCACACCCCCCCCCCCACACACACAAAAAAAAGGGTGATAATAATAGCACCTACCTCTCAGAGGATTTGTGAGGATCAAATGAGGGGATAATATTTGTAAAGCAACTTTGCAAACCTTAAAAAAATGCTAGCTATCATGACATTAAATGGAATAATAATGGATTTGATTATAAAAGAGGACTATCTTACACATTCAATGACTGAACTTATAATGAATAAAGCTCGATTTTATGTGTCAATGTAATAAAAAAAACAACTGAAATTAAAAATGAGTATCAATAATGGTTATGTAAAGTGAGGTAAATCAAGTCTCAAAGAATTAGAATATACACAGAACAAGCCCATAAACACACACACAAACAATAGACAGAAAAGTCACATGAGAAATGGGAGTAAATAATTTTTATTGCTATTTTGTTAAAAATAACCATATTGCCTCTTAAAGAAATGGCAGAAAATTATATTAATTATGTATAACTATGTATTATGTTAATTTATTAACTAAATTATATTTTAGGTTCAAGTCTATATTTCGCTCGTATTCTTAAAGTGTGTTAATAGGTACTTCTGGCCAACATGGCTATCTGAATGCAAGCAGGCTGATCAGTTCTCCTAGTAAAATTCTGAAAATTAGCACCAGGTCAAATGATGATTAAGAAATCCAATGAGGAACTAAAACAATCTTTTACTCAAAACCACATAAAAATCCAGCCAGAAGCCAACATACAATGGAAAGGAGGGGTGCCAGCATGACTAATAATACCAGCACAGGCAAACAAGTTGGAAGCCTGCGCAATCAAAGAAGGACTAGTCTAAATCTAGAGGCAGAAAAAAACAGAAAGCCCTTCCAGAAAGGTCCACAGAGGTAGGAATTCGACAACAGGGGACTCTGGAAACTACCAGAGCAATATAGAATTGTAGCTACTGTACCAAACGCTGCCACTGAAGTAACACTCAGATGAGAACACCCCAAGGTTCAAAGGTCCCCAGCACTCCATTATGAGATCTCATAGAGGTTTCTGAATGCCCAAAAATATGACCCTCAAAGCAGGGAGGGACCCTAATTCTAGGAGATAGAGGTCAGCATAGGAACCCAGGGCAAGATGAAATAGGGCTAAGTGCATCAATGGGCTGCACATAGTTCTGCACCAAACTGCAATTCAAGAACTAATACCAGATGGATGAGTAAACAAAAGACATTGACCTCTACCAAGAATTATTGTAGATCCAAAGATGCCCAAAGACCCCGCCTAAGAATGAATAACTCCCTAACAACTGTAAGCAGGGACTCAAAGGAAAAAATATTTTCCATAAGGATTACATGAATATCAAGAAAAAAATGAAGCAAGAGATAAAATATGAAATAAAAGCTACACAGGAAAGAACTGGAATGAGAACAAACAGCATAGAAGAGAAAATGGCAAAATTTGCCCAAGTAATGAACTCCGTGAAAATTAGGAAAGATCAAAACGAAACCAATGACTTCCTAAGACAGCAAGAAATATTAGAAGAAAATCAAAAGATTGGAAAAATGGAAAATGTCAGATATCTGATATAAAAAAGAAATCTGACATGGGGCTACTAGGTGACAGAGTGAATAGTCCTGGAGTCAGTAGGACCTGAGTTCAAATCTGGTTTCAGACACTTAACACGTACTAGCTGTGTGACCTTGGGCAAGTCACTTAACCCCAACTGCCCTGCCTTCCCCCCTCCAAAAAGAAAAAAGAAATCTGACATGGAAAACATGCTGATGAGAGATAATTTAAGAATCACTTAAGTTGATGAAAAAAACATGATTTTTTTTTTAAAAGACCTGGACACTAAGTTTTAAGAAATCATAAAACTGCTTATTTCTATTAGAACCTGGTAGCAAAATCAGTATTTATACAAACATTTATTAGGCATTTACTAAAACCTGGTAGCAAAATCAGTATTTATACAAACATTTATTAAGCATTTACTATATTCTAAGCTCTGTGTTAAATACTAGGGATACAAAGAAAAGCAAAAACATAGTTCTACTTTCAAGGAGCTCACTTTCTAATGAGAGAGAAAACAGGCCCTCCTCCTTCCCCCCCAACTATCTACATACAATATATATAAAATGTGAATGGGTGGTGAACTTGAAAGAAAAAGTACCACCAGAGGGAGGTAATGGAAAAGATCACCTGAAAAAAGTAGGATTTGACACGAATCTTGAAGGGAGCCGAAACAAAAATATGAGAAGGAAAAATAATCCAGACATGGAGGCAAGTCAGAAAACAAAGCATCAGGAGATAGGGCATAACGTGTAAGAAAAAACAAGGAAGTGGGAGCGACTTGGTGGCACAGTGAATAGAGCACCGGCCCTGGAGTCAGGAGGACATGAGTTCAAATGCGACCTCAGACACTTACTAGCTGTTGTGACCTTGGGCAAGTCACTTAACCCCAATTGCCCTGCTTTCCTCCCTCCAAAAAGCAAAAAAAACACAACAAGGAGGCCAGTATCATTGGATTATAGGGAACATGGACGCAAGTATATGAACACTGGTAAGTTAGGAAAAGGCTCAATTATGAAGGGCCTTTAAATGACAAAAGATTGGACATTTTTATAATGGAGGTAACGAGGAGATCTTAGAATTTATTATTCAGTAAGGGTGAGGGATAAAATCGTCAAATTTATGTTTTAAGATCACTTTGAAAGCTGACTATAAGAACCACTGGAATAGTGGGAAAGGCAAGGAAGGCAATTAGAAGAATGCTGAAACAATCAAGGTGTGAGGTGAGGAAAACCTGTACCAGGGTGTTGGCTATACAAATGGAAAAGAGATTATATGAGAGGTGTCCTGATGGAAAAAAAATTACAAGTCTTGGCACTGGATATCTGGGGTGAAATCACACTGAGGGTCGAAGACAGCACTAAGGTTGGAAGCCTGGGTGACTGGGAATCCTCCTGAATGGTGGTGCCTTCAACAATGATAGAGAAGTTCAAGAAAAGAGAGGGGTTTTGAACATGTTAATTAACTTTGCAGTGTCCAAAAGGCATTTTATGTTTTCAAGAATGGAGGTCAAAAAAGAAATTAGGGCTAGATACAGATATGAGAATCATATACATAAAAATAACTGAATCCATGGGAGCTGATGAGATCACCAAATGAAATAGAAAAAGTACCCAGGAAAAGAGGGTACTTGATTGACAAGGTCAAAAATTGCAGACGTCAAGAAGGATGAAGACTAAGAAAAGGCCCTTTTGGATTTGACAATTAAGAGATCATCAGTAATTTGGTTTATAAATATATTAAACAACTTGGGATAGAGAGCTGTTCAAGTGTAAGGATGATACTCAAGAAAGTATAGTCATAAATACAACAAACTTCTTGATACTAAAGGAAACATTAAAAGAAAAAAAAGGAAAAAAACTAGAATCTAAGGAGTAAGGGTGCCCCTTAATTAGGGGATTGCAGAACAAAACTGTGGTAAAATAATGTAATAGAGTATTATTAAATCATAAGAAATGAGGAGAGAAAATTTCAGAGAATCCTAGATAGTATGGACTGATATACAGTAAGGTGAGCAGAACCAAGAAAACAATTTACACAAAGACAATAACACTGTAAAGAAAAACAATTCTGAAATGCACTGAACAACCCATGTCTCCTGAGGACCTGTGATGAAAGCATGCTAGTCTCACCTCATCAAAAGAGAAGTGATGAACTCAAGCTGAATAAAGAGATTTTACCTTTCGCAAAATGGCCGTTGTGCGGATTCATTTTGCCTGCTGTGTATTTGTTGCAAGGGTTTGGTTTTCCCCCCTTCTCATTTTTTTAAATAGAGGTATGTTAACAGGGAGAGGGTATACTGGCAACAGTGATACCAAAGAAAGTATTGCTACAGGGAATAAAATAACATTTATGTACATATATGCACACATGCATGCATGCATATGCACACAGAAGAGAAATTTAAAGGGAAGTACAGTCAAGCTAGACAATCTAAAAGAAGCAGGCATTATAAGGTAGAAATTCAGTTTTGTGAGCAATCTTTTTCTGTTCTGCTGTGTACAGGGTAATCATTTTTAATCTGAAGTTTAAGTTCAGAATAAAAAATAAAAATTAAAAAGCTAAGTATATTAACTACTTAAGAATTTTTTAAAACATCAAATAAATCAACGAATCAACATTAGCTACTTGTGTACCAGGACTATACTAGGTACTAGCATAGGTGATACAAAACCAAAAAATGGAATAGTTCCTGTCCTCAAGGAGCTTATTCTTAGTCCAGTATGTATTTCATATTCACATTAAAAAAACTTCCCTGAAAACAGGAATGGTTGAATAAATTGTGATAAATAAATATAATGGAATATTACTATGCCATGAAGAATGGTGAATATAACAGATTAGAAATAGAAACATGAGGGGCAGCTAGGTGGTGCAGTGATAAGAGCATCAGCCCTGGAGTCAGGAGGACCTGAGTTCAAATCTGTCCTCAGACACTTAACACTAACTAGCTGTGTGACCTTGGGCAAGTCACTTAACCCCAATTGCCTTGCTCTCCCCCCCCAAAAATATATATGCATACTCATGCAAAAGAAATGAAAAAAATCGGCCATGTCTGAGAACATATAACTCATTCTGTACCTCTAGTCCATTACCTCTTAGGTGGGAAATAATGTTTCATTATCAGTGTTTCTGAATTCATGACATGAGGTTTGGCTAGAGCTCTGAAACACTTCAATATTGTTTCCTGTCATGTTTTTGTAAATCATTATATACATTGTTCTCCTGGCTTTGCTTTCTTGTATTACAAGGGAGAGCGTCTATCAGGCAGAAGGAAAAAAACGAGTCTTGCTAACTTTAAAAAAATCAATGTCATTTTAACAACTACACAGAAAAAGTAGAAGAGGACACAAAAATAGACAATTATGCTACTACCTTATTAAACATTTCTTTTAAAAATATACTTAACAGAGGCAGTGGCTAGGTGGTGCAGTGAATAGAGCACCGGCCCTGGAGTCAGGGGGACCTGAGTTCAAATTTGACCTCAGACACTTAACACTTACTAGCTATGTGACCTTGAGCAAGTCATTTAACCCCAATTGCTTTGCCTTCCCCCTTCAAAAAGCAAAAAAAAAACCCCACTTAACAGAATTTCAGTTTTTAATAAGAAAGCACTTTTTTGGGTTCTATTTCCTTCATTCCAACACATGTGTTGCTAAATAAAGGTGGTGGTAATCAGGAGACTTCACTGTTAAATTTTTGCTATACAACCTTAACTAGATCATCACTGTAGCAAGGTAATCACTTTTCTCCTGCCTTTCCCTGGCTCATCAAAGGTTATTTCAAAACTCTTCTCTCAAGTCCTCCAAAGCACTTTCCTTCCCCCCCACACTTTCAACTGAAGACCTCAAGACATACTAACATTCCCAATTCTTTGTTCTGTAGTTTGGGTCATCAAAGTATAAACAAATTACTCCTCATCTCTCAATTCTATTTATTTCCCTCTATGACTCCTGATGACATTAAAGTTCTGAGGAGACACCTGTATTATCCCTATTACAATGCTATTGAATATATCCTTGTAGTCCCTTCTGACTGCTCATTTCAACTGACCTTTTCATGTTTCTCTTCATACCTCTTTTGAATGTCAAAGTTCCTTCTCAGGGTTTTCATTAGGAATACTTACTTGAAAGTCCTCCATCTCATTAAAGGTTTGTGTTTTTTCACCTTTCATTTTGATAGATGTTACTGTGGGTGGTAAAACTATCTTTTGCCTTTTGGAATATTGTATTCTAAGTTTTCCTCTGAGTTATCTTGACTGTTTTTTTTTTTGCATTTAAATCTCCTTTTTGGCCGTTTGCATTATTTTTCCTTTAACCTGGGAGGTCTGGATTTGGGCTTTGACATATGTGTTCACTTTAAAATTGCTCACAGGACGTGATTGGTGGATAGTTTCTATTTTTGCTTTGTTCTACGGTTCCAATAGATCTGAATTTTTATTCATGATTTCTTCAAGTGATATTCAGGCTCATTTTTTGGTCATGGCTCTCAGATGGGACTATGATTTTTAAAGCATCTGTCCTTGACTTGTCTCCAAAGATGATTATTTTTGAGATGAGATAGTTTATATATCCTATTTTTCAGTCTTTTGACTTAAAAAAAAGTATTAGTGTCTCATGGAATAATTTTCTGTTTGATTGACTGGAATTTTCAGGTAGTCTGTAACTAGCTGTTAATTCTCTTTCCAAGTCTTTGCTCCAAAGCGCTCATTTCATTTAAAGTATTTTAAAACATTCTTTTAATCTCTTCATTTCTTCCTGGAATTTTACTTGAGCCTGTGACCAAGTTGTTTTTCTCTAAAGTGTTGCTTAAAGGAATTCTGAAGTTTTGTCTTATTTATACTCTATAATTTTTGTCAACTTCCCCTTGCCTCATACTTAATGTAGGAAACTGAGGCTTCCTCTTTACCTTGTCAGCTCTCTTCTCCCTGCTTTACTATGATTAAGGAATATCCCTTCTTGCTGATACCTACCTTTTTCCATCTTCTATAGAAGACTGTCACCACTATTATTCCCTCTCTCTCATATTCAGATTCTGTAATCTGGCCTCTAATCTCATTACTCAAATCAAATTGTTCTCTCCAAAGTCATAAATAATCAATTAAGAAATCTAATAGCCTTTCCTCAATCCTCATCCTTCTTGATCTCAACTCAAGCACTGTCTTCTGCAGGAAGCCCTTCCTATACCTCCCAACTATCAGTGCCTTCTCTAAGGTAATTTTGGATATGTTTTCTATGGTAAGAGAAAGGGAGAGCGGGGAAAAGATGAGGAAGGGAGGAAGGTGGGCAGGGAGAGTAAGAGAAAATGGAAGTGAGAAGTAAATAGTATCTCTCTAATTTGGAAGCAAAATTCTCAAAAAGTGGCTATTTCACTCCTGTCTTTGTATCCCTAGCACATATTGGTTGCTAAGTAAGTGCTTGCTGATTGGTCAGTTTTTTAAATATTGGAGAATTTGTACTTATTGGTGATTAAATTGTAATAAAAATATTTATTTTAAGAAGTATCTAATTCTACTATAACAAATGTGAGATTCCAGATTCAAGTGTCTAGCAAACTGCCTCTGGCCAACATTAAAACCTGTACAAATACTGACAATGTCTAACATTTTTTTCTTAATTCTAATTTAAAGATTTCACATAAAACTCTATTCATAAAATAACACAAAAAAGAGGAAAATTATGGAAATTAAAATACCATTAGGAAACAGAATTAAACCATTTATGAAAACTCCAAATCACTTGCTAATATTATAATTAAATCAATGGGCATGAAGATATTTGAAGCTGAGGTCATAAATAATTGGAAACTATCATGGGAAAATTTTAGAGATTATCTTTAGGAAGCAGAAATAAACAGGAGTTTCATTATGAGAGTTCATGGATAGTTCTGAGATGGTTTGGGGGGTTTTCTGGGGAGAGAGGGAGATAATGAATGGGAGAGAGAAGGATGGAGAGGCCACAGAAAAATAGATGAGGTTTGTGCATTTCAGGTAAAAGTTTAAATTAAATATTATGCCTAACTTTTGATGGAGAGCTAATCTCTACCCACCACCCACCAACTCCACCTCTTGCACAGTACTGTCATTAAGACCAGAATTATCTATTTTTCTTCTTCAATTTTATTACTTATTTTTAACATGCTTTTCTTTGTACATTGAGTTCCAAATTCTCTCCCTCTCCCTCCCAATCTCTCCCCAACTCACAGAAAAGGAAAGCAATATATCAACTATACATGTGAAATCATGTAAAACATATTTTGATATTGGTTATATTTTTTAAAGAAGCAAAAAAAGGTGAGAAAATTATACTTCAATTTGCACTCAGAGTTCAGTTTTCTCTGTGGAAATGGATAGCATTTATTCATCATTTGCCCTTAGGAACTGCTTGGATCACTGTATTATCAGACTAGACAAGTCTTTCACAGATGACCATTATTACAACACTGCTTGCTGCTATTGTGCAGAAGAATCTCCCATTTCTTCTCATTTCACTATGCATCGTTTCATATAGGTTTTGCCATGTTTTTCTGGAACCATTCCCCTCATCATTTCTCATACCACAATAGTTCTCCATCACAATCATATGATACAACTTATTTAACCATTCCCCAATTGAGGGGCATCCCTTCAATTTCTAATTCTTATCCACCAAAAAAAGAGCTTCTATAAATATATTTTTGTACATCTTTAATCTCTTCTGAATACAGATCTACTAGTGGTATTGCTGGGTTAAGGGGAAGCCCTTTAGCCATAGTAACAAATCCTTCTCCAGAAGGGATTGGTCCAGTTCACTACTTGACCAACAGGTGATTAGTATCCTAGTTTTACCACATATCCTCCAGTATTTGTCATTTTCCTTTCCTGTCATGTTAGTCAGTCTCACAGATATGAAGTGGTACTTTAGAGTTATTTTAATTTGCATTTCTCTACTCAACAGTGATTCAAACATTTTTTCACATAACTATAGCTTTAACTTCTTCTAAAAACTGCCAATATATTCATATGCTTTGACCACATTTATCAACTGGCAAATAACACTTATTTTTATAAATTTTATTCACTTTTCTATATTTGAAAAAAGAGACCTTAAAGAAACTTGCTATAAAATTGTTTGTATTATTTCATTACCTATGGTAACTTTTGGGCAAAATACAGTTTTCCAAACTCTTTCAATTAGGTCTATTTTTGTTTTTGCTCTATTTGAAATTGTGGTTACTAAACCCCTGCCTTTTTTACTTAAGCATATTAGATTCTGTTTCAGTCCTTCAACCCTGAAGGTGTCTTTCTATTGCAAGTGTGTCACTTGTAAACATATTGTTGGATTCTGGTTTCAAATACATCCTGCTATTCACTTCCATTTTATGAGTGACCTCATCTCACTTGTGATTACTGTGTATTCTCCTCTATCTTGACTTTCTTCTGTCCATTTTTTTCTTTTTACCCTCTCCCCCCTAAAAGGTAATTTGCTTCTAAGCACTGCCTCCTCTTCTTTTCTCCCCTTCCCCTCCTATTTCACTGTTGGGTAAGAAAGATTTCTATATATTACTTTGATTTTTTTTCCCCAACCCTTTTTGAACCAATTCTGACGAATGAGATTCAAGTTATTACCTCTTGCTGTCTTCTTCCCATCATGTTCCCTACACTGTAAAAGAACTCTAAAAGCCTCTTTTATGTGAGACTATTTCTCCCATTTTACCTCTCCCTTCTCAGTTTCATCTCTCTTTCTAACCCTCTCATTTTGGGGAAGTGAGGAGGAATCATTCCAACATAATCAATACTCATGCCCTTCTAACTCCTCTAATAATGGTAAAGTTTTTATGAGTGAAAATTGAGAAAATCAAATTGATTCTATTCTATAATTGATTTTATTTTCTATCACTACCAACATTTTGTGTAACTACCCAAGTCACATTTCATTTATCTCTGAGTTAACTTTAGAAGTTTAATTTTCCTGCTAATCACTGTTCTAATCTTGTGTCAAGGAAATCTGCTATCCTTGAAAGATGCAGGTGGATATGCTAGGGAGTCTGCTCTGTTATCTCTGCAACACTGGCTTGTAATTCAAGAAACTCTCATCTGTTAACAGTGACACTAGTCACACAAATGGACACTACCAATGAGTTTTCCATAGTGACAAGATGGAGGGAGGGCTCACTGCTAGCTCTGCATTTGAAATTTCTAGTCAATCATATTGTTTCCCACATCTACAATGCTGTACGTTTTGTAACCAGTCATATTGTTTTCCCCATGCTATCTTTTAGTTTTTGGAGGCTCCTCCTTTTAATTCCATAAAAATTATCTGTCAATTACCATTCAGAGTCTTAGCTGAGGAAGCCAAGATTCCATTTATTGGCAAATTCATGCTTTGCTAATAAACTGTGCTTGGAGCTTCGTAACTCAGTTTACCTTACTTTCAATCAGCAACCATGAAGGAACTGAGGGAAGGAGGTTGGTCCTCAGAGCAACCTTGTTCAGTTGGAATTTTCAAGGGCAGGGGAAGGGGGAAAGGAGGAGAGAAGTTCTTCCCAAAGGACTTCACCAGAAACCTCACTCTTCCCTGGATCCCATATGTTATGAGCAAAGGCAAAGTTCCTGAACTGTTGGGGAAGTTTCAACTTTGTCTTGTGGTACTGTTTTGTGTTGAGTGTGACTGATTGGCAACTGATAACCTGTGAAATTCCCCTCAGAAGCCCTTGAAGAACCTTTTCTCTTCAAAGGGTGCTCCCAAATCATCAATGTCCCTTCAGATAAGTCATTAAAGGCCTTTGGGATATTTTTCTTTCTTCAAGGAGGACCCACAGTTCAAGCCAAAGGGATACTTCCCATTCAAGAAGGAGTTGGAAGCTTGGAAACAGAGAAATGTTCCCAGTTGAAAAGAAGCCGACTAAAATCCAGAGTAAAATTAGTTTGAGATATATATAGGCAGCTCTGGTGGCACAGTGGATAGAGAGCTGGGCCTGGAGACAAGAAGACTCATTGGTGTGAATAGCTATGTGACCCTGGGGGCAAATTACTTAACCCTGTTTGCCTCAGCTTCCTCACCTGTAAAATGAGCTTTAGGAAATGGCAAAATCGATCCAGCATTTTTGCCAAGAAAACCCTAAATTGGGTGACAGAGTTGGACACTGGTGAAAAATGACTTTCAATTTTGAAACTGTGCACACTAATTTCTATTACATGGATTAGGAACTTTGTTAGTAAGTGCTTCAGCAGAAAGACTAGAAGGGTGGAGTTTTAAAACAGTTCTCCCGGTTAGCAGAGACCTAACTCTCATAAATCTCTTGTGAAGGATAAAGAGGAAGGCTCTATCAGTAAGTGTTTTTGTGTCTGTCTTGTGAGAATATCTGTGTAAAACAAACGTTTTTCCTGGGAAAAAGAATGTGAACTCTTTTCTGAGTAATTTTCTAAGTCTTCAGAAAGATAGGCTTTTTTTGACTTACATGAATGAGTATGAAGTGAAGGGAACAGAACTAGCAGAATATTGTGGACAGTAATATTTTACAATGATCAACTGTAAACATTATTATTCTCAGCAACAGAATAATTCCATAAGGACTTATGAAAAATGATACCCACCTCCAGAGAAAGAACTAATGGAATCGGAATACAGATCAAAGCATACATTGTTTTTGCTTTTTTTTTTGGAGGGGAGAAAGTAGGGCAATTGGAGTTAAGTGACTTGCCCAGGTCACATGACTAGTTTTTGTGTTAAGTATGTGAGGCCAGATTTGAACTCAGGTCCTCCTGACTTCAGGGCTGGTGCTCTATTCACTGTGCCACCTAGCCACCCCAAAGCACACATTTTTAAATTTTACTTTGATTTTGGTTTTTGATCTGTGTTCTTTCACAAAATGACTAATATGGAAATGTTTTACATGACTAAATACATAGAACCTATATCAAATTACTTGCTTTCTCAATGAGGGAGAAGGGAAGAGAGAAAGGGAGAGAATTTGGAACTCAAAATTTAAAAAAAAAAAAAGATTGTTAAAGATTATTTTTACATGTAATTGGAGAAAAATATGTATGCACATTTTTTTTTGGCGGGGGGGGGGAGGGGAGGAAGATTTTTTTCTACATTTGAAAATGCTGACCAAGTTGGAGAATATAGAGATAAAGACAGATAAGAGGAGACAGAATCTTTGTTAACTAATCTATAGATTTATGGCGTTTTAAGCTAATTTGAGACTATATTTGTGAATGAATTTCTAAAGTGTTGTTTAAATGTTTTAGTAAATTTTCAGGTAACACACTGTACAAACTATTATTTTAAGGAAAAATGAATTGTGAAAGTTACGTGGAAACAACAATTAGATCTTTGTCACTCTTTCCCTAGAGAGAGAAGTTTATTATCTTAGTACTAAGGGAAAAGGTTTTTTAATTCCTTCTTTATCATGAAAAGAGAAAAGTTTGTTAAATTAGGAGTAATTAAAGAGTAATTAAATTTTAATTTGGAAGAATGTTTTGGTGACTCTGATGTATTTTCTTCTGTGAATGATAGAACTACTTGCTTACGTAACAAGAAGCAAGATTCACCAAAAATCATTGGATAAGACCATGCATTATTAAGCTTTTAAAAACCTCCAAAGGCAAGAGTATTGCAGTTAACTGGGGTTGTATAAAAAAGCATTCTGTCAAATTACAAAGAAGAACTTCAGTGGAGTGAAGAATAGTTTTACAGATAGTGTGGGGTCACAATATAAAAGGTGAACAGGGTAGGTAGGTCCTTTTTTAAAGGGCTTTAATCAAAGTCCACTGGAGGGATATTGAAAGAGAGAGAAAGTTAAGTTTAAGCAATTAGGGTTTGAAAAAATAAAAAGAAGTTTTGCAAAGAGAGAGATTTAAGGGAAATTTTTCATCTCTTGAGATAAAAAGGATAAAAAACATGTGGTTATTCTTTATTATACAGAAATTATTGTATATATTTGGAACATGGATTTGAGGGTAGTATGCCAAAATTCTGTCCTTGAAGGACCCTGAGAATGGTATATTTTAGTTGTTATATGAGGAATATAAAATCCTTATGGACCTTAAGAGCAGGGTGATGGGAATGAAAGGCCATCATATAACATCTCTCCACTTTAAAAGATAAAGAAGTACAGAGAACAGCAGACGCCTCCAGGAAAGGTGAGGCCGCATTCTTTATGTATTTGAGTAGGTTTTGGATGAAAAAACAGAAATAATTGATTTGGCTCTTTAAGTGATTTAAAGGGAAATAAAAAGAATGTTTTGGGGACTTCATTGTCACCAAGGATCTCTGAAACTGAGCTAACTGATAACAAGGAGTTCTAAATTTTGAAGCACTACTGAATAATAGCCCCTGGGAACATTTTTTTTTTTTAAGTTTTAAATGTTACCATCAGTTATTAAAAATCCAGGTTTGATTTGGAAGAAATTTTGCTCTGAAATAGGATAATTGTGGTAAATTAGAATTCAATGAAAGCTACATTTACTATTTGACATTAAAATCTGGTTTCAAATATGTGACCTTATGTCACCGTAAAACAAGTGCTCTTACCTCTATTTAGCTCAGTTCCTTGATTTATAAAAGGAATGATGACCCAGGAATTGTTGTAAGGATCAAAATAATATAAAATGATTGTGAAATGCTTAACATGGTGCCTGGCATATGGTAAACACTATGTAAGTGTTAACTAATTTTGTTATTAGTTTAATTGAATATAATTACCCCATACCGGGAAACTCCATATTGGGTTTTTTATGTGATTAGTATAAAACACTAAAGGCATAAAAAGGAATGATTTTCTATAAGATAATGTGGAAATGCATTTGAATGAATTGATGTCATCTAAGTGGTAGTCAGTTTTATGATATTATGCATATTATTATTAATATTGCATATTCTAAATTGCCTTATACTGTGAATTTTGGGAGAACATTATACAAGAAATATTGTTAAGTAAAGGCAATTGTATCACTGGAAAATTTAATTATTTTAATCTAGATACTATGAAATTATTAATTCATTAGAGGCTAGTGTTATAATATTAGAACCTATCAAGGGTTTAATTGAGTTTATTTTAAAAGGAAAGAATAATCATCATTTATTTTGTGGGAAAAGTACAGAAAAAACCTTGTAAAATCTCCTTTGTAAACCTGTCATGTTTCTTGGGACCTTCTGCTTTGGCAAGGTCATAAAATTTTATCAGCCCTATGAAATAATTTACTCAATTTTACGAAATTCCAAAATAATGAATTAGTTTACTTAAGAAAATAGGATCTACTCTTCCACTCCTTGTGAAGTGGGAGAGGACGGAGATTTACAAGTTTACTTAACAGTACAGAGTGAGTTTCTTCTTGAGATTATTTGGTTGTCACTTATGAAAACTATTAAACTATACCTGTTAATAAATATTGGAGTTACATCTTTGGACCAACTCAGTAGCAATACATCCTTAGATTCAAAGATTTTATTTTGCCTTACAGATAAATAAGCAATATGAACATCTGTTTATCTGGAAGCATTCCCTTATGGTTCTTGAATCAAATCACATATTCACTATACATGTGAAACTGCAGAGTGTGATTAATTTTTAAATGCTTCATTTGGACTTAATAAAATCTTAATAATAAGGTTTTATATGTGCTTATTGTTAATAACCACTGTGACACGAATACAACAATATCTTAGCCCTAAGTTGTGATTAGTGAAATTTTGCTCTTTGAGGTATATTCTCTTGGGACTGCAAAGTGTTCGAATTCAGGTAAAAATGTCTCAAGTATCATTAAGTCTTTCTGTGCCACCATTTGAGGAAAATGTCACAAGCTTCTCAAAAAGAATATTATCTTAGAACTACCATAGGCAGATGTCTGCAGGTGCGAGAAGTTGGGGAGATTACTGTGGCATAGCCTAAGGGAAGGTACTCTTGACTCACTTTCCAAACCCTTGTATTTTTTTTTAACAAGACTTGTTTCCCACTGGATTCATACTAAGCCTGGCTATGATATCCTGTGAATAATGTGAACCTCTGGTGCATGGATGACATTTTATAAAAGTTAACTATAAGTCTTACTTGAAATCAAATGGAACTAAAGATGCTTCATCCTATTTTATTTATGTTAAATTATTCTGTGTCCTGAGGCTTAGGGTCAGCTGATGTTTTTACAACCATGTCATCACTTCCTTTCATAGCAATTCTCTTTAACCATTGCAGATAAAACTGCAAATTTTTACAATATGAATTTTTGTTATTGCAACACTCCAGCACCTGTGCACTGCTATAACAGGATTAAGGATGTTATATATAAATTTAAAATTTCTCTACAATTATCAGTGTAACTTATCTTAAATTTCTCTCTCTCTCACTCACACACTCACACACACACACACACACACACACACACACACACCCTTCACCCTCTGACATTCTCTGAAGTTTCAGATAAATTATGGGTTCCTAATGTGACATTCTTATAGCTGTCATAGAAGCAGAACTGTAAGGTTTCAAGTGCTTTTCATCAATGAGCTACTTATGTGAAAAGCAAGTATCGGGCAGCTAAGTGGTGAGGTGGTCTGGAGTCAGGAATATCCGAGTTCAAATCTGGGCTCAGACACTTATTAGTTGTGTGACCCCTGGGGCAAGTCATTTAACCTTGTTTAACTCAGTTTTCTTATCTGTAAAATGAGTTGGAGAGGGAAATGGCAAATCATTTCAGTATTTTTGCCAAGAAAACCCCCAAATGGTGTCACAAAGAATCAGACATGACTGAATTGACTGAACAACAATAAAACTAAATTGTACCGCGACCAATTACTAGCAGATTTGAGCAGAATTACCCAGAAATTTCTACAAGTAACTTGGAACCTGAGAAAAATCTATTTAAGACAAAATTCCTTTAGCACTGCCCTAAAACTGAGACCAATTCCAGAATGTCCAAGAAAAGATATTTCCAGGGATCAAGTAACTACACAGGACTTCTGAGATACAAGATAAAATGTGCTGATTAAATGGGCATTGGGAGTGGGTTACTAGGATACATATAGACTTGATGTTAGTTAATACTAATCATTATTGTATTATTTTGGCCTTGTTTTACAGTATCTACAGTTGCTGAGTTTTCTTGGGGACATGTAAATCACCCTCTAAAATTAATCCATGGTTTTGGATATACTTACTATGGCTTGTGATATAATTAGTCTCCTTGTTTTTACATTAACCAATCAGGAAAAACTGTTACTAGCTTCAGAAAATCCAACAAGTTATAGGAGAAATGTACCTATCCATCATAGGTAATTCCTGATAGAAATCCTCCTCTTTAGTTCACTTAGTTCACTTAGCTGCAGGGAACTGCAGGTTAGCCACCCTTAGTAAGTGCGCCCTTACTGCCCTCTGTCTTATTAATCTCTTAAGATTTTGCTTTAATTGCTATTTTAAAGTCTCTTCTAAACTTGCACCAGAGAACCTTATGTTAGTGCATGCTACTAATAATGATATAAAAAAATCTTATACAACTAGCTTACAGGCAAGTGAACTACGAAAACGTAACTCCTACTGATCAAAGACGGGAACTGAAAATGAAGAAAAAATCAACTCTATTCTGTCACTGATTTCATTTTGTATCACTACCAACATTTTGTGTAACTTAAGTCACATTTCATTTGTCTCCAAGTTAAGTTTGGAGGTTCAGCTTTCTTAATCTATTCATTATCCCTGAGTTAACTTTAGAAATTCAGTTTTCCTGTTAATCACTGTTTTCATCTTGTGTCAAGGAAATCTGTTATCCTTGAAAGATGCTGGTGGATGCCAAGGAGTCTGGACTGTTATCTTTGCAACACAGGTTGCCCTTAAATAAAGTCTGGTCTGTCATCACAGTGACACTAGCCATGCAGATGGACACCACCAATGAGTTTCCCATAGTGAGAAGATGGAGGAAGGGGCTGTTGCTAGCCACACATTCCAATTTGAAGCCAATCAGATTGTTCCCCATATCTATGACGCTGCCTTCTAGTTTTTGGACATTCCTCTTTTTTTCTATAAAAATTATCTGTCAGTTGTCATCCAGGGTCTTAGCTAGCTGAGGAGGCTAAGATCCTGCTTTACTGGCAGATTCGTACTTTGCTAATAAACTGTGACCTGAGTTGTGTGTCTCAAGTTTACCTTAATTACAGTAACAAGAGTTTACATGAATCATTTTTAAAATCTTAATCTCTTATAATTTCTCTTTCATGTTTACCTTACATGATCTTTCGCTGATGCATTTTTCCAGGTGAGTTGTTTTCCCAATGAGATATTTCATGTTTTCTTCTATTTTTTTAATTCTTTTGACTTGTTCCTTGATGTTTCATGAAGTCATTAGCTTCCATTTGCCTTCCCAATTCTGGTTTTTAAGTAGTTCTTTTCTTTAGTGAGATTTTGTACTTTTTTCCATTTGGCCAATTCTGGTTTTTAAGAAGTTCTTTTCTTCAAGGAATTTTTGTTGCCTCTTTTGCCATTAGGCTGATTCTGTTTTGCTAATGTGATATTTTCTTCAGTATTTTTTTGTGCCTCTTTTACCAAACTGCTGATTCTCTTTCCATTATTTTCTTGCATCATTCTCATTTCTTTTCCCAATTTTTCTTCTACCACTCTTACCCCTTTAACTCTTTAAAGAATTCTTGTTGGGCTTGGTTTGAAGTTGTATTTTTCTTTCAGGCTTTGGTTCTAACTATTTAAGTGTTACTATCTTCTTCTGAGTTTGTCTTAGTCTTCCCTTCTACCACAGTAGCAATTTATGATTACATTCTTTTTTGTTTCTTATTTTTCCAAACTATTCCTTGACTTTGAACTTTATGTTGTGCTCTATTCACCTTGGGGTGGGGAGGTACCCTCCCAAGCTTCAGACATTTACATGCTACTGTTTTCAGAGCTAGATCTGGTGGTCTGCATGTTTTTAGTGCTTCCAAGGTGGTATTAGCTAGGAGAGCTGCAGTCATGGCTCTCCTAGTCTATGCTCTGGTCTTTATTCAGGAAAGGTCATTGTTCCCCTACAGCTAAATGTACTCACTAGCCCTTGAACTGAGATCAGGTCCCTTGTTCCCCTGCTGCTATAAGCATTGGCAATCCTCTTGGCTCTGGAACTGCACATGGGCAAGAGGGTTGCCAATCAATGCCAGCTGCACCTAGTTCCAGCAATGAAATTCCCTGTAATCTGTGACAATTGTTCAACCCCTTACCACCTCTGACCCAAGAGTTCCAGAAGGTGCTGCCGTGACTACCTATGTACACTCCAGAAAGGCCTCTCTATTCCAGTGTTATAGAGCTCTCCTACTGACCTTCTTCTAAGTTTTGTTAGGGTCAGAAAATGTCTCCTCCTGGCCTTTTGTCGGGTTTGTCACTTCAAAATTTGATTTGAGACATTATTTTAAAGTTGTTTAGAATGAGAACACAGAGAGTTCAGCTGGGTTGCTGCCTCTAATCTACCATCATGACTATCCTTCAACAATTTTCCACAAAAATAAAACTATAGAACACATACAAATAAATCCCTAGAATAGTGATGTTAGTACTAATAACTGACATTTAGATGGTGATTTTAATGTCTTAAAAGGCTTTATAAGACAGAAACAATAGTACACTCTATTGGTCTAATCATTATGGAAAGCAACCTGGAATTACAGAAAGACACTAAAATATTTGTTCCAGAGATTTCACTGCCAGACATCCCAAGGAGGTCAACGGCAAAAAGGCACCATATATATTAAAATATTTCTAGTTCTTTTGGAAGTAGTAAAAAAAAAAAAAAAAAAAAAAAAAAAGACCCTGAAAATAAAGTAGATGTCCTGGGGAATGACTAAACTAGCTGTGGTATATATTATCATGCTTTAAGAAACAACAAACGTGATGACTGTGAAGAAATGATCCCACCTGAAATAAGCAGAACTTGCAAAATAACACAATGATTACAATAACGTGGAGAGAACAAAAAAAAAAACCATTCAAAAGTGAATGCTATGAAATTGTATAATGATCAAGTTTGGTCCCCAAAAAGAGATAAAAGAACGTATTGTTTTTCCTTCTTTACTAAGGTGGGGGACTACATATGTGGAACATAGATGTCAAGCTTTTTTGATCCATTAGCTAGCTATACTGAACTGTGTATGGTCTTTTTTATTCTTTGTCTTAAAAGACAGCTCTCTAGGTTGGGGTTAAACACATTTGGAAAATTAGTGATGTAAAAAGAAAAGATCAGGGTAAGAATAGAGCCTGGACTTGTGATTTCATTGATATAGCTATCTCTCAGATGAGCAAACTCCCTCTACAAACACACACCAGTACTTTTGTAACTTCTAAATTTAAAAGACTTGTCTAAAACACTGAGAGGTTAAGTGAAATGCTCAGGGTCAAAAAGCCAACATAAGTCAGAATTAAGAACTCGAACTTCTTGGTTTCCAGGTCACTTCTCTATTCACTATCCTAAGCTGCAAATAAAGATACCAAATGATTATATATATACACACACACACACTTTAAAATATTGATTGAAAAAAAGCTTTGTATGAATTCATTTTAGATTTATATCAAGAAGTAGGTCTATTCTTGGTTATTATTGTGCCCATTTTAAAAATTAAGAAGTCAAAGCTCATAAAATATCATTTTTACAACTGTTTGTTCATCACTAACATAGCTAGTGTTAGAACCAATATTTTCTGATTCCAAGTGTAAATGTACTTATTCTCTCCCCAACTAGATTTAAACCGAAACTATTGTATATCCATTTCTTCCTTTATCTTTCCACAACACTGAGAAATGTTTCCACAACTTAATACTCTGGAGAATATCACAATAAAATAATATGGTGTAATGGTAATGGTAATTTTTAAGATCTTCCCTGCCCCTTAATAAGCCTAAGGGAATCTGAAGACCTTCTATGTTTTGAAAATATACTCTGCCCCCTAATAGGCTGAATGTAATCACATGAAGCCCTGGTGGGAGGAGTTTGCTGAAGGGTGGAACGGAGCCCACAGGAAGCTGGGAGTCAGAGCCCCCTAGATGTTTGGGAGTAGAGTTTGTTTCTGAGGGAGACAGAGAGGCTTGTGAGTAAATATTGGTCAAATAATGGTTTGTGGGAAGGCTAAAGGATCGTGTAGCTCTCTGTCCCATTATGGCTTATTAACTTCTTTGCTACTATGATGGAATCGGCTTACTGGTTTTGGGATTCAGTTTTCTGGTGTCTGAATAAATGCTTTGCTTCTGTCTTCTATATGGAGAGTCTGTTATATTTTGCAATCAAGCACCATTGCAGGTATATTTATAGTAATTGTGAGCACTGTGAATATTGCATTGGTGCTATATATGGCCTGTCTGCTAGACAATATACAATTTAAAGACCTTCAGAGAAGCATAAAAAAATGTCAGAACATATGCAATGGAAACCTAGTGTGGCCCAAGAGAGGGATCAGAGCTAACACCATTCAAATAGTAAGCTTATCTAGTTCATGGCCACTTGAATCTGTTAATTACAAGATTGCTGAGCAAAGTAATTTTGGGGTGATGTCTCTAAATGAATCCAATCTTGTTTTTAATATATACATGGCAGATACATCTTGGTTAGAAAAGAGCCCTTAGAGAATCATTTTTGTCTCCACTGAGTCAGTGCTTTTTCATAATCAACAAACACAAATATTATGATCTTCTATTTTCTGAACCACTCAAGTGAACTATGTAGTTTCAGAAAGTATAATATGCTGTAGAAAGTTATTAGTGAGAATCTTCCTCATTTCTTTACTGTTTTGAAAGATAATACCACGTCTCTGAGATAGAAGAAATGCAGCTTTAGAATCCTGCCTGAGATAGTTTCTGCAACTTAAGTTTCCTCATTTATAAGATGGGGAAATCATCTTCTTCACAATGTTGATGGAAGAAAGCAAATGGTATTAACATAGTTTATCTGTGTCCTTAGAAATGCTAAAAATTGCTAATACTCAGAGAAACACAAGTAATAAATTGGCAGTGGATGGCAGGGCATATCAAAAAATAAGCATAATAATTTACTCCTTGCTTGGAATTAAGAACATGACAATTTTTTCCCTATACTTTGACCCAATGATTCTTTTACTGGTTTTATACTTTACAGAAGTTACTGACATCAAGAAAAGACCTAACTGCACATAAAATTATTGCTAACAGCATTATCTGTAATAGCAAAAAGTTGAAATCAAAGCGTATGCCCAATAAATGAGAAATTACTGACCCAATTATGGCATATAACTAATGAAATACTCTTGAACCCAAAGAAAAACAGTGGATGAATTCCTGAAAATACAGTAATATTTGTATATTGTGATTCAAGTGAAAGACAGCGGAATCAAAAGAATATAACTATTAGTTGCAACTATATAAGTGACAACTATAAATGACGAAACTTAAATTATACTTGCTGGTCCTAACTTAGAAAAACTAAAACAGGCATCTTACCTTTCCCTTAACAAATGTTATCCTTTACTTCAGTCACAACCACTATTTCACATTGTTTTATTCAACTATTTTCCAAGGACTTTTTACTTTGTTAAAAGGTTAGCTTTGAGTTTTTGGGGGTGGAATACAAACTGTACCTTCCTCCCCACCCAAGTAGAATATAAAAATTTTCTGAGGTCAGGGACCATTTTCATTTTTTTTCTCCATATGCAAAGTAGTGTCTGGCACATATAATCCCTGATGCTTAGTAAATGGTCGATGAATTAAACTGAAATCCTATGTGGTAAACACAATACTTATCAATAAAGAAAATGTAAGTTAAGTGCCTCGTAAATCTTCGAGTGCTAAATGTATCCAAGGATACATTGATTACTATTTCATCAATGATGCTCTCAAATGTATAAAAGAAAAAAATTTTTTTACAGAGATAACAAGGTAGGCATATGGGTTCTTAGTTTTTGATGTCTTATCAACTTTTCCATTTGATATTTTCTGACCCTCTCTCTGATATGTGGACGAACAATCCTTGGACACCATCAAAATTGTGTTGCTTCTTACATGTATTTTCTGTTTGGTCAGGTCTAGTCACTATTCCCGACTTTACCTCCTTAATGCTGTTATGCAGTTATTGATGAGAACAGAGCCCCACAGAAATACTACCACATCTGTTTTACTGGCAATCCTCCCAATTTAATCTATAAATGCACTATGGATTATCAAATTTTGTAACAAGCTATTATATATCATCTTGTCTCCCTTTCATTACTTCTCAATTTTGTGAGATTCATTATCTTGTATCATACTAACAATAACAGTAGCATTTATATAGTGCTGTAAAGTTTGAAAAGTGCTTTAGATGTTATCTCGTTTTGTCTCCTTTTGTCCTTAAATCAACTTTGTGAGGTGCTATCACCTGCATTTTACAAATAAGGGCAACTGAGACTGAGAACATATTACTCTTTAATGTTTTGAAAATGAACTTGTATTCCAAACATGTTGATCTTTGCTGTCCCATTTTTGTTTGGCAAGGAGATCAGTTACTTCTCAGAGGCTATTTCAAGCTGGCCTCCTCAATGTGCTGTTTTACATTAATTAAACGTCTATAAGAAATGGTGATCATTTGAATTCATTTTTCACTTTAATCAATTGCCCACTTTTTTGTCAACAGCTTGCTGGCAATGCAGTAACTGCATGTAGTGACTATTCAATTTTATCTTCACTTCTAATTTATTGATTTTACTTCTTTGCTAGCTGATGACTGGACAACTTGAAAGTGACTAGAAATTAACAGGTAAGTTTTTGAGATGTCATTTGGTACTTATCACAGTTAGTTCCTTCTCTCTTCTTTACAAGAGTACTCATGATATACAGGTATGAGAATTATGAGGAGTCTTTCATCTTCAATACATTTACCCTTCCCTATGCCTACTTTGGCAATGAAGCCATGTCAAACACTGATTTGGTCAAAATTTACTTATCTAATTATTTAAAGAATTTATACCCTATTTATATAAAATCAAATTTGCATAGAATTTAATAGAGGAATGTGACAGATAAGGCAAGAAAAAAAAGAGGGAAGGTAACATTAACTTGACATTTACTTAAACCTTTTGGTTTGTAAGTTATGTTTAAAATAAAGGTAGCATATGATATTAAAGTAAAAAAGTTACAAACTAGTTAACAAGCTGAGAAAAAATTAAGTAAAGTGGTTCTTTTATGGCATTAAAATTCTGACTGATTTTTCATAAGGGTTATAGGATAGTTCACATTAAGAATCATGTTTGCTACTTCAGGGACAATAGATAAGAAAAAAATGCTAGGAAGTAAATTCCTTAAGGAAAGAAATTCCTTAAGGAAGTAAAGTCTTTAAAAGTTTAACAAAAAGAGGATTAGGTAATGAAGTAACAGGACAAAGTGGAAGCCATACTGAGTGAACTCTAGGACCAAAGAGTCAAATAAAACTAGCCAAGAAAAATAAAAAGGTATAACCTTGATATAAGCAGAAATTGGCTTTTTCCAGTACAGTGAATGTAGTAGTGCAAGGTATCACCATATTTCATGTGAGTTAATATTTGAGAAAAGAGTTAAAGAACAACAAAAAACTCATGACCATAATTTTGAAAAGGTAGGCTGAATAAACCACCCCACAGGTCATTTAGTCCTATATGAAGATTTCCTTCTCCAACACCCCTAAGAAATAATCGGTCTTTCAAAATAAGCTTTCTGTATGTAGCATAATCATGAACTAGTTGAAAAACATCAAAATCAAGCCACACTTTTCCAGTGTATGCTTATTAAATTTCAGCTTATTACCCTTTGACTTCTGAGGGTTCTTTGCAACCTGTCATTCAACTTGTCAGCTATTCCTCCTAGTTTTGTGTCATGTGCAAATTTAATACCCCAGTCACCAATCAAAATGTTGAACAGCATAATGTCAAATCATATTCCGGGTACAGTGTACTGGGGATTTCCCTTCATGTTGGCTGAGGTTCATTAATTATTATACACTTGTGAATCCAGTATATCACAAAGCCCACATCTCTCTACACTGTCTACAAGGGTAGCATATGACTGGTCCATAAAATGTTAAAATTTAAGTAAAATTATCTATGGCATTCACTTGATCTACCACCAGTAAGAAAAAAGAAATCAATTATCAAAAACATTTATTAAGCAATTAAAGTGTGCTTTTATACAGAAAAATACAAAATGTGTACAAGGGAAAGAGGGCACTATGAGTTGTGAGAATTCACAAGGCTTCATATAGAAGGTGATGCTTGAGCTGTGTCTTGAAGAAAAGTGAAGATTTCTGAGACGGAGGTGAAGAGAGAATGCTGTCCAGGCACAGGATTTTGGGGGGGACATGGAGACAAGAGGACAGGCAACTGTTTGTGAAGAGAGACAGCCAGTTTGACCGTTACCACAGAATTTGGGAAGGGTAATAAAGTATAATGAGATTGAAAGGGTAGATTGGAGCCAAATTGTAAAGCTGTTAAAAGCCCAACAGGAGTTCAAGTTTTATAACAGAAGCAACAGAAATTAATTTATTCTAGGAAAACCTTTCTTTGATGAATCCATGCTGGATTTTACTGATCACTCGTTCAATTTCCAAATGATCACAAACAAACCCTAATTAGTTCTAAAGGCTCCAAAATTTCTGCCAAGAATTACTGGCCTATGGTTTGTAGTCTCTATTGCCTTCTCTTTTTTTGAAATTGGAGGCATTTGCTTTTCTTCAAGTCTTGTGACTTCTCTCATTTCCCAACATCTTTTAATGATAAATGACAGGATCAGTAATTATAGCTGCCAGTTATTTCAGTATCCTGGGATATAGTTCACATGATCTTCCCAACAAAAACAAAGTTTAATTGGAAGGAAGGTCATGCTCAGTATATTTCCATAAAGCAAAGTTACATAAAAGATGGACATTTTGAAAAATGGAAAGAAAACCCTAACTTTTTCATTTAGTTCATGGAGAACTAAATTAGAAGATCTGGAATGCCATCCAAAGGACAAAGACATGACTGTGTTTAACAGACAATCGACATTATTAAATTTAGATAAAACATTCAGAATCCACAAGATTTCAAGTTCTAATTTTTAAGATTTAAACTATACCTTATCTTCAGATGGACAGAGATATAAATACTGGAATGTGGCTGTTATATTTTTAGAGAATCTTGGCCCAAAAACATCCTTGTCTGTTCCAAACTGATGACGAGACTGCCGCACGATTGAGTCGATCACGTACAGCCCTGGAACCTTGTATTCCGGTTTACACTGCAAACACAAAGGCGGCCAGGGATTATTACCGGTGCCGTGACTCTGGACGAGTCACTTAAGTTCTCTTCATACAAACACACCCACTTTAATGAAGAAGCCAGATAAAAAAACAATAACAACTATCAACCTTTCTGTGCGCCGCCAACAACACAAAGCAGGAAGAGAAAGAAACTTCTTTCGAAATAACCACAGAATGTTTAAAACCCTTTAAGTTCACCTACCAAGACAAAGAAATCATAAACATACAGCTATAAAAGACCTTTTACAGAAATGAAGACCAAAATAACTGGAGAGATATATTATTAACTGTTTATGGTTAAATTGTTCTAATATAAAATGATAATACTACCTAAATAAATTTATTTAGTACCATACCAATTAAAATACCAAAGATTACAAAGCTAAGAAAAAATAGTAATGAAACTCATTTGGAGGGCAAGAATCTCAGAGGAAGTAATGAAAAAAAGGAGAGGGAGAGAAGGTGAGCTAGTTGTATCAGACATAGGAAGCTACCCTACAAAGCAGCAATCAACAAAATTATTTGGTACTAGTTAAAAAACAGAAAAGTCTATCAGCAGAACAGGTTAGGTAGCCACGACCCAGAAGCAACTGAACAGCATGGCAGCTAATAAATCCAAAGACCGATGTTAGGAAAGCCAGTCTGGGAAAAATTAAGTTTAGATCTCAAACCCATAACATATACCACAACGTGCCTGAAATGCATATATGATCTAGCTCTAAAAGGTCATAACATTAACAAATTATAGGAACAGGAAAGGAGATACCCTTAACAAGTATAGACAGAAAAGTTTTTACCAAACGAGGAAGAATAATCACAGGAAATAAAATGGACAATTTTGATTACACAAAACTAGAAAGCTTTTGCAAACAAAAACAATGAAGTTAGAAGCAGAAGATGAACAACTCAGAAAAAAATCTTTGCAATAATCACAAACGTTGAGCCTTTGTTCATCTCTAAGATTGAGATATTCTTTATAATCCTAATCTTCACAAGGCTGCAACAAAGGCACAAATGATATTTTGTTTTGATAACTATAAACTGAGTATTTGTAAACTATGGCATCAGCCTACCCTTCCAAACTTAGAACTCTTCTCAACATTCCTATTCAAAATTTTATTATATGGTTACTTTTACTATTTGTAGGGTACCGTGCTAGGTGCAATACCAAACATATTATTCCTTCAGGTCCACAGGTCAACCCTAAATTTTCAAAAATACCATTTCTGAAATATATCTTTATTTAAAACTCTACAATATTTCTCTGTTGTCTAGCATATGTTATATGTGTTTGGTCTAGTTTTGCACATCTAACAACTGACATAGCTTTTCTCATTGGATTTAGGATCAAATCTTAACTTTGCCTATAGGATATGTGACAAGTCTTTTTCCTTCTCTGAGCTTCAGTTTTCTCATCTGTAAAATGAAAGGTCTGGGCTATATGACCTCTCATTTCCTTTCTGGTTCTAAATCAGAGGGGTTCTTAACCTGGGGTCCACACATTTCTCTTTTTAAATATTTCTGTAACTATTTAAACATAATCAGTTTCCTTTGTAATATTTTTAAAAATTTGTGTACATTTAATAACACTGTTCTGAGGAGCCCATATGTTTCGCTAAATAGCCAAAGGAATCCTTAAGACAAAAAAGGTAAAGAATTCCCGCGGTGCTAACCACCACCAGTGGGAGTTTCTTCACCAGTTACCTGTACCAGAGAAATCAATGGTCCAGTCCTTATCAGGGTAAGTAGGAGCATGCAATGCCTTTTGCACTGGTGGTATGGTTAGCTAATTTAACCAACAAACATTTATTAAACACCTACTATATTGTTATTATTGTAGCCAGGCACTATGGCAGCGATGGGGGGATACAAAAACAAAAATCAAATAATCCCTGTTCTCAAGAAGTTCATGTTCAAAGTCAGGGGAGAGGGCAGAATTAAAGAAGAACAAGTAGAGAGAAAAACAAAGATAAATAAATAGAGGGGAGACAGAGATGAATGTAGTAGGGAAAAGCAAAATGACACCAAGAAGGGTACCACTCATAGCTATAATTTTATCTTACAGAGATATTGCAAAGAATGACTTGAAAGAAAAACTGAATTCTTTGTAAAAATATACCATGATGAACAATTTACAAAGTAGCCACAATGACATAAAGGAAAACAATATTGAAAGCATTTAGAATTCTGATCAATTATTGATTTCAGAGGATTAACAATGCAGCATACTCTGCCACTAGGAAGAGAAGTAGCAGACCATATGGTTCACATATACATTTTCATACAGAAGGGCTTTAGCGGAAGGAGGAAGGTCATAGGGAAGGGACAATCATATTCACAAAGAAAAGTTCATCCATAAGACGTTTAAAAAAAAATAAAACATAAGCATATAACCTTATAATAATAAAATACAGTCATGTATTATGTAATTTAATCAAATTAACACCTAAACAAGTAAAAAGTAGCAGAGCATCAAAAATTTTCTCTTATTTTATACCTACTATAAAAAAAAGTAATAGACATTGAAATGTATGTGGATTATTGATACTTTTTTGATGAATACTGACAAGAAACATGAAAATATTTTCCCTAAAAAATTATGTTGAAATTAAGGTAAAATTATATTAGCTAAATGTGCAAAGTAAACATTCCAGTTACTCTTATGACCACTTCACATGTTATAACCACAAAATAAAATGATTTTGAAGATTTTTTCAAAAAAAAAACCTTTAATTCACAGACTGAGATTCACTGAACATACTAATTACAGGCAGAAAACACTTTTAACAGTTATTTTGGAACATTGAAGATTTCATTCATTAAATTACTCAACTTCTCTGGGGATAGCACAAAATTGTAGAAAACAGTATATTTAAATAAGTAAAACAAGACAAAAATAAAATTGAAATTAAAAACCCAAAGAAAAAAGTTAGTTACCTTCTTGATGAACTTTTCTACAATCTGGACTACATGCTTGTAAAGCTGAAGAAAAAAAATAGTTATTGGTCAATTTTAATATCTGCTTTATTTTTTACAAATAATTAAATGTTTTTACGCAGAAAATATAATTACACTTTAAAATCATAAAGATTAACAGTCATTAGAACTATTTCAAAATACAAGTCAACAGATTGAAACAAAACCAACCTCTGACAGAAAATTAAAGGAGATTAATTTTCTAATACAAATGTCTATATTTTTATGTTAGCTAATAAAACCTGGATGTGTCCATAGTAATTACCATTAATGACCTTTATAAATTGTAGTAAGCCATATATGTAGCATAAGATATTAGACAGTCCTGAACTAAAAGCAAAATTCCATTCCCACTACTTATAAATTTCAAAATCTAAGATCATTGTTTTAATGATATAAAATGTGTTTATCTTACCTTAATGGCTTTAATGGCAGCTTTAGTAATGAGAATCATCTTAGCCCGAGAAATGGGAGGCTTCATATCCATGAGTGAAAAGAGCTAAATATAAGATAACAAAATGCTCAAAACAATATCTGAAAAAGTCAAAAACAAACATTAACATTCTTCTGAAATTACTTTGTACCAGTGATTTTATACCAAAACCAAAGGTCAATGGCCTACTTCTTTGTAAAGTGCTCAAGAATCTGCGGATCAGAACAGTTATCACTGTGAAAAGTAATAAAGTAATAGTTTATTTATTTAATAATAGCATTTGAAGATTACAAACCTGGCACAGAAATATGGCATACAGGAATGAAACAAACTTCAGTCATCCCTGCTGAAGCCCTCTATCTAACCAGTGGTCTGCTGGAAATATGATTCTTCTCTATATGAACTGTTGATCCTATCCATTCCTGCCTTCTCCAACAAACTGGCCTCACAATCAATCATCCCTTCCCCACCTCCAAATTCAGTCTCTATCTACTGGCTTCTTCCCTTCTGCATTCAAATACACACAGGTTTCCCCTATTCTTAAGAGCCCTTTCTTGACATTAGCATTCCTCGAGCATATATATTCTAAAGTTCTATTCCATTTCAGTCAAACTCTGAGAAAAAGCTATCTTTTCTCTCTACTCAACCCTTTAAAATCTGTCTTTTCACCCCTCATCACTCAACTGAAACTAAGCTCTCCAAAGATACCAGTGATATCTGACTTTCCAAACCCAAGGGATTTTTCTCAATTTTCTAATACCTCTTTGGCCTCTACTTCCTCTCATGCCTTTTACCAACACTCTCCCTCCTGGATACTCTCTCCATCTGGGCTTCTGTGACACTGTTTCCAGCCATTTGACAGCTTCATTCTTCAGCATCCTTTTGCTGTACCATCATTCACATATCATGTACCCTAACTTTTGGCTGTTACCAAAAGCTCTACTTGGGGCCCTCTTGTCTTTTCTCTATTCTCTTTCAGAGGAGAAACTATCATTTCTATACAAATGACCCCCCCGTTCTATATATCTAGTTTTATTATCATTTCTATCAGTATCACCCACTGTAATACTTTGGCCATCTCAAACTCAACATATCCAAAAAAGAACTCACTGTCTGCCCCTGCCCTCCCACCCCCAAGCTCATCCTCCCTCTGAATTTCCCTATTTATATAAAGGGTACTGTCACCCAGGCTTACAATCTACAAGTAAGGAATCCTTAATTCCTTTCAGTATCCTTAAATTAAGAAGCTTGAGAACCACAATGCTTCCAATTTGGCATCAACCTGGGAAACAACCCCTATGGAAGTGCGACTGGCAGTTGATCCTGCAGGTGTGTAACAGGAATTTGAAGACCTTTTCTGCTTTGAAAGTAAGCTCTGCCCCTAATAGGCTGAATGTAGTCACATGGAGCCTGTGATGGGAGGAGTTTGATGATGGGGAGAGCAGAACCACAGGCAGCTAAGAGTCAGAGCTAGCCTAGAGGGCTGGGGGAGAGGATGCTCAGGCAGGGAGTCAGATGGGCTCCTAAGTAAATATTGACTTAATATTGGTTTGTAGGAAGGCTAAAGGATGCTGTGGTTCTCTGTGTTGTTATGGCTTGTTAACTTCTTTACTACTATGAGGGAATCAGCTTACTGATTTTGGGATTTGGTTTTCTGGTGTCTAAATAAATGCTTTGCCTCTGTCCTCTATATGGAGAGTTTGTTATATTTTGTGATTGAGAGCCATACAGGAATTAGTCACAGTCTTTATCATGATCATAGGTGCTGTAAATATTGCATTGGCACTACAAGGAGCTACAGCCATAGCTACCAAAGATGGAGAAGAAAGGTGTGACCACCAAAGTCCTTGGCACTATTAAATGGTTGAACATCAGGAAATGATATAATTTTCATTAGTTCATTAAAGAAGACATTTTAACACCTGCTTTGTTGCTGAACCCTAAGGACCATAGGACCTTGCCATCTGACCAGCAGAAGAAACTATTTGTATGTGTTGTAGAATGGGAACTCCTTGACAGGAGTGACTATCTCACTTTTTTTTCTATTTGTATCCCCAGTACTCTGCACATAGTAAGAGCTTAATAAATGCTTTATTTGTTCATTCATTCATTCCTCATTCTCCCTTACCCACACATTCATTCAGTTGCCGAGTTTGATTATCTCCACCCTCACAAACATCTCTCCTACCCATATGCAGCATTTACAAAGCTACCACATCCTAGATTACCTCTGGCCTAGACTATTTAATAGCTTCTTAGTTGGTCTCAAGTCTCTCCCCTATCCAATCCACCTTTTCTCTACCCAGCTACCAAAATGATTTTCCTGAAGCAGAAGTCATATCCCTACTTAATATACTCCAGCAATTTCCTATTACCTTTAAGAGTAAAAAACAAACACCTCTGTTGGGCATTTAAAGCTATTCACAATCTAAGTCCAACCTGACCTTTTGGCCTTACTCTATATTACTCCCCCATTTCAGGGTCTCTATGATTCAGCCAACCTCATTTTCTCATTCTTCCTCTTACAAAAAAACACTGCATCTATGCTTTTACCCAAGCTATCTCCCATTCCTGGAATGAACTCCTTCACTAAAATAATTAATTTCCGTTCAAGTGTCACCTTCTGGGATCTTTCTTAACAAAAATTGTCTTATTACTTATGTTGAATGTGTACATACACACACACGCGTGCACGCGGGCGCACGTGCTTGTTTCTTCCAAGAGAACATAAGCTCTGTGAAGGCAGAGAAATGTTTCATTTTGACTTTGTATCTTCATATAGCACAGTGACTATTGCATGGGAGGTACTTTAATATTTACTTTATAGACTGAGTTGCTTTAAGGATATTTTCATCCTTCAAAAGGTAAAGAATCAACAAGAGAAAATTCAATCCTGTATCTGCTTCTTACTAACAGGAGTTGGCCGCTAGAGTGAAAAGGATGAACCTCACAGGAGGAAGAGACCATCCCATCCTGGAATCTGTAATAGAGAAGAAAGCTGGGCATAATCTGACAAGTACTTTAAACTTTGAGAAAGCGGATTTCTAAAGGTTCAGAGGTAAAATAGGATCTCACAGACTATGTATCTACAAACTCCCAAGAATAAAATTCTGAAGATACAAAAGAAATAACTCTAACGAGGAAGAAATGAGAATTATCTGAAGAGACTATCTGCCACCTACTTCCTACTTCAATGACCTTTGCTGTTCTCCCTCTTCCCTGTACTTATTAATCACTGGCTATCTGGGAGAAAACTATCCTCAGCCCCCATCTCCTGTTCTCTCATCATATCCTCCTCAATACTACCCCATACAGTGATGTCCCATTTCAACTCTGTCCATCCATTCCTCACACATTTTTCTTCCTCAATTATCTTCTATCTTCCCCTCTGCTAAGGACCTTGCTCACCTCTTTCTCTAAATAAGAAAATAAATAGCATTCAAAGGAGTAAGTCCCCTCTTCCTTTGTTCACTTATCTCTATTTGTGACCTCATTTGAAGTTTTCTTGGCAAAGATACTGGAGTGGGTTGCCATTTCTTTCTTCAGTTCATTTTACAGATGAGAAAACTGAGGCAAACAGGGCTAAGCAACTTGTCCAGAGTCATACAGTAAATGTTTGAGGTCAGTTTTGAACTCAGGAAGATGAGTCTTCTGATTCTAGGCCTGGCGCTTTATCCACTGTGCCACCTAGCTGCCCTCTTCTCCTACTCTCTTAAAACTCCTTGATATCTTCTCCAACCTGTTTCTCCTTTCCCCAAGTCTCTGACAAGGAGGTAGATCCTGTTTCTTCCAAAGCCAAGTCTAGGAAAAGACTGAAGATCTGAGTTTGAGGGAACTGTGATCTTCTCCAACAGATTTTAATCACCTCACCATCAGTCGTCAAGTTCTACATTTCTATGAGTTCCTTCCCTATTTACTTTAAACATGCCCAAGGCTTCCCTTCCCCATCCTTAAAATATTTTCACTATGTCTAACCATTCCCTTAAACTCACCTCCTACATATTCTCCTCCTTTTCTCAGCCAAATTCCTTTAAAAATCAGTCTACTTTACTGCCTCTATTTCTAATCTCACTCCTTGGTCCTTTGTTCAGCCCTCTGGCTTCCAATGGAAAAAGCCAGCACAACTGAAAAATGTAATGATCTTTTCTCAAGTCTCATCCTTTTTATCTGACCCCTCTTTTTCAGTCTCCTTCCTGATCACCTACACATCAAGCATCCTAAATGTTGCTGTTCCTCAAAGTTCTATTCTAGGCCCTCTTCTTCTCTCTCTATAACCTCTCTCAGTAAACTCACCAGCATCCATGGGCTTAATTATCACCCTCTATGAAGATGACTCCCAAGATTTATATACCCAGTCACAGTTTCTCCCCTAAGCATCAGTTCCATGTCACCAAATGCCTACAGGTTGTTTTAAATAAGATGGTCTGGAGACATCAAACTCAACAGTTCCAAAACTCCTTATCTTTCCCTGCAAAGCTTCCTGACCTCCAAACTTTACTATTTCTATTGATGGTACCACAATTCTTCCAGACCCCCACATTTGAAATGTTAACTCTTCACTCTCCCCACCCCGCACATCAAATCAATTGCCATATCTTGCTTTTTCTACCTCT
>CM053591.1:49613223-49656746 GCA_028646515.1 Pseudochirops corinnae | reverse complement strand
AAGATAAAACAGGAACTCCCCTTTGGCTTCTGAAGCCTTATACAACCTGGCCTCAAAATATCTATCCTCATCAGATACTACTGGTTCTTCTCCCCTTTACTCTACAAACCAAATGGCCTCTCTATTCCTCACACATAATACCTCCATCTCTCATCTCCTTGCCTTTGCTCTGACCATCCCCCATGCCTCCAATGTACTTGCCTCTACCTCACTGAGTCCTCTTGTTTTAAAACTAGACTTTTGGCACCATCTTCTGCATGCAGTCTTTCCTAATTCCCTAATTGCTAGTGTCCTCCCTTTCAACTGACATTTTCTTTAATTTTGTATGTATTTGTATTTATTAACTGTATATTTATGTGTTGTGTTTCCCATTAAAACTTACGAAGATACTGTTTCATTCTTTGTACTTGTACTTTGGCAGCTAGATGGTGTGGTGGACAGCGCACCAGGCTTGGAATCAGGAAGACTCATCTTTGTGAATTCAAATCTAGCCTCAAACACTAGGGATGTGACCTTGGGCAAGTCACATAACCTTGTTTGCCTTAATTTCTCATCTCTAAGAGTTGGAAAAGGAGATGGCAAACCACTCCAGTATTTCTGCCAAGAAAACCCCAAATGGGATCAGAATTGGACGTGAAACATCTGAATTTTTATCTCCTGAAATCCAGCACAGCATACTTTCATTGATAAATAAGGAACTTGTTAACCAAATTCAACTTAAATAGAAATATTAAGATGGAAGGGCTAGCAATTTAAGAGCTATTTAAGAGCATGGTATATAGTACTATAAAAGTAGTGCTAAAGCTCAGAATGAGCTAAAGCTATTGAGGAAAGAGGGCAACAAAAAGGAGGGTTCTTATCTACATAAAAAAGGGGGTAGGGTGACTCCTTAATGTGACTGCAATGATGATAACAGAGGAAAAAAGAGAGAAGAGATGTTTACTACTTATTTTAGCCTGTTATCTTTGCCAAGGAAAACACTCTCTGCACTGGAATTGTTCAATAAAAATGGCTAACTGGGAGCTGATACCCACAAGAGTCGCACAAGAACATCTAGCTGTCATTGTTGAATTTAAGTCACTAGCTCAAATTAGCCAAATGTCAGGCACTGAAGATTTGACTAAGTCAATATTTGATAGTTGAAAAACTGAAAATGATTGACTAGGGAAGGGTAAATAGATTTTTTTTTTAAAGGGAAAAGAACAATCTCCAAACTTTAGGCCAGTGAGCTTGACTTCAGGGCCTGGAAAAATTCTTGGAAGAATCATAAAAGAATAGTTAATAGTTTTAATAATCATAAAAGAATACCAAAAAAAAGGGATTACAAAAAGCCAGAATGTCTTCAATAAGAACACAGATCATGCCAGACTAATCTTATGTCCTTTTTTTTTGGACGAGGCTGATTGTCAAACTAGTTGACTAAAGAAATGCAAATAATTGGAGAAATAATTTCTCATGGGGAAGCCAATATATTAAAAATGATAAAATTCATCTATAAAAACAATAGGTCAAGAATATCAACACAAATGTGGGGGAGTAGGAGAGTGAAGAAACCCCTAGAAGTACCAAATCTCAATCTATAAAATGGCAACCACCATTATAAAGGAGCAGTGACCTTGGAATTTGATAGTCCAAAAGGTAAAAGGACACAGGCCTATAGAAAGAAACCACTAACCCAGCAAAACTGAGTAATGCTATAGGGGGAAAAACAAACCTTTAACGAAAGAGAAGACTTTCAAGTATTCCTGATGAAAAGACTAGACGTACAGAGAAACTCTGGAGTTCAAACAAAGAAATTAAGAGAAACATAAAAAGGTACAAACAAATGATAAAATTCTTATATTCAATAAAGGGAGAAGGTACTTATGTCTCCTCTGAACCCCATCATTGGGGGTCACAGAAGGAATCCAAATAGACAAGTTCTGGGAGGGTTTCTGTTGGCTCTTGATGATCTTAAGAATGGAGAGAGGAAAAGAAATACATTGGAATTGGATCCCACCCCCCCCCCCCCCAAGGGAGAAGGAGAAGGAAGGTTAGGAGAAATTATCTCACGACAGAGTGCACAAATAAATATCTATACAAACAAAGAGCAGTGGGTGGGACTGACACATACAGAGTTGGGTACAGAAATATATTTTGCTTAACAGGGAAATAAGAGGGAGGGAGAATTAGAGGGAGGATAGATAAAGGAAGGGATTAATCCTAAACAAAACAAATTCTAAGGATATACAAAAACATTTACAGATGTTTTTGAAGTAGAAAAGAATGAAAATCTGAGGGAGTATCCATACACTGGAGAATGGATGAATAAGTTATATTATATATATGTGATGAAATACTATTGTACTGAACTTTTTATCACTATAATGACAAATTTGGGATCCCAGAGGACAAATGGAAGGACTCAGGTATATCTTGGCTGATTAAAACAAATATATCTTTTAAAAAGGAAAAACAACAACAAAAAGACAAAAAGAATAAGAACCACAGGTATCCTGCGCTCACCAGAGTTTAGAAAAATACTTTGAAACAGGTTATATGATGAGCCAACCTTTAATCTAAATGGGCTTTTTCTGAATTAAGAGAATAAGTAACCTCTTTTGATAAGTGAATGCTTTATAAGTTTTTAGTTGTTAGACCAGCAGGGTGTCTGCAGATCAAGTGTCTTATTATTACTCCAAGTGTGGAAAAATCTAAAATCTACAAGTCATATGGGAAGCCTATATCAAACACACTAAATTAATTTTATCTCTTTATTAAATATCATAAACTAAACGGAAGCACAGGCAATAGCACCATATATAACAAGACATCAGTCTATATATCAACTAGAAAACCTCTGAGGATACCAAGTAGGGTTTAAAGTTCTCACACTTATTGTTGCTGTAATTTAACAAAAGTATCTTCTTTTGAAAACTTAATGTTATAATGCTACAGGAAACCAGGTTACTGACAAATTATTTGATGCAATCACATTTCAGCAGTGACATTCAAGATGAATTCTGAATCTGAAAACTAGATGTAGTTTTTGATACATATGAGTCTTTCCAACTTTCAAGTGAAATGTTTGGAAAGTCTTTTAAGTCATTTGGTGTTAACTCTGAATGCACTCCCTTAATAGAAACAACGTTATAAATGATGTTTAGGTTCCCACAAAAGCTTATTCCACAATATTTCAAACTCTTTAATTGACACATCCTCTGCCAGTACACATTATGAAATTTTTCTGTGATTCAGTAAGATTGGTCTTCAAGAGTTAATATGACTGAAAAATCTAGACCCTGCAAACCAGACAGCCTAGTGATAAAACTTTCAAACATAGTCTTTCTCAGTTAGCAAGAATTCCAATTATAATTTTCTATAATTTCTTTCATTTGAATGGCACCTTCAAAAAATTCCTGTGGGACTAAGTGTCCATAATATCACCTTGGTATGGCAACGACATATTTCCTAAGGAATGAGAAATGAGCATTAGAAGTTTGCAGGTAAGGAACGGGAAAGGTAGAAAGAACCTCTGGAAACAATCCACTGAGGAACAGAAATTTATACCCAGAGGTGAAACTTATGTGAGGTCCACTTAATCTCATCATTCTAAACCATGCTCCATATACACAGCAATATTAAGCTCACACAAAATTTTTTAATATTTACCTTTTTTTTTTTGGTATTTGTAGAATACTATTTTAAACCCTGATAGAGTTATCCTGTCACCATAAGCAGAAATTGCCTTTACAATTCACTAAAGCTATTCACTAACTGGACATGCAAATGGAAATTAGTAACACATTCAGCAAACATTTGCTGAAAACCTACTACATTCAAGTAAGACAAAATTTTTAAAATTTTCCAATAGCATTCAGAACAAAAATCAACCCTATGTATACCTTAAACTTTGTCAAACGATAATTGCTTATGTGAAAATTCAATCACTTTTAGGGGGAAATAAGTTTGGAACACTGAACAAAGAAGGTTTCACTCAAAATCTGGAAGAGATGATATGATAAGTATTGTAGTTTCAACAATGAATCTGTTATTTAAATACAGGCTAATAGAAAAATATCAAGTATTCCCTAAATACAAGATACTATAAAAAGCAATTAAGAGAGTCTATGCCCTCGAGGAATGTAAAGTAAAATAGAAAAAGAGGACAAATAGGCATAGAATTTTAAAAACACAAATTTTATGAAATAAATTAATAAAAGTAATTAGACAGTAGGAATTGGGGGCAGGGGGATATCACATCTCTTTTCCTAAATACGAGTGGGCCTTGTCCCTTAGTAAAAGTTCAAAGGGTGAGGCTTTTCTGGAAAATTTTCCTTCTTCAAAAGTGCCAAGTCATCAATATGGCACTGCTTATCTCTGAAAACACTACCCCTAATTTTAAAGATTCCATAGGCCAGAATTTAAAAGCTCAATTTCCTCATCTAAAAAAAGGGACTGAACTAAATTTAACTCTAATTTAAGGTCCCATTCCAATTCTAAAAGTTCAAGATTATAGTTTCTTGTTTTTCCATTATTGACTCAAATGGAATAAACTAAACTCAGGAGGCACAGGGAAAAAAGGAAGACACATGCAGATATTACCAAACCTTGGCTCTTGCTGCTCTTGAACACAGAAAAGGTACTTTTGTAGTGGACAAATCTGAACTTGGAAGGAATCCTGCTTCTGACACTTATATGATTCAGGGTAAATCACAATTTCTCTGGCCTCAATTTCCCATTTTTGAGGTATAGATAACAGTATCACACCTCACAGAGTTTTTGTGAAAAGCAAATGAGATAAGGAATGGAAACCTCAAAGCATTACATAAATGCTAGCTATTTTTATTATATTGTTCCTTTCCATAAGACACTAGAGAACTCTATGATTTTGGAAATTTTTCTCCAAAAAGAATAAAAGTCTGTCACTCCTCTTCACCTAGGCAATGAGCCAGGCCCAAAATTGAATAAAAAGAAAAGAATAGGGTAGGGTTCTTTTGGTAAATTGTGCAGCACTTTAAATGAACCTAAACCATTCCTACCTAGATACAAAAACCCACCTTTTCAACACCAATATTTTCTGGGATATCTTATTGCTGCAAACAATGGAATACCCAGGACTTATAAAGAATTAAAATTGCCCAAAGGGCAATGGAGAAAAATGTGTGGTGGTTACAGATACACTATAATTTGCATAGAAAACAAGATTCAATCACTAGACATGCATGCTTTGCGTCTGGTACTATAAATCTGGGAGAAGTTCAGCTCATCCCTTTCTGCAAATATCCTCTCCATATGGAGAATTAGCAAAACAAAACAAATTCCTTCCCCCACTCACTAGAATTTCTCAACTGAAAAAAAGAATAAAATGACTATGAGATAAAACTACTTTGCAGGTCTCCATAAAGAATTTAAAGGATTTGCTCAAATGCTGAAAATGAAAAGCTTTTGCACAGACAACACTAAAAAGGGAAGTGATCAAATGAGATTTTTTTTAAATCTTTCTATCAAAGTTTTCTAATATTGGTGTAGCATCCAAGACAAATAATTAATTAGTGCACATAGGCCTAATAGCATTCCTCAACAGATAAATGGTCAAAGGATATAAACAAACAGTTCTCAAAATAAGAATTGTAAAGTATTCATAACCAAATGAAAAAATGATCCAAATTACAAATTAGGGAACTACACATTTTTCAAAATAACCCTGACGTTTTACCTCACACCCTACAAAATGGCAAACACAGTCAGGAGTGGTTAATATTTTGTTGATGGAACTGTGAAATGGTACAACCATTCTGGAAAGCGATTTGGACTTACATACATAAAATGACTAAAATGCCCATATCCCTTTGAATGAGACTCCATCATTGGGATTATACTGCAAGGAAGCCATCAATTAGAAGAAAGTCCCCATGTAGTCCAAAATATTTATAGCAGCACTTTTTGTGATAAGAATAGGAAACAAAGTGGGTACCTATCAAATAAGGAATAGCTAAACAAATTATGATAAATGAATGTAATGGAATGACTATGCTGAAATAAATAAGTGATGGATACAGGAAATTATGGAAAGATTTTTATGAACTGATGCAGAATGAAGTAAGCAGAGTCAAATCACAGTAAGTAAAACAATGTATATGATAAAACTATACACCAGAAACTATAAGAAATGTAACAAAATTAAAAAGAACAAGCAGGACTTGAATGAAGAGGTATGAGAAGAAACCCCCAACTTAGCCCTATGTGGAGATGGGAGATCCACAATATATTGCATATTTTCAGACTTTCAGAATTTTTCAATATACTGATCAGTTGTGCTGATTTTTTTTTCCTCTAAAAAAATACTCTTTGTCATAGGGGATTGTTCTTTGGCAGGTGGAAGGTGAAGAATATTGGGGATAACTATGACAACTTAAGAAACAAACAAAAAAAAAATCAATAAAAACTTTAAAAAAATAATCAGGTGTACAAATTCAAATTGGAGGTACATGGTTTAAGAAGACCTGGGAAATACACCAGCTTCAGAAGCAAATGAACATTGTTTAATATCTACAAAGACTCCCAACTATAGGGATAAAGATTATTTAACAAAAACTGCTCAGAAAACTGGAAAGTGGTGTGGCAGAGACTAGGTTTAAACCATCATCCCACCTCATAAACCACAATAAAAATGCAAATAGATTTGTGACTTAAACATGAAGAAACCAGAGAATCAAAGAAGTTTACCTTTCGGAACTATAAATTCCAAAGGATAACAGAGGACCAGAGAAGATAAAATGAACAGTTTCGATGAACAAAACTGAAAAATTTTTGCATAAATAAAAGGGCTGCAGGTAAAACCAGAAATTTAACAGTTAACTAGGAAAAAGTTTGCAAGTTTTTCTAATACAAGTCTAATACCCCAGATGAATCCTACAGAAAACATTAATCTTGCCTACTTTTTCAATCTCTTAAAATAAACAGCAAAGTTCAGAAAGGCAATTTAGATTAATGTTTAGTAGAGTTGCTTCAATTAATGAATTAAAAAAAAAATTTGCAGTTGTCTGTATTGTGGATTAATATCCCTTCATCAAAGGAAAAAAAGATTATCTAACAAATTACTTAAAATATATGATGATATTCTCTGAACAATTAAGCAAATTCTCTGAACAATTAAGCAACAATTAAGCAAAGCACTATTTTAAGCATGAACTACAAATGAAGAGCTAGTATAGAATATTAACACCACTTACAAGTGTTATATTTTGTCTGAGAAAAGAAGTTTGAGATAAAGTGCTAACTTTCATAATAAGAAGGAATTTCCTCATCTGGAAATTCCTTATACCAATGGAATCCTAAGTCCAGACCATGTCCCTATCATAACTTTGGAGAGAGAAGTTTCAGTTAGCATGAAGGATGCTTTTGAATAGTTATATGCTTTGACCAATTATTTCAGCAAGTTTGAGCAAATCTGATAATGTCCATTTGGTTATGATGGAAAGAGATGGTACAAATGATGGTAAAGTTAAGTGGATTCCCGTCTGTTTGAACAAATATAGCCAACTCTTGTTAATTAAACTGGCTCTACATCAACTTGGATAGCAGCTGATGGAACAATATGGGGTTCTGTCTTTGAAATTGAGAAAATAAGATCGACAAAGAGGAAACAAAATTATCATTTATTGCAGATTTTTTCATGGTTTACTTATAGAACTCTAAGAAGCCAACTAACAACTTAACTGAAACAACTTCATCAAAATTGAAGATGTAAAATAAACTTGCCTAAAATAATCAGCATTTCTGTATATTACCAATAAAACTCAGCAAAAAGAGAAATTCCATCTAAAGTAAAGACAGAATGTATAAAATACTTTGTGGTTTACTTGCCAAGACACAGTGGAACTATATGAAATGCAGCTACAAAATATTATTTGCAAAAATAAGGACAGCTCTAAATAAGAAATATAACAAAATTATCCACAGATAGGTCAAACCAATATAATAAAAATGACAATACTAACAAATTAATTTACTTACTGACATACCAAACTACCAAAGGATTACTTTATAGAGCTACAAAAAGTAACAACATTTTTCTGTAGCAACAAAAGGTGGGAAGAAAAGGAGCCTTCCTCAAGTACCTTATCTTAAACTATGCTACAAAGCAAAAATCATCACAAAAAATTTGGTGCTGGTTAAGAAACAGAAAGTTTGATAAGTGAAACAGACATACAACAGAAGCAAACACGGTGCCTAGTGTTTGATAAACTCAAGGATCAGATAGTAAGAACTCACGATTTCACAACTGTGAAAAATAGCAGTCTGAAAGAAACTAAATATAGAGCAGTATCTCATATTATAAACCAAGATAAGCTTCAAATGGATATATAACTTATATATAACGGGTGATACAAACAAATTAGAAGAGGCAAGAAGAAATTACCTTTCAGAACTATAGATGGGGTGAGAGTTCATGACCAAGCAAGAGATGAAGAAGATAATATTAGCTAAAAAGGACAACTTTGATTACATAAAAAAAGTAAGTTTTTGCACAAACCAATGCAGATAAAATTGGAAGGGAAACAGATAATTGGAGGAAAATAATGTTTTCAACAAATTTCTCTATTAAGTAGTCTCATATCTAAGATACATGAGGAACTAATTCAAATATAAAAGAGTAAGAGCCATTCCTCAGGCCAAAGCTTATGAAAAAAAATTCCTGATCATTATTATTAAAAGAATGCAAATTAAAGTACCTCTACCTCATAACCATGATACTAACAGATTGCAAATAAAAATAACAAAAATAAAAATAAAATAAAGAAAAAACAAAAAGAAAAAACAAAACAAAAATTGGAGAGAAAACAAGCCTGTTAATGCACTGTTGTGGAGAAATTTTTTTTTTTAAAAAAAAAGAAAAAAGATGCCTAAGAAGAAAAATATTAACAACCCTTTTTGTGGTAGCAATGTACTGGAATCATAGGTGCTCTTCAACTGGGGGACGACTGAACAAATTATGCTAAACAAATGAACGTAATAGAGTGTTATTGTGCTATAAGAAACACTGTAAATGTAAACCTTTAAAAGACTTAGAATTTAGGACAAGTATTTTAAGATTGGGGGCAACTAGGTGGGCACAGTGGCTAGAGGGCAGCCTGGAGTCAGTAAGACCTGTGTTCAAATGTGACCTGAGACACTTACTAGCTGTGTGACCCTGGACTAGTCACTTAACCCTGTTTCGCCTCAGTTTCCTTATGTATAAAATGAGTTGGAGAAGGAAATGGCAAACCACTCCAGTACCTCTGCCAAGAAAACCCCAAATGCAAATCAAAGCATACCATTTTCACTTTCTTTTTCCCATGTCTTTTTCCCCCCTTGATCCATTTCTTCTTTAACAACTGTGACTAATACGGAAATGTCCCACATGCTGCACATATATAACCTCTACATAAAACTGCTTACCATTTGAGGAAGAGGGGAGGTTAAAAAATTTGGAACTCTAAATTTGGTAAAAATGGATGCGAAAAATTATCTTTACATATAATTGGAAAAAAATACTATAAAAAAAAAAAAAAAAGAAAACCCCAAATGGGGTTACAAAGAGTCAGACACAAGTGAAAAACAACTCAACATTTTAAATTAGTTAAGTAAGCAAGTTGAGAGGTAGGAGATGATGCAGTTGTTACCTAGGGTAATCCACCAAACAGCCTAACAGTCAGACTTCACTTCACACAAGGCTATATGTATGAGGGAGGCTATTGTTCCTAAAAATCTATTAAGTCAATAAAAGGGTTATGTTCTGATAATTTCTTTGTTTATAATCAGTTTTTTTTAAAAGCACAATGGAATTTTATTGGTTCTGTATTTTTTAACTGTGAAAGAGTAAAAATATCCTTCGCTTTGCTAGTACCCTCATCTAACATGTTCTATCAAGTTGTAACAACTTCATATGAAAAAATGCTCTAAATCCCTAATACTTAGAAAAATGCAAAATCAAGTGACTCTCAGGTTCTACCTCACAAACATCAGATTGGCAAAACTGACAAGAAAGAAAAATGACAAACGCTGGATGAGGCATGGGAACATTTAATACACTGTTGTTGGATCTGTGAACTGTTGGTCCATTCATTCTGTAAAGCAATTTAGAACTATGCCCCAAAAGCTATTAAACTCTTTAATTCAGTGATACCACAACTGGGTCTATCTATACCCCAAGGAGATCAAAGGAAAAAAGGACAAATATGTACAAAAATATTTATAAGGGTTCATTTGTGGTGACAGAAATGCAAACTAAAGGATTACCTGTCAACTGGGGAATACCTGAACAAATTATAGTAAATGAATGTGATGGAATACTTTTATGCTGTAAGATAACAAAGAAGATGGTTTCAGAGAAACATTACACTATAACTATATAGTTGTATGAAATGATACAGAGTATATTGGTAATGGAACATGGAGATGCTCTTGTACTGGCTTGGTTTTTGGGTTGAGTGTTAAAACCCAGAGCTTGTGAATCCCACTTGTGGGATGGACTCGTTGACGTGGAAGAGAAAGCTGAACTGGGAGGAGCCGTGAATTGGGAGAGAGGCCCAAGCCTAGAGAAGACCAGAAGGACTTTGGGACAGCAGTATGCAGTATCGTGGAGCCTGAGTTGCTGAGAGAACACTGCTAAGAGCCCATTGGAGCTGTCCAGGACTTTTGAGAACTGCCACCCAGAGCTGCCAAGAACTGAGGGGGCATGGCTGTGATGCTGGTATTTTGTCTGTCTGTTTTGATGTTGTTTTGCCAGATTCACCTGATGGTGAAGGACAATGCTGCTGTTGTGGAGATCCTGGAACCTGGCTGTTGGTTCAAAAGCCCTGAAGGAGGATTTTCTTGTGGTACCTGCACAGAAATCATGGAAGAGGGCCTTGCTGATGTTTTCAGGGGTTCTGGGACTGTTCTACAGGCAGAGAGTGACTTGATGAGGACACTGGCTATGGCTTTGTTGAGCCTTAACTCTCCAGGAACTGAGATTGCTGAGGGCTTGCCACTAGTGAAGATGAAAGAAGGATTTTTCTTTGGGTATTCAATACTGAGCTTAACCTTTTTGTAACTTAAGGATGGGTGGCCTTTTGTTGGAAGCCTTTGAGTTTTTGTTGTGCTCTGTGATTGACCAAATGAATGTACTCTGTTTATGGTTGGAGACTAATCTCCATTTGAGAGGAGACTTTTGACTGACTAAATGAATGTACTGTCTAGGGGTGGAGTAGTACCTGGATTGAATTGAGAACTTACTTGCTAAAGGAACAAGTTACACTGTATTTTGACTTTCTCTGTTCCATGAATGTTTGCTGAATAAATGGGGTTTACTATGCTGGTAATCCGAACCTTGGAAGTTGCCTTTACTTGGCATTACAGAGCCAAGTGAGTAGAAACAGAACTTGTATGATGACAACACCACACAAAAAATTTTAAAACACTTAAAAACTGATCAACACAATGACCAATCATGGTTGAAACATACATATTACTTACCTCCTGATACAGAATGATGGATTGGGGTACGGATTAAGACAGTTTTCTGGACATGGCTGATGTAGGAATTTCTTTTGTTTGATAAAACATATTTGTTATAAGAGTTTTTCCTTTTTCTTAAGAGGGAATTTGGGGGAAGTAAGTGACAAGGTAAACAGAGAACCAGCCCTGGAGTCAGAAGGACCCGAGTTCAAATTCAACTCGACACTTGACACATACCAGCTGTGTGACCTTGGGCAAGTCACTTAACCCTGATTGCCTTGCCTCCCCCCTCAAAAAAAAAAGAGGGAATTGGAGAGGTAGAAAGTTAAGTACATTTTTATTAATTAAAAAATTAATTTAATTTTTTTTTTTAAAAACTGCTTGTTTATATCCACTGACCATGTATCAATTGGGGGAATGGCTCAACTTTTTTTATTAGGAGCTAACATCTTAGCATTGTTCAGTCCCTTTTGGGGTTTTCTTGGTAAAGATACTAAAGTGGCTTGCTATTTCCTTCTCCAGCTCATTTTGCAGATGAAGAAACTAAGGCAGAGTCAAGTGACTTGCCTGGGGTCACACAACTAGTAAATGTCTGATGCCAGATTTGAACTTGGGTCTTCCTGACTCCAGGCCTGGAATTCTAATCCACTGCACTACCTAGCTGCCCCAAAATCTTAGCACCTCCTCGAAAACTGCATGGAAGACACAAGAGAGGTTTGGACCTTTAACTTACAGGAGATACTTTCTGAATGGACTGGGTTTAAAAGGATTTAAACAAGGGGCAAAAATAAAGTGATTAGTTAGCTTTATTACTTTGTTGTACTTTTGTTATTTTTCTTAGATTTGAGTCCGTAGATCTAGCTACATGAAGGATAATTTTGTTTAAAAAGGGGGGGGGGGGGGGCGCAAAGTTAAAGAAAAAAAATTCTCTCATTTTGGGAAAAAAGCTGTCTTCAGGTGTTCAGAAAGGTATTACAGAAAATTAAGATGTATATATTTTTAGGTTTCTACACAAATTACTTTTAGATTTTTAAAGGGCTAAGTTTTTATAAACATATATACATATACATACATGGATCTCTATTCTAAACTTTTTCCCTGTCTCCTACCAAATTCACAAGCCTTTTCCCTACGACCTCAGAATTTTCAGCAATCTTACGGCTTAACATTTTTTTCTTTCCTTTTTTGGAGGGGAAGGAAAAAAACGGGCAAAATCAGTCATCTCATCAGTGTATAATGTTCCCAATGTAGAAATTCTCTCTACCAAATCAGGGCTGCAACTGTTAGTTTGTTATATATAGTCTCAGAGAGTTTCCTAGGACTTTGAGAAGCTAAGTGACTTGCACATGGTCACAAAGCTGTAAGTGTCAGAGGCTAGCTGAACCTAGGTATGACTCTAATCAAAACTCTATCCACTACAGCTGGCCCTACCTCTCCATCTTAAAGTAGTTATAATCAAATTATCATACAGAAATACACCTTACAGTCAAATATAGTTGACGTTTGAGGGCAGCTACATGGTGCAGTGAATAGCACACTGGCCCTGGAGTCAGGAGGACCTGAGTTCAGATCCAGCCTTAACACAAAACTGGCTGTATGACCTTGGGCAAATATAATTGACTTTGGATTATATGCCTCTCTATTAACCATTAGTGCAAAGTTACCTATAATAATAATACTAATACATTTTTGTCGATGGGTTTATATTATAAAGTCAACATTACACATTATTCAATACTGAGGCCTATTCTACCCAATTTGAATTTTTGAAGGAGCTAAAAGACCACCTTCAACTACAGAGAACTAGCTGGCTGTTACCACATTAGCTTCCCCTCACCAGGAAATCCAGAGCTATTTACTCCTACTTCCAGAAATTGCATTATACCACCCATCAACCCAACTGATTTTTTTTTCCATGTTAACCCATGGCATTTTTGTAAATGAGTTTAAATTGGATCTTTTCAACTTTGCTTTCCTTTCCTGGAGTCAGCTAGGTGGCACAGTGGATAAAGAGTTAGGGAAGATCTTATTTCAAATGGTGACTCAGACACTTACTAGATATGTGGCCCTGGGTAAATCACTTAAACAGTCTGCTTCGGCTTCCCCATCTGTAAAATGGGAAGAACAGCACCCACCTCCCAGGGTAGTATTAAGGATCAAATGAGATAACATTTGTAAATCTCTTAGCACAGTACCTGGTGCATAGTAGGCACCTAAATGTTTATTCCCTCTTCCTCCATCCCCTTTACTAGCACAGAAATATTTTCAAATTAATTGTACAAATGTGTTTCACTTCACAGAACAGCTAAGTTTACGATAAAGTTTATGCCAAAGAAGTTTTGGATAAAACAGATTTCTGAAAAATTATTTTTCCTACTAACATAAAACTAGAAGTCTATTTCTACAAAAAAAAGCTGACCCCAAGACATAATCAAAACAGTTAAAATTTATCATAAAATAATACACAAAACAGATCAAGATACAAATACCATGTTTTAGCCTAAAACACTGTATTCTCATTTACAATTCAACTCTTATCTATAGGGACTTATTTTGTAGAATTTCTTAATTGAGTCTGTATCTGTATGGGTTGGAATTTTATTATCCTTTTAAAGGCTCTTTTTATTTTAAAAAAAAGGCCCTGTTGAATTTCCCTTTTGTGGTTGTCCTTTAATTACACAGCTAATAACAGACTGAGCTGGTAGAGTAGAAAGAAGCAGTTTAGCTCCCTCTACTACTGCTTCCAAGAACGCCACACTGAGTAGGGGGGAGCGGGAATCAAACAAGAAACTCAGTGGGTCATTTTTTCAGTCTAAGACCACACATCTGACCTATAGGCAAGTGATCAGGGCAGAAAAAAGTGGAACAGCAACAAACAGATCAAACTCAGTCCCAAGATCCTGTCCTAGGTCTTCTTCTCTTCTCCTATACTATTTCATGTGGTGATTCACATCACCTTGTATGGATTCATTCTCTATGCAGATAATTCTCAGATTCATCTAGTCCTACCCTCTTTCTCCTGATTCCCAGTCTCCTACTGCCTACCAGATACCTCAAACTACATGTCTCAGGCAGTTTAACCTCTGCCAAAAAAATAATTCTCCCCTCTTTCTAATTTTCCTATTACAGTCAAGAGTACCACCATCCTCCCAGCTTACCAATTTACGTTGTCATCTTTGACTACTCTCACTCACCCCCTATATCCAATTAATTGACAAGTGCTGTTGAGTCTACCTTTGTAGTATCTCATGTATATGCTTCGGATCTGTCCTCTAACAGAGTGACTACCATCTCTGATATAAATCCAACCTGATCACTGTGATTGTTTTTCTGCCAGTCAAGAAGTTGTTAACTTTACAGTACTCCTTCCTAGAAGAGAAGATAAAGGGACTCCAAAAAAATGTCCCACCGCCTCCAGGTTATCAGATAGCAAGAGAAGTTTAAGAAAAGGAAAATGAAAACAAAAAAGACAAATGGGAATCCTGAGCTTTAAAAGTGTGACTACATCTGTAAGAAGCACCAGTTCTGGAGTCAAAAGGACTTGGGATTCTAATTCTGCCTCTGATACTTACTACCTGTGTGACATTCAGAAAAATCACTACCCTGGGACACTGGACTAGATGGCTTCTGAAACCCCTTCTAGCTCTAGATAGCTCTAGTTATCTAGCTTCCTCTAGCTTCACAACTCTAGATGTATGATTCTATAAGAAAAAGAAAAAGGACCTCAAACTGAACCTTAGAACTAAGTTACAGACATGAAGTTCTACCAAGAGAAGGTAGATCTTCTGAGGAAGCAGCTACTTGTCCACTAAGTAATGATGATGTAAATCCCTAAATGCTGTCAGAGATTATCTAATACCTGAGCAACAAGAGTAGTAATGAGGCATCTGTTTGTCAAGTTATCAATAAATATATAAGGTATGCTGTCTCCCAAAGACAAGAATCCTGGATTTGATAGAAAATTTCTCAGGACTGGTCAAATCATGTCACCATTATGTGCTTTGCGTTAATCACATGAGCACAAATGATAGTGCCAGAAGTAATTTAGAAAGCATTGCTAAGAGCTAATAAGAAACCTTGGAAAAGAAACAGAAAACATTAGGGACACATATGCCACTTTCATTACTGTTGACCATCAAAAGCACAGACAGATCTCAGGAGAGAAAGGTAAATAAGGAAAGTAAATGATGGTTTTTAAAATGGCATATTAAGGTAAGGATTTGAATTTCTGAACCAATATTTAAAAATGCAGAAACAGCAGGACCCTGGCCAGGGAAGCAGTGAACAAGTAGAGGAAAAAAAAAAAGACTAGCGGAGTGTACTTCTGCCAACTTACTTTACCTCTAAACATCAGCAGTCCAGGTAGGAAGTGATAAGAGCCTCAACTAGAATGGTGGCTGTGTGAAGTAACAGAAGGGGACAAATTTGAGGGATGTTGTGAGGAAGAAATGACAAGAGCTGGCAACTAACTGGGTAAGAGGGATAAAAGTGAGAAGTCGAGGAATACACCAAGGTTGAGAACCTGGGAGACAGAGAGGGCAATGGTACCCCTAAGTAGGAAGGAAGTTTGGAATAAAGGAAGAGTTGAGGGTAAAGATGAGTTATGCCTGTATGACTGACATCTAGTTCAAAAATATCTAATAATCAGCTAGAAATGAGGAACAGATGTGGTATATGAATGTAATGGAATACTACTGCGCTATAAGAAATGGGGAGGAGACGGTCTTCATATTCACCTGGAGAGCCTTATACAAACTGATGCTAAGTGAGAAGAGCAGAACCAGAAAAAATTTGTACACAATCACAGACATATCATATGTGTGACGACCAACTTCGATAAACTGGACTCTTCTCAGCAATGCACAGCTATAAGACAACTCCACAAGTCTCAGGACAGAAGGAGATACCTACATTCAGAGAAAGATTTAGAAAGTACAGAGTTTAAATGGAGACTGAACTACATGCTATTGTTCTTTTTCATGTTTGGTTCTCTTTCTTTTTTACCATTGTTCACTCCATTGGTTACAACCCTTCTATTCAACCAGACTAATGTCCAATTTGAAAATATTTGCAGATCCAGTACTTGACTGCATGCTGTCATGGGGGGAGAGGGGAGAAAATTTGAACCTCAAGAGATTATGGAACTAAATCTTGTAAACTAAAAGTAAATAAATCAAATTTAAAAAAAAGAAATGAAGAACAGAAGCTTAGTAAAGAGTATAGGGCTAGATCTATATCTGGGATAATTTGCATAGAGATAAGTGATGAGTGGAGAGAGAAAAGAACTCAGGACAGACTCTTGGGACAAGGATAATAATCCTGGCAAAGGAGACTGAGAAGGGAGCAGCAGTCAAGTGTCATGAAAACCCAAGGAGGAGAGAAAATACAAAAGGAGGAAAAAAATGGTTAACATTGTGTCAAATGCTGCAGACAGATCAAGAAGTAGAGCTAAGGAAAAAAAATTAGATTTGGCAACTAGAGATCACTGGTAACTTTGGAAAGAACAGGTTCAGGTGAGTGATGAGGTTAGAAGGTAGACTGCAAAGAGTCAAAAACAATGAATCAGAAAATGGGCTCACCTTATATAGATGGTTTTTTTCTCTGAGTTTGTGAAAGGTACAGCTTGAGGAGATCATAAGATCAAGTGAAGGTGTTGTTTTTAAGGATGCTATTCATCTGAATAGTTTCGTAAACAGTAGGGGAAAACCCACTAGAATGACAAAATTTGAGGGCTAAAGGTCATAATGAGCTGAATGGTGATGTTTTTAAAAGACATATTAGGGAAAGATCAAAGAATGGATAAAACCCTGTAGAACAGTGTGTTTGGGGTTAAATTGGATGATGGAGGAAGACAAGGCTACTCAACTCACTTTGTTCCTGTTTTCCCTGCCAAGAGAATGAACCTTGGAATGAAAAAGACAGAACAAAAGTTACTAGGGAAAGAAACCTAAGGTAAGTAGACAGCAAGCTACTTGGGAAGGGTTCAAATCACCAGGCCCAAAATGAATACATCCCAATGTATTCAAACAATCAGAATATGCACTTGTTAGAACTTAAAAGATACTAAAAAACAGGAGTGGTAACCCAAGACTGGAGACAGGCAAATGTCCCAATTTTCAAGAAAGGGAGATTGACTTCTGTTCCTGGGAAAAATTTAGAACATATTAATAAAGAGATGGTTAGTAAACATCTAGAAGAACCTCTGTATCAAAAAGGAGTTTAAACTCATGTTCTATGACATCTTTAACCATTTCATTGACTCTTAAGCATCAATTATGATATAACATTTAGCAGTACCTTTTTGTCAATAGAGATGAATTTATAAGAGTGGTGAATTGGGCAAGTTCATAACAAATGGCTTGTGCCCGCTACCATTACTACAAAATTTACTATACAACCATAAATATTCATTCAAAAACTTCTTATAAACTAGAGGTATTTACTTTTGTATACAGTACCCCCACCTCCAGCACAGTGCCTTGAAGAGACAGAGCAAATAATTACTGACTGAAGAAAAAAGATCTTGAATATCAAAGTTAAAATCTTAACCTAGGGTCCATGAACTTGTTTTTAAAAAGTATTTTTATAACTTCATTTCTATAAAATTGGCTTCTTTTGTAATCATATATTTCATTGTGTTCATTTAAAAACTTTCTGAGGAGTCCATAAACTTTTTTACCAGGTTGCCAAAGAAATCCATGATGGAAAAAAAAGGATAAGATTGCATTATGAAATTCACATAGTGCTGAGTGCCTTTATTCAGGCTAAGTCTCTAGTCTAAATCAGTCAAATTAAAAAATTAATTCGTTTTAACTTCTATGAATAGGGTGGAAAAGTTTGGCAACAAAAAATAACATTGTAATCTAGCTTGGAATTATAACATCTGACTTTTATACAGGGCTTTAAGGTTTGCAAAGTATTTGATACACATGGCACTCTTCAACTTTGAAATAGCTAGCATGTTATTACAAATCCTCTCTCTGCATCAATCTTGGTGACATCGCTTTGAAACCTATTTTACTGTAAACAACCAGAGAGAAGTTTTGCTGGACACCTCCAAGTGTCTGTTCCTACTTTTTACCATTCTTAAGTCACTCCTTACACAATATTTATTGCCCCATAAACTTAGTAAATAACTTGACTGTGAGTACACCCTGCTGATAGTAAAACTCAGAATAGCAACTTTTGGGCAATTTGTTGTATGAGAAACTACGCTTAACAAATTTGGGAAGGCTAAATATCTAACCTTCTATAGAAGATGATTAACCCACTGAGGAAGGTTGGAAGATGAAGGGAATCCAACTCAGAACATTACAATGGTCTTAAATTTACAACTGCGCTTCGCAGCACCGGAATTTTAAAATATCCTTCAAACTAAAGCAACGCGTGCTGAGTTAGCGAATTAAAGTATAACTAGGGAGGATTTTTCCCCCAGGCTTTTCACAAGTAAACGTACCCAGTCGGAAGAACCCGAGGTCTAACTAATGCATGGAGGACAAATTTGGCCTGCCCTCCTTCCCCCATCACTCTTCGGTTTTTCGGTGTAACTTCAGGTCCTAAAACCCAGGGGGAAGGGGCGAGACCGCAGTTACTGCTCCAGGGACAGCGGCCCCCCGTTTTACCCTCCGCCTATCAGAGGAGTCCGCACGCCCGGGGCTGAGGACCCCCCCCCCACGCCCTTTTCCCCACCGGCTCCCGGGATCAGAGTCCACACACCAGGCAGGCCCACCGACCCGCCAAACTCTCGCGCGGGCACGCACGCACACACACTTACATACACACACACGTGTGTCCCTCCTCCTACCCCCACCCCCCGGCCGGGGTACGGCGAGGCTGGTCACTCCGCTGGAGCAGAGAGAAGTTCACAGGAATGGGGGGAGGGGAAGGGGCCAAGTCTCCGCGGGGAGGTCGACGCCCCAGGAGGAGGGGTGGGGGAGGGGACAAGGGGGAAGGGCTGGGGGGAGGGAGAGAAGCAGTGACCTCGCCCGGCTCCAGGCTGCTCCGGCAGCCGGTCCCGCCACCCTCCCCCCCCCAGCAGCGCCAAAGCGTCTGAGTCGGGAGGAGCGGGAAAGGGAAGGTGCCGGGGGCGGCCCTGTTTGCTCCGCTGAATGGCAGCTAGGCGCCTCCTCCCCTGCCCTCCTCCTCCTCCCCTTCTGAGCAAGCTGGAAGGGAAGCTCCCAGCCACCGAAGCCACCTCCTCCCCCCAGGCCCGAGGGCCCCTCGGCCCCGCTCACCTCCTGGTTGAAGGCGTTGACGGCGTCCATGTTCGCGCTGCGGCGGCTGCTCCGGGCCCCGCCGGTTTCATAGACCTCGCGTTGCAGGGGGAGCCGGCGGGGGAGCGGGGCGGAGAGGCCGGGCCGGGAGGAAGAGAGAGAGAGAAGACTGGCTAGGACGTGGAGGTCCGGACGGAGGAGTCGGCAGATGGGGGGCTAGCGGCGGCTCGAGGAGGCGGAGGCGGTGACGGCCAGGTCCTCAGTTCAGTCCCGTTCAGAGGAAGGAAAAAAGGAGGAGGCGGTGGCGGCGCTGGGCTCCAACATGTCCGTTTGGTGGCGGCGGCGGCGGCTGCGCTCGGCGTCTCGCTGACACGGCCCCCCGCGCACACATACATACAATCACTCACTCATTCACTCACACGCACGCACATACACCTACACTCGGGGTCAGGAAGCCGGCAGGCGGGCGGGCGGGCAGGGCAGCTAAGGTATGGGCCTTCTCCTCCTCCTCCGCTCTCTATCGCTCTCTTAATCAGCGGGATGGCGGCAGCGGCCGAGTCCACGCCGCGCGGGGCACCCTGGGATGGCTCAGACCTCCCAGCCGCTTCCTGTTTCTCGGCGGCGTGTACCTCTCCTCCCGCCACTCTTCCCCTCCCCCCTCCCCCTCCCCAGTTCCCTTCCAGGATACTTTTCCCCGCCCACTTCCTCTCGAGCTGGAGAACGGAGTTGCGCTGGCGGCGGCAGTAGCGGCGGCAGCAGCAGCACGTGATGACCGATAGCCGAGCTGCTTCCCGTCGGCTTCAGGGTGCACGGTGGAGGCCTTAGTGTGCTACACTTGCGGGAGGGGGAATGGCGGGAGACGAGGCGGGGAGGAGAGCCGGAGGGAGGGGTTGGGGGCGGGCGGAGGTGAGTGCATCCCCCTCCCCACCGTGGCACAAAAGCCTGTTCGATGGGTGGGGGGTGTGGAGGGAGATCTGTGCTGCTCTTTTTAGTCTGGACAGGCTCGGTCCTGGAGGGGCCTGCGGCTCCAAACAAAAAGGTCCCTCTTGGAAGTGTGGTTGCTTTGCATTTAACTCGAGGCATTGGGCCTTTTTAGCACCTTGTCATTTGGGGCCCTAGAGTTTAAACGAGCCACTGATCTCTGTCTCTTGTGCAGTGTCCGTATGCCACAAATGGAAGAATAGACCATACGCTTCAATACAGACACGCAAATAAATACTTTTGCGTGCTCTGAGAAGGCAGTTATTGCTTTGGAGCCTGAAAGCAAGTAGAATTGAGCGCAGGCCTGCATCCTCTAGCTTCCAGATACAAAAAAAAATATCGTTTAAGTGAAATGAAATGCTTGTCTAGAACAGGGTTGGTGCTCTGAAAAGTGAACGAGCTATATCTGTAGCAGAGCGCTGTCCATACATGATTTGTGTAACAGATATGTGCAGTCATCTCTCATTTACAGTTGAAGAAACCAGGGTTCAGAGAGCTTGTTGAGTTTTTTTTTTCAATTCTGTAAACATTTATTAACCATGTACTATGTGCTGGACACTGTGCTAAGCGTTGGGGCACAAAAAGAGGCAAAAGACAGTCCCTGCCCTCAAGGAGCCCAGGGTTATTCAACCAGTAAACATCTGAGGTAGGATTTGAACTCTTGTCTTCCAAATTCCCAGTCCAGAGCTGTCTCTCCTTATCATCAAAGAGCTTGTGATTATGGGTCTTTGCCTCAGTTTCCACTACCAAATAAGGATAGTAATACCCACCTTGTAGAGCTGTTTCGAAAATCAAATGAAAATGTATATGAAAAGAGCTTGCCTTGTGGTTCACTTGAAAGACAGCTGATTTAGGTTCAAATCCTCCAGGGGTGGGGAACCTGTGTCCTCCTGGCCACATGTGGCCCTCTATATCCTCAAGTGCAGCCCTTTGACCAACTCCAAACTTGACAGAACAAATCCCTTATAAAAAGGGCTGGATCTGCTTGTCCCTACTGCCAATACTTACTGCCAGTACTTTCAGAGGGTCACTTCAATACTCTGGAGCCTCAGTTTCCTCAGTTATAAAATGATTGGGGTTTTTCTAGATGGCTTTTACTGGGGGCTGGTAGACCTTGTCACTGGATCTAGTATCAGGAAGTCTGGAGATCAGCTCCAGTCTCAGATGCTAGCTGACTCGGGTGCCCCTGGGCAAGTCACTGTAAGATGGGAATAATAATGTTGCCCACATCCCAAGTTTGTTACAAGTGCTATATAAATGTTAGCTATAATTCTTTATTATCATTATATGGCCACTGAATTCCTTTGCAGCTCTACATCTGTGGTCCTGTGAAAATCTCAGTTTAATCTCCCTTGTAAGCTCCTTGAAGGAAAGAACTATTTCACTTTTGGCTTTGTATACTCAGTGCGCTGCTTATAGCAGGCCCTTAATAAATGTTAAATTGAATCATACTGTACTATTCTACAGGGTAATTAATTTATTGCCTTCACAAAGTTACCTTAATATAGTCACAATCTAATGTTTGTGCCTTTTGTAATGTTGTACAACCCATTTCTTCATATAATATGGTGAAAGAAATTTTGAAATTACCAACAGAAGTAAATTTTAAACATTTCTTTTTAAGTTTATTCTTCTATAGTCTTTATATCATCTAATTGTGTGTAAAGCAATACTGGTATTATAGATACTGTTCTAGAGATTAGAACACACTCTAAAGGAATCTTACGTACAAAAATTCAATTTGTGGGATGATTTTTATAATAAAGTTTTGTTTCTTCAGGGGAATTTGCAAGTGGTTTAAATAATATTCTGTACTTTTTGGTTATCACTGAGACTTTGGGTTTGGCACCATTTCCCAGCATTATACCCTCTCTTGGAGAGGATACCACAATTCACCAGCTCTTTCTTGTACTCCTATTGCTTATCTCTAGGCAAAAGATTCAGGAGCTTCAATATGATTTTTTAACTTTTTTTTTTGGTTACTGATAAAAAAAAAAGATAAAACAGGAGTTGGAGGCCCAGATTTCAAAACTGATGCTACCAGTAAATTGCTCTCTGATCTTGGGTAAATTGTTTAACCTTTTTGGGTTCTAGATCTATAATATACACTTAAAACATTAGTAAGATCCCTTCAGAGTGTCAGAACTCTGAATCTAAAAGATAGCCTGGTCTAGAGAAATACTGCATGCTATGCTTTGAAGAAAGAAAAAAATAGCTAGTAGAAAGATATCAGTAGATGAAACTACTTAAGTAAATGAATGTATTTGTTTATATGTACAGTTTTCATTCTATCAAGAAGCATTGATATAACTAGGTTTCATTTGTTCATATGGGCAGCTAGGTGGCACAGTGGATCTGTATAGTGCAGTCAAGAAGACATCTTCATGAGTTCAAATCTGGCCTTAGATATTTACTAGCTATGTGAACGTAGCCATATCATTTAACCATGTTTGCCTCAGTTTCTTCATCTGTAAAATGAGCTGGAGAAGCAAATGGCAAACCACTCTAGTATTTTTGCCAAGAAAACCAAAAAGTGGAGTCACAAAGAGTGACATGACTAAAAAATTCCAATGTAATATTGCAGATGAGCTAAGCAGGAAAAATAATTTGCTAATGAAAAAGAAAAAATGTTTATATAGCATAAAGCATGAAAAAGTAAAAAGAACAAATTAAATGTGCAAACTGACAGTTGAGTAAAGACTACAGCCTGTTATAAGTCCTTCCAAGCATTAGTGAGGTTTTCTCATTTGTTAGCTTAGGTTGAATGAGTTCCTTATTTTACCTAATTTGTAGGGCTTTTTAAGATACACATTTATTGTCAGAAGGCTTGGGAAATGATGTAAGTTATTTTTTATTATAGTTACATTGATCCTAATTGTTTTTTCTCTACCAAAGGCCTAAAGGTGATTATTTATGGTATCTAGTAATAACAATTTATATTAAGGTTTTAATGGCACATTTCCTTCCATTTATTTAAGACTCACTGATTCATTTGCTCTCAGACCCAAAACAGGATGAACTCCAAATGTTACTTAGACAGTGGAGATCTAAATTTTAAAACATGCCCTTTCTCAAATACATGATTCCCATCTCTGGCTTGTGATCCTTACCCCCTACCACCAGGATGTCTTCAATTATCTGTAAGATGAAAGTTAAATAAAATAATATTTGTTTTAGTTAATTTTAAAAATAAACATAAATCATATACATAGATCAATGCATACAAAATGTCAGATTTTTCACTGCTGGTTTTTCTAGGTATTTTTTCTCTTTATTATAAGGGATGAGTCTAGAAGGGGAGAGGAAAAGGGTTCCTTGAGAAATGTAAGTAATATTAAAAATGAAAATATCAGTAAAAATTTTCAAAATTTAAAATTTTATTTTAAAATTTAAATTTAAGTTAAATTTAAATTTTAAAAAGCTAATGTAATCTCAATTCCTTAGAACAGGAGTTCTGAACACTGATTCTCTTCCTACTTACAACTGCAAGGAACTTTAACGGTTACCTAATCAAACTCTCTCATTGTCCCTGGACATTTAAAAACCTCCAATGGCTCCTCACTAGTTACAACAAACTGGCCTCAACTTGACATATACTCTGGGTTCCTCTGGCAATCCAAATTTACTCCCACTATTTATATATTTTTCTTTTCCTTTGTTTTTAAGGTAATCAGAATTAAATGAGTTGCCCAAGGTCAGAGCTTGTGTCAGGCCATATTTGAGCTTGGGTCCTTCTGACTCCAGGGCCAGTGCACTATCCGTTGAGCCACCTAGTTGCTATGTCTTAATTTGATCTTGTCCTTGCTAGATTGTTTCATCTTTAAATAAGTCAAGATACTTCTAGGTGGCTAGATGGACTAGTGAGTAGATTGCTAGATTTATAGTCAAGGTGATCAGAGTAAATCCAGCGTCAACCCCTAACTATGAGACCTTGAGCAAGTCACTTAACCTCTCAGCCTCAGTTTCTTCATTTGTAAAAATGAGGATAATAACATCTACCTTACAGGGTTATTGTGAGGTTCAGAGGGGAATTTTAAAGTATTTTGCAAACCTTAATGCTAAATATTATTTTTCTTATATCCTAGTCTTTAATTGTGCTGTTGTCCCCTTTCTAAAATATTTTTTCCCTCCTTCTATCCACATCCTATACTAAGGGTTCATAATCTGGGATCTATTAACTTGCTTTAAAAATACTTTGATAACTTTCAATAAAATTAGTTTCTCTTGTAATCTTATGTATTATATGCATTTAAAAAACATTCATCTGGGAAGGGGGTCCATCCTTGTGTGTGTGTGTGTGTGTGTGTGCACGTGTGTGTGTGCACGCATGACTGAATATGTGTTATGTATATCTATATAAATATATAGGCAGATTTGTATATATATATATATATATATATATATATATATATATATATGTATACATATGCTTTTGTGAATGTTTTCCTCCATGAAATTATAGTCATGTCACAAATGTAGAGGAGAGAGGAATGATTTTGTCCACTTCAGAGTGAGAATAAAACCTAGGCAAAGATAGATCAGTACAGGTGGCACTAAAGGGGCTTCTTTGTTGGAGCAGAGATGTAAACCTATAAATGTACTTGGGATGCTGAATTGGCAACTGCAGGAGGCCTAAGAATCCCCTCATGAGCCAGAGACTTCACGGCTTGGGGCTCTAGTTTTGCCAGACCTCTGCAGAAGGAAATGAAACTTAATCATGGAGAGCTTTCCCAAAATTCCTTTGCTAAGGACTCAGATAAAATGACTTTTTTTTGTTCTTTGTGGTCCTTTGTTATTGTTGTTCAGTTGTATCTGACTCTTCCTGACCCTATTTGGGGTTTTCTTGGCAAAGATACTAGAGTGCTTTGCCATTTCTTTCTCTAGCTCATTTTACAGATGAGGAAACTGAGGCAAACGGTTAAGTGACTTGCCAGGGTCATACAGCTAGTGAGTATCTGAGGCCAGATTTAAACTCAGGAAATGAGTCTTCATGGAATCTTTCTGATTCCAAGCATGCTGCCACCTAGCCAGCCACCTCATGGTGCTAAATAAACCTATTTTCTGTTGGATGCTTTAGTTAAGTAAGTACTTAAGTAGCTGAGTACTTGCATAGGAGTTGAGGGTCCTGTGATATAGAAGTTTTTACCAATAGATTCTTAGAATGAAGATGAGTCATTGAGAATATTAGAACAGGGTCCCTGAAATTGAACCCATTGCATTGAGTTAAAGATTCATCAAACCTTTGATGTGAAATAATGAAAGGATGTGAAATAGGAGAGCCTTGGCCACAGATTGGATATGGATGGGGAAAGAGGAAAAGATAATAAGGAATTCAAGATGACTTCTAGCTTGCAGGTCTGAGAGACTGGGGAGTTGGCGTTGCCCTCTACAGTAATAGGAAAGATAGAAGTGAGGAGATTTGGGGAAAAGATTAGGAGTTCAATTTTAAACTCAGCATGTTGAGTTTAAGGTTTCTATTGGGCATCCAGTTTGAGATATCTGAAAGGTAGTGGGAGATTTGAGATTAGAGGTTAGCAGAGAGTTTCAGGTAGGTTAGGTAAATTTGAGAATCATCAACATAGAGATGATAAATAAACGGGAGCAGATGAGATCATCAAGCAGTGTAAAGCGAGAAGCATAGAGCACCACCTATGGTTAGAGGACATCAGTCTGGAAGAGGATCTGGCAAAGGAGACAGGAGAGGTCAAATAGGTAGGAAGAGAACTAGGAGATAGTGGTACTATGAAAACTGAGAGAAAAGAGAATATCGAGGAGGAAAGAGTGATCAACACAACAAACTCAAAAGAAATAAAAAGAATTTTAAGATTATATGTCAACAAAAGTGAGAATTTAAAAAAGAATTGTCTATAAAATGTAAAATGAAAATAGAATTTTTTAATGAAATATAAAAATAAAATAGAAGTAGAGATTTAAAATAACCCAGTCCCAGAATAGGAAATTGAAGTAGCTATAAAGGAACTCAAAGGAAAAATAAGCCCTGATCCAGATAGATTTACAAAAGAATTCTACCAAATTTTTAAAGAACAGTTATTACACAATTTATTTTTTAAAATTAAAAAAAACTATTAAAAGTATTTTAATGGATAGTAATAATCCTGATGATTCAGACAGGTAGATATGGGTATGATACCCTATGTGGACAGAGGGAAAATAAAAAGAAAGAGCTGAACTACAAACAAGGAAGGATAAAGCAAAGAAGGGTAAAACTATATACCAATATCATTAATGGATATCAGTTCAAAAAATTTAAATAAAATCTGGGAAAATGACTATAGAAATGTATCCTAAAAATCATTCGCTGTGATCATGTTAAGATATACACTGCGGATACAATACAATGATGGTCCAATATTTGAAAAACAGTCTAATAATATCTAAAGCACCCTAAATTGCATAATTATATCAACACTATTTTATGTTTTAAAAATCATACAAAGAATAGGCATAGGCATATCTTGTTAAATATAAGTATCTATCTAAAACCAAAAGCTAGTATCATATGCAATGGGGAAACACTAGAAGCTTTCCCAGTAGATACAGGAGTCAAGGATACCCCTCTTTCCCTGCTATTATTTTGATGTCCTAGAAGTGCTAGCAAGGACAATAGACGAAAAAGAAGTTAAGGGAATAAAGGCAAAGAAAAGACAGATATCCCTATACATGAATCAGAAATGAGACAATAAATTCTGTGGAGTTGTGGGCTGCAAAATAAACCTACAAAAATTAACTTCTATATAGTATCAGAATCTAGGAAACAAAAATAGAAAGGAAGTCCTATTCAAAATAATGACATAATGGATGGATTTCTGGCTAGGATGGCAACATAGCAGGTCACCTAGGAACCCTATTCTGCTTTTATTTCAGCAATGATAGTGAAAGAGCACCCGATGGAATAATGATCAAGAACTCCATTGAGAGTGGGTTGAATAAAAGCCTTCTTCATCCAGCCCAGGATGACAGAAAAGCATAGCCAGAAGCTATGGACTCTGGAAGAGGATTCCTGTCAGAACAGAACAAGAAAACAACAGAAGTTTATAGCACCATTTGAGGCAGAACTTTGACAGATACGTGGGGAGGGGGGCCCTTGGGGAAACACAATCCACATGTCTAATCCAGAAGGTACTAAGGAAGACAGAAGATCATCCAGTACCCTAAATAAGGAAGTCTCAGAGAGGATGGAAGAGGTTAACACCCCAACCTGGGAAATCTCAATGAAGAGTAGAAGATAATCTATTACACCAGCAATTCTCATGAGGCCTGCGGGTTATGTTCAATTTGTAACAATGAAAATACATCCTGCATATCAGATAGATTCATACCAATAGCAAAATTATAGTTATGAAGTAGCAACGAAAATAATTTTATGGTTGGGGGTCACCACAACATCAGGAACTGTATTAAAGGGTCGCAGCATTAGGAAGGTTGAGAACCACTGAATTACACTGATTACAGAAACCCAAGGAGGGACAGAAGACCACCAAAATGTCCCACTGATTAAAGCCTCATGTAGGAGAGCAGCTAGGTGGTACAGTGAGTAGAGCACCGGCCCTAGATTCAGGAAGACCTGAGTTCAAATCCAGCCTCAGACACTTAACACTAGCCATGTGACTTTGGGCAAGTCACTTAACCCCATTTGCCCTACCCTCCCCCCTCCCAAAAGCAAAAAAAAAAAGCTTCATGTAGGAAAGAAGTCCACCCACCTCCCTGATTCAGAAGCTGTTGTTGTTTGTCCTTCATTCTTAATAGAGGACCAATGACATAAGGAGGGTTTTAAGTGAGACAGCTGTCAGCCTCACTTTCTCCTCTAGAAGTATCAAAGTCCAGTGGCAAGACAAAAGTAGAGATGACTGGTGATAGCCCAGGATGCAGTGAGAGACCATGGCCTTTCTAAATTAAGGTCTTTCCCAAGTCTCAATTTGTCTGAGGCAACACTCATTCAAAGACTAAGGTCTAGGTAAGAATTGAGAAAAAAGATATAGAGGAGGAGGAGAAGGAATAGTAGAAGAACAACCACCACCACCACCACCACAACAACAACTCGGGCATGGGGGAGTGAGATGGAGGCCACTTGATCAAGGAAATTCAGGAGTGAGAGAAAACCACCCAGTCAATAAACTCAGTAACTGCAATGATGTAAATCAAAAGAAAAATTATCACAAAATAATTTTTAAAAATTAATGTTGTGAAAGTATAAAGAACAAATTTGCCCCCCCCCCCCCAAGAGATATGAGAAGATTCCTCCTCCCGATTCTTTGAAGAAGCTGAGGCTCTACAGGTTTGGAACATTTCTGTCATGCCAGATTTTTTGATGTTTTTATTGGTTTTGCTGAATTCCCTCTCCCTCACACACACACTCTTTTTTTTTTAGGCAGTTGGGTGAATGCTGAATAGAGCACAGGACTTGCAGTCGGGAAAACCTGAGTTCAGATCCTACCTCTGTCACTAGCTGTGTGACCCTGGAAAAATCATTTAACCTCTGTGTCTCAGTTTATCTGGAAAATGGGGATGATAACACCTATCTCACAGAGTTATGAGGATCAAATTAGTTAGCATATGTAAAGTGCTTTGCCAACCCAAAAGTAATCTATGAAGGCTGCCAATTTAAAAACATTCTTTATTATAAGGGATGGTTATCTGAGAGGGGACAGGGATAGGGAATACAGGGTACTGTAAAGACAAAAAAGATATCAATAAAAACAATCATTTTAAAAAGTACCACCGAGTGCCTTGATTTAGGAATCCCCAGAGGGAACAGAAGAGCACCAATTACCTTGATCAGAGAAGACTCAGGAGGAACTGAGACCACCTAGGGATCAGGGATGGTTAACTTCAGACCAGAGACAATGAAGTTTGCCAGTTCTGTGAACATTGACACACCAAGGAAAGAGGAACTTAGGAAAGTCACGTTAAGCCCAAACAAGGCCTGACTACCAAATCAATGAACATGGAATGGAACTGAGAATGACTTTGGCACTGAATCTGAAAACAAAACTAGAAACATGAATAAACAGAAGAAAATATCAAACACTATAAAGTGTTAGTGGCAATGGAAGAATAAAATTAGGGATTTTTGAGAATTAGGAGAAACATGAGTATGTTTGTAGGAAATAGGGAAGGAGTCAAAAGGCAGAGAATGAAAATAAGTGTTAGAATGGAGATGTAATCTATTGGAGGAAACAGGATGGAATAGGATCACTTGTGCAGCTAGAAGAGTTAGCTTGGGAAGACCGTTACTTCATGTGAAAAAGGTTTGTGATGGAGGAAGAGATTGCAGAAAGAATATGAGTGATACAAGATGAGAAAAAGGAGAACTCATGGCAAGTGGCCTCAGTGTTTTTCAGGTAAAATATGAAGCAAAGTTGTCAGATGAGATTGTGGAAGGAGAGGCATCCATGGGAGGTTTGAGAAGGGATGAAAAGGTTTGGAAGAGCCACAGTGGAGAGTGAGATCATGAAGTAATAAAGGAGGTATAGTAGTGTTGTAGTTGCAGTTTAGTCCCATGAGATGGGAGCTGGGACTTTGCCCACCCAGGGTCACCATAGAGTGTTATAGCTTCATGGTGTGTTGTGGTGGCACCTTCTCAAAGAATTCAGAGTCAAACGTCCTCTAATCCAAGAACAGACATTTATTGAGGATTGTAAAGCCAATCACAAGCAGTTCTCCCTTAGACTGCTGCTATGAATAACTTTAAGGACCTAATGACATAGTATAGTAAACTCTCTATTCAGCAATAAACTAAAGCAAAACATTCAAGAAACTAAGCAAAACATTCACAACAATATAACATAACTTATTTCTAAGGTAGCCACATAGGTTTTTTTTTTTGAGGGTGGAAGGCAAGGTAATTGGGGTTAAGTGACTTGCCCAAGGTCACACAGCTAGTTAAGTGTCACGTGTCTGAGGCTGGATTTGAACTCAGGTCCTCCTGACTTCAGGGCTGGTGCTGTATTCACTCTGCTACCTAGCTGCCCCCAACATGATCTTAAACAAAACGTGTCATTCAGTAAGTCACAATGTCCTCAATCAATATAGAATACTCAAGTCAAGTCTTCTTTTCTCTTGACTCAGCTGGCTTCCAATCATTCTTAAGGGGTAATCATCCTTAAGCCAATCATCTTTAAGGGGTAGCAGAAAGTACAAATACCACCCACCCCTAGTTCACAGTAAGTCACAATCTCATTAGTCAGTATAAAGTACCCAAGTAAAGCCTTCTTTCATCTTAACTAGAGATTGACTTCCCAATCTCTTCCAAATCTCTTCCACTGGCTGACCTCCTAGCTCTTGTCTGGATTCACACAACTCTTACCTGGACTCACACATAGACAGCTCTCTGCTTTTGTTTCATACCTCAGCTTATGGGACTGCTCTTCAGAAGTTTCTGCTTCTAGGAAGACAAAGCTTACAGAGCTACAACAATATTTACACACATTGCTGGCACTGTCATTTCAGTTCACTTTCTGTCTGACAAAGTAACACAAACAGACAAGGCTTCTGTCTGACAAATCAAGCACTAATGTCCTTCTTCAGGCTTCTGTAATAATAGTAAAATCCTCTTTCAGAACTTCTGTGTAAAAACAACAGACAGGATGTTTTTGTCTGACAGACCAACAGACAAGAGTGCTACAAAGTGCCAAAATCACAAGCATTCTGCTTCCCAGTTCTGCTGGGTCCCAGCTCAAGCTCTCACCTGCTCCTTCCTGTTCTGCTCTTTCAGCAAGCTCCTTCCACCATGGGCTCCATGTGATGATGTTAGGCCTATGAAGGGTAGGGAAGTTCTCCAAACTTCCTTAGGCCTATTAAGGGTGACACATTGTATACTGTTTTCAACAGACTTGATACAATCAAAGGCAAGGCTCAAAGGCACCTGAATAGCTGAAACAGGCAGCAAAGTACTACTTTTTTGCCCCTCAGAAGCAGGCTAGATTCCAAGAAGAACCAGCAACTTCAGAGAAAGCAAGATGGATTTTTATTGGGTAAAGATGCAATTACATAACAAATTATGAATATTAAAAGGGCAAGAATGGGATTAGGTAATGGGGAAGGGTCCCCTCTATAGTTCAGTGGTCAAACATTCTGGTTATGCTGCTTTCTGACTGGCTAGCTATTATGGTCCTATCTGGTCAAGATGAATAGTTAGGTATTGTCCTATCTTGAGCTAAATGGATGATGTGATTGTGATTGAGTACAAGGACATGCCTGTTCAATATATGAATTGGATCTGGGGGCAGTGGCTAGTTAGGGGCAGTGACTATATTGAGTCTGGGGGCAGCTTTATTAGAATTCTGTCAGTAGGATTGCCTAGCAATAGTGAGGGCCCCATTGAGGTTGGGTAACATGAATTTTTAGTGGACTACATCAAAATAGTTGCATGATTTTCTCTACCTTTGTTCAGTAGCATATTCAGGAGTGAAGGAAGATAGTGGGGGGTGATCGAAGACTGAGGTGTGGTAGGGCCTAGTTAGCATATGATAAGGGAATAAGGACTCAAGGGGACAATATAGAGTTAAATTGGTTCACGAATGGGTCAAGAAGGAGAAAAGAGAAGTGACTTGTTAGTGCAAAGATAATGGCCTGAAGGCAAAAAGTGAGGAGTTGAGGGGTTGGAGGTCACCGTGTGGACAAAGAGCAGTGTTTGGTAAGGAAAGATCTATAAATAGGGAAAGGTGTAAAGTCAATAGATTATGGTTAAATAATGGGATTCCAGAATTCTTGAACATGAAGGTTATGCATTTGTGGGTGATGATGGCAAGATCAAAGGGATGACCATTTTTCTATGTGACTGAAGAGGGGTGGAGGAATAGATCATGGAAAGTGAGATTGAGTAATTGAGGTGATAGGGTGTTTGACAGAGAGTCAATATATAATGCTGAAGTTCCCAAATAAGAGGGCAGGAATCATGAAGGAGAAAAATTGTGAGCTGTGTATCAAACTCATTGAGAAAGGAAGGGAAGGGACCTGGAGATCTGCAGACAACAGCTACCAGGATTTTGATTGGGTGGTAGATATTCATTGCATAAACCTCAAAGGAGTAGAGGCAGGGGGAGAACTTGGAAGTAGAATGGAGAATGAGGCCTTGAGTGGGGAGAATGAGTGAAGGTGCAGCCAGTACTAGGAAGGGTGCCCAGGGAGACTGTTATTAGAGGAAATCAAGTTTTAGTAATAGCTAGAAGATGACAGGAGTGGGAGAGGAAAAGATTTAGGAGCAGAGGAAGTATGTTGCCTATGGAATGAACATTCCAGTGATGTTTGGTTGGAACTTTGGGGTGGGAATGTTGAGGGAGATGTAAATGAGGAGTTGGGTGGTGGGGGATTGTGAATGGGGTTTGGATGATGATTCACAGGAATATGCAGAGTGTGAGCAAGTGAGAGCATGCTCCTCAGTGAATGGAAGGCAGAATCTTCTCTGGAAGCTGGGGATCAAGCTGGAGACAATTAGAGCATGAAATGGAAGGCAGATGGCAAGATGGGAGGAGGTCCTATTTAGCGACTTCTCTAGGCTCCAAAGGTTGAAGATTAGGCAAGAAATAGAAGTGGAACCTGCACAATAGGAGATGGAAGTCCTACTCTCCCACCCCTCTTCCTTTTCCCTCAGGAACAGAGGCAGCCGGTGATAGATGACCGAGGTCAAAAGAAAGATTGCTCCTCTTTACTTTGAGAATTCTCCAAAGCCTGGTCGGGAGATCAGGATGGGAGGTAGCAGTTGCTTGTGCTGGCACAGAAGGAAATCACTTTTCTGGCCTTTAGCAGCTTTCTCTCAGGAAACACTCACAACAGGAGATAGAAGGCACATGGTCAGAGGAAGGGCTAGCTTCTCTTCTCACTTAAGATTGGAAACTAGGCAAGTACAGAAAGTAGTGGAAGTTATAAAAGATAGAGGAAAGAATTGGAAAGAAAATGAACAGTTTTGTACAAGAGGTACAAAAATTCACCCCAGAAAATAACCCCTTGAAAATTAGAATGGACCAAAGAAAAGCCAGTGATTCCATAAAACAATAAAAATATTAAAACAAAGCCAAGAGTTGAAAAAAATAGAAGTTATATATTTCATTTTAAATAATAGACCTGAAAAACAGGACAAGGAGGAAAAAAAACCAGAATCATTATACTTACCTGAAAGGTACAACCACCACCACCACCATCCCCCAACCTGGAAATCATATTTAAATAAAGCATATATGAAAACTACCCAGTTTTAGGGCAAAGTGAAAATAGGAAGATTTTACTGGTCACCTCATGAAAGACATCCTAAAGTGAAAACTCCCAGGAATGTAATAGCAAAAATCAAAAGCTTCCAGATCAAAGAAAAATACTACAATCTACTAGAAAGAATACTGAAGAGCTGCACTAAGGAACACACAAGATTTGATAGCTATTATGTTAAAGAAGAAGAGAGCTTAGAATATGATATTCCAAGGTAAAAAGATATAGGCTTATAACCAAGAATAACCTACTCAGCAAAAACTGAATATAATCCGATAGGGGGAAAAATGAAACTTTGAATTGAAAACTTCCATGCATTCCTAATTAAACACCAAACTTAGTAGAAACTTTAACCTGCAAACACAAGTCAAGAAAACATTAAAAAAGGTAAATACATTTTAGCAATTAAAAAAGAATATACAGAGATGAGGAGTTTAAGACCTAATAAGGGAAAAAGAAGCAAATGCTCCTTGGAATCCTCTACTTCCAATTCTTGGCCACCACAAAAAGAGCTGCTGCAAATATTTTTGTATATGTAGGTCTTTTCCTCTTTTTTTATGATCTCTTTATGATCACAAAATATAACAAACTGTCTTCCTCAAAGATGAAGCCATGATATTTATTCAGATACCAGAAAGTCAATTCCACCATGGTAACAAAGAAGTTTATACATATCATCAATGCAGGGAACACTGTCATCCTCAAGCCTTCCCTCTATTAGGCCTCCCCACAAACAAGCTCCGCTAGGCAAAACTATTCCCTCTCTCACTCACACTAGCTGCTTTGCCTCAGCTCTGCCTCACTCTCTCTTCCTGCTTCATCCATTGAGCAAGCTCCTCCCACTATGTGCTCCATGTGACTCAGCTGTGGGCTAGGCCAGAGTTCAAAGGTCATATGGACAGGGAAGATCTTCAAATCCCCTTAGCATTACACTGGGTCAAAGGGTATGCACATTTTTATAGCCCTTTGGGCATAATTCCAAATTGCTCTTCAGAAAGTTTGGATCAGCTCACAGCTCCACCAACAATGAATTAGTGTTCCAACATTCCCACATCCTCTCCAACATTTATCATTTTCTTTTTTACCACGTTAGCCAATCTGATAGGTGTGATGTGGTACCTCAGAATAGTTTTGATTTGCAGCTCCCTAATCAATAGTGATTTAGGGCATTTTTTCATAAGAGTATAAATAGCTTTAATTTCTTCCCCTGAAAACTACCTGTTTATATCCTTTGACCATTTATCAATTGGGGAATGACTTGTATTCTTGTAAATTTGACCCGGTTCTCTATGTATTTTAGAAATGAGGACTTTATCAGAGATACTAGTTGTAAAAAGTCTTTCCCAGTTTTCCACTTCCCTCCTAATCTTGGTTGTATTGGCTTTGTTTGTTGCAGTATATATTTTTAACCAGGAAGTTGTAGATTTTGTTGATGACATTTCTGGATGTGGTAAATTTGCAGTTTCTTTTAGGGTTTGGGTTTGTGTATTCTATCTCTATTTTGTCCACTGCTTTCAATTAGTTCTGTGCAGTTTTCCTTTTGATTTCTTTTTTTTTAAAAAGTCTTCTGTGTATTCATTGTTTTACAGCAGACTGCCCAACACAGATCATCATAACTGCCAAATAGTCAGCTGTGCAAAATAGTATATATAATGCTGAAGTACAAATGGGAGACATGCTTTTTTAAAAAAATAAATACTTAAATACAAATTTATGATCCTACAAAAGAGTATTTAAAGTAGATAGCCTAAGTTGATCTGCCTCCTTGGACCCACAGTAACTGTTATTTTCCCAGAAACCAATAGATTCTACATACTGAAGCATCATCAGTTTATGTGAAAAATGGAACGCAATAAATGAGTTCTTTTTTTCTAAGAGCTTTTCCTGGCTCTCCTATAAACATGATCTGGCCTGGATAAAAAGACAACAGGAATTTCTTGAGGGTCAATGGTCCAAAATGCTAAGTATAGTTAAATGTTCTACATGATCTATATTCACTGGTTCCTCTTTTTTTAGTTAGGATGTAATTATATTACTTTGTTCAATTCATCATACAGGATAAGCACAAAAGCTCCACCCATGCCTCTAAGAACTTTGGACCAGGCACCCTTGAAGAAAGTTTTGCCACCCTCATCTTGAGCGATCTTCCTGCAACAGTCAATTGTCCCAGTCAATTGTATCATCATTCATCACCTTACTGTATTAAAGGGGCAGGAGACTACATCTGCTACAGCAATCACTGTTTGAACGATCATCCAACTTATCAGAATTTTAGTGTTCTTTGAATCTGGGAGCTTACCTTTTGCTGTATCATAGATTCCAAAGTAAGCTGCTCTATGAAACCTTGATGCAAGCCATGAATTCCATCAGACTTGGTGATTTTCACAAGGCAGTCTCCCAGACCTTTGAATTCTCTCTCATGCTAGATTTCCCAACATCAGCTGCCAGGCAGGTTCCCGAAAAATCCAAGGGCTAGACAAAGCAGAAAGAAGTGGTACCAGCTATACCACTGGAGGCAAAATTGCCAGCAAAATACCTCCAAAATTGTGTGTGCTTGTCCACTCCTCCCCAAAACACCTGCTTATACTTATCCTGAAAGGCAAAGTTAAGGGCCTGGGTGGGTAAATATCTGATAACCTTTGCTAAGTTACCCTTCCAAAAGGAAAGCATCTCTTGTTCCTTTGGAATTTGGTCTATACAATCCATTATGCCTTTGTACTGCTTATCTGAAGCAATTTGCTTACTTGCATACTGCTGCACCTGTAATGGTAGTTCTCATTCTCTCAGTGGGGGTCGCTGAAGTCTTGGAGCCTATTCCATAAGGTTATAGAGTGGGAAGGTGTTGGAGTTGGAGAAAGAAAGCTGGTGAGAGAGGGCTGAAAGCTGGGGAACTCATTGCTGCTTGCCCAGCCCCTTGCTACAGCTGTCTTGATTTCTTAAAATGTAGTATCCAAGGTTTTTGTTTGGTAATCATTTTCAGGAAGACCAATTGTTATTATTTTTTTAAGACTGGTTCTCCCTTTCTCACTCACTCAATCAACCAGGAAGTACAAAAGCCACTCATAGGCCCAAACCTGCTGCTGATTGTCATAAAAGTCTTGACCTGCTCCAATATCTGATCTAGATCAGTTCATCCTTTCCTAGGCAGCCTGATGACTTCAAGGATTTACTACAATCACTGTGGGACTTTTTTTTGCAGACACCCAAACATCTTTAACCCTACTGAAGACTGGGACTCCCAAACTCAACTGATTAGCCAGTCCCAGTCACCACAATAGCAGGAGTTACAGGTGTGCCCTGTTCAATGATTCTTAAATTATCCTTTCTTTTCCTATTTTCTAGATCACTTGTTTTTGTTGACAGATGCTTCATATGCTCTAATTTCTTAGTCTTTTGATTTTATTCTAATTTATTGCCTCATTGAATTGTTGAGTTCTGATTTTTTAGGTTGTCCCTTACTTGGGTAAGGTTTTACACCATCCATTCTAATCTGTTTATTCTCTTCCCAAATGTTTTAGTTTCATTATTTATCTCTTGTGATAAATCTATTATTGTTGTTGTTGTAGTTGAGATAGTAAAGATGATAATGGCAAAGGTTCTAGCCAAAACAAGATCCTTCATAAAGACTCTCTATGAATAATGAAGGGGAGCTACAGAGGACATGAAGATTAATCATTAAAAAAGAAAAACTCCAGATAACCTCTCCTTTCTATCCAGGACCCTACGAGAAGCCAAAGTGATTTCTGGTTGGGTCCTGCCAGTGGGGGCCTAGACTAGGGAAGAAATCAAAATCCCTGGGTTTCCCAGTGGATTGCAGGACCAGAGTCAGGGCCACCGTGAGAAAAGCTGAGGGCCATTAAATATTCAGAGCATACCAGAAGACACGCTCAGTGTCTGTGAAGAGATCTTTCCCTAGGAATTTTGAAAGCCTGAAACTCAACAAGGAACAGGCCAAAAACCTGTGTGAACCACAAGATTCCTGAACCCTGAGAAGCACGCCAGGATGTTACCATCTTTACTATCTCAGCTTTTGCCTTCTCTCAACATCCTGGTTTCCTCCTTCTACAACTGCCTCAACTCTCATGACCTCTGTCTCTAGCAAAGGAGCCATTATGCCTTAAACTCCCAACTGAAATAAATTTGCCCCAGAAAACAAACTAGGAATTCATAGTTATATACCTAGCAAGAATGAGGGTTAGACAGCAGATGCATAGTGTGTGTGCTCATTTGGTACATGTTTAGATCTATAGAAAGGACCCTAATATGTTGGATTAGTAATCACACAAGACTAGTTGACATAAAACAAAAGATATCAACAAAAACACTTTTAAAAAGTCACACAGGATGAAAAGACACAGATCTGTTGAGTGTTACAACGTTAAAGAGAGTACCCATATTAATAACATTACAAACCATTTGAAATATTGAAGTAATTTCAAAATTCATTATCAGTAAAAATAAATACTAAATAGCAAATTATTTTGTTTCCATTAATAATTGCCCTTCATTTCACCTTCAAGAAATAAATAAAATGATGGATTTTCTAAGACACTGCATTAGAGTTTATTAACTATGAAAAAAACCTTTAAAAACAATTTTGAAAAAGAAACGATTGTTACTGTAGGAAAATTAAAGAGAATAAAATAAAGTGCATTTTGATGTAGAACTTCGATATTGTCTTGTCTCCACTTATTCTATTTAAAGTTATTTTCATTCTGAACAGTAGAGGGCACTTAAATACACAATGAAAATTAACTAACAGAAAAAAAGATTCCCATAGGATAATATTAAAGCTGCTGGAAACTTACAGAGGATCTACTCCAAATCCTTCATTTGAGAAACTGAGGCCCAAAGAGGTGAGGTCTTTATAGCTCTTCTAGTGCTATTTTATAGTAATATAAATACTGTGTGCAAAACTACTTTATTAATTGCCAAAGAATAAGAGACACAGAACCCAAGAAGTATACGGTCTAATTGATGATTTAAGTAGGCTTGTAACCAAACTGAGAAATGTAGGGATAATTGCAATTTGGAGATTTTGGGCCACAATTAAAATTACCACCACCACCCACCCCTTCCACCCTCCTCCTTCAATTACTTACATTTTTATTTGATCCATCACTTTTTATAGGGCTCTTTGGCTGCCCAAATACTCATACCAATTATGATGTCATACCCAATTATGATGTCATACCTCCTCCTTCTTTGCACAGGCTCCAAAATGATCCCTATATCTTCCCCTTTTCTCCATTCCCGAATCAAAATCCCTAATCATTCAGTACCACTAAGCCCAGCTGAGAGGAAAGCAATGCGATTGAGAAGATAGTATGAAGTAGTACAGAGAACGGCTGACCTCGGAGTCAGAAAAGCTGGTTTTAATTTCTGGCTTTGTCACTGACAAACTATATGACTTTGGTCAAGTCTTATCATCCCTCTTTGATAAGATCAAGGGTTTATACTAGATCTCTAAGGTCCTTTCAGACTCAACATTTTTTTTTCTGACTGATTAATGTAATTCATACTATCATATGAATGACTGATAGCTCTAACCTTCTGTGGATTATTTGCATTCAAAAAGAGAAGCTCTAATTAGGAAAATGTATATGGGCAATATTGGGGGGTTATCAAACTTTTACAATTCAGCTTGGTTCTCCATTCCAGAAAAACAAGAGTCAAAAGTTTATCCTACTTTTGACAGGTGGCTAGTTTATCCTACTATTTAACAGGTGTTATAATAACCTGATTAATTTTTGTTATGGTTCATGCACTTTTTGGTCAGAGTTCTGTTTATCATTTTGCACTAATTGGTAAATGTAATAATACTTAACATTCATGAATTATAAATATGGATTTTTCCCTAGGAGGAAGTACAGTTAGTTGCTTTATGTTGCTATATAAATTTCTCTGTATGTCTGAAAACCCTAGATTCAATGACAGTTACAATATATTCTTCTTAAGAGGACAAAATATTTTTGAAAGTAAGTATTCTGTTGGGTTTTTTTTTTAAAGGGTACTCTTTTAAAGCACAAAAAACAGATGCTAGAGGTCCTGTATGAGAAAAATTGGTTCTGGGAAAAGGGCACTTGAAGTAAATCCAATTTATGACAGAGAACCATATATCAATTTAATAGCAAATATATTAAAAGTGTATACATAAAAATATAAGTTATATAAATAAAAATGCATAGAAATATGGTGGAAAGAGTTTTGACTAAAACTTTATCTTGAAAAATGAAGCTAAAACTTGTAAATTAAGTTTCCTTCATCTTATATTTGACAAAGGTAGGTAACAATGATCACTTTTTATAGGGCTCTTTGGCTGCCCAAATACTCATACCAATTATGATGACTATCACTATCACTATCTTAGAATAAATTATAAAGGGGGGTTAATTAATCATTCCACCCCACTTTGATTAACAAGCACTTATTAAGTGCATTGCTGTTGTTCCGTCATTTTTGACGCTTTCTGACCTTAATTGGGGTTTTTTCTTGGCATAAATACTGGATTATTGCTATTTCCTTCTCCAGCTTATTTTACAGATGAAGAAATTGAGGCAAACAGGTTTAAGTGACCTGCCCAGGGTCACATAGCTAGTAAGTGTCTGAGGTCACACTTGAACTCAGGTCTTTCTGACTCCAGGCTCAGTGCTCAATTATAGCTGCCCTCTTATTAAGTGCATACTATGTGCCAAATACAATGCTACGTGCTGAAGATATAAAGGAAGGGGAAGACGGGATCTTGGCCGTCAACTCACATTCTAATGTGAGAGACAATATGTAACCAATTATGTACATTATAAAATACATGGAGTGTAAGTGGGGGTGGGGGGTGTGGTGGGGAGGAAAAGCACAACTGGAGTGAGAGACCAAGAAAGGTCTTTATTTTTACCAAGGTCTCAACCCCACCCTTACACCCTTTTCTCAGTTTTAATATTTACTGTCCTCCTCAAATCTACTTGAGTGCGCAGTCAAAGGTCAAATCCTGCATGGCTCTTCAGTAATTTAGGGAGATTTTTCATTTCTGTTTTGAATACCTTCCCCAGTGTCTTGTATTGAAGAGTGTTCATGCAACTGTAATCAAACTCAGTAATTCATATTCTGCCATTTTTCCAAATATATGGTAGCACAATTTAACAAACATCATTTTTACAAAGTCTTAATCAGCTGCTGCCCAGTTTGTTGATTTCAAAAAGGACTTTCCCTAATCCAAAAACAATAAAGGAGAACAAAGGAAAATAAAAATCAAGCCTTCTGTCTTGGAAGAAAATCCTCTATCAGTACAGAATTACCTGAGCATTTAGGGCTCTCCCCACAGGGAATAAGGGAACTTTGGTTGACTTTAAGTCAGCTTCTCAGTCTTAGATGAGAAACCAAATTGTCCAGGCTTTAAAAAATAAGCAAACAAATCCTATTCTCCATGGATGGAGTCATCCTAACTGGGGTTTGGGCAAAATTTTCTGAGTGTTCTTTTCTATACAGAGCATACCAAATTTCCTCTAGGGATCCCTATGGTATAAGCGATTCCATTAAAAGTTCAGAAAAATTAAATTTCTTCTGAGTCTCTATTTCAAAGGGCATTTGAAATTCTTCCCAATAAATCCCTGACAGTTCAAGGACACTGTACTGGAATTCCAAACTAACCCAATACCAGTACAAACAAGCTTAGTTAAAAACAAAATCAGTCCTGAACAATTTGGTGATTCGGAGAACAGAAAAACCTACAATCAAAAGATAGCAGAGAAGTTCTGGACCTGATGGGGTGCTTAGACCCCAGTCCTAGGACCTTATTTCTCCCCAGTCCAAAGACCCTATCTCTGGTGAGAACTCATGAGTAGGCCCCAGAGAAGCAAACTATCTCTCCCTGTTATAAGAACGCAATGACCTCTGTAGAGTTTCCCTTGTATGAAGAGGACTATCTTGTATCAGCAGAACTATAATGTACTGATTCTCACAGTTACTGTATACAATCCAGAGGTCAAGCTATAAACATCAACTACAGGGGCTATCTTGTTACAGACATAGTCAACAAAAACCACACCCCTTAGAACCCCCACCCGCAGTGTTTCCAGTAATGAATGATGCCTGAGTCTAAGGTACAGAAATTGTATCTTTCTTCCTGCCCCAAACCACCTAACTAGCATATTTGGCACATCACTTACTGAACTTTTCTGTATAAGCTTTAGTATCACCTCCATTAGGTTGCAAGTTCCCTAAGGAGCTTTGTCCACTATATTATCTTTAGAATAAACTTTTTGCCATTTGACCAGAAGACTGCTTGGTTCTGTGAATTCTTTCCAAACCACTCTGCCCTGTACCTTGATAGTTTTGGGGTCCCTGTACCCTAAACTGCATCAGACCCATATCACAAATAAAGCAGGAGTCTAGGTCTGCTTAAAGTTAAAAAGAAAGAAATTTATGAATATTTATGACACTAATATTTTTAGGAATGTAAACTCCATGCTTCTTATATTAGCTTCAATATCAATATGAAGAGAATTCAATGATACTCCATGTATTACTACTTAAACATTAAAAAAAGAATATGGGGGTGGCTAGGTGACACAATGAATAGAGCACCAGCCCTGGAGTCAGGAGGACCTGAGTTCAAATTCAGCCTCAGACACTTAACACAAAAACCTAGTCATGTGACCTTGGGCAAGTCACTTAACCCCAATTGCCCTCCAAAAAAAAGACAAAAAAAGAAAAAAAAGAATATAAAAACCTGCAAAAACCATCTAAAAATTAGCCTGACTTAGGAAATACACCAGAAAAACTGACTGCTGTACAAGTTCAGTTTAAAATAAGAGTAAAAAAAAATAGCAATTTTTTTTTCTAGTTCCTGTAATGGATATAGAATAAGAAACTTTTGGTGGAGAATTTTTCCACAAATGGAAAGCACTCAATTTTATCCCAGACCAGTCCTATGAATTTTGAGGATTCTTATCCCTATTCCTGCCACTGATGAGTCAGGTCCCCAGAGCTTGTTTAGCATCATCAATGTGTTCTACAAGTACTTGTGAAAGGAAGGCTGAACCTTCCTTCCCTCCCTCTGCCCACAATAGCACAAGATGATCAACTGGGAATCATTTAGTCAGCAAGTCTTAAGTAACTTTTAGAAGGAATTAATTTGCTAAGATGGTATAAAAAAGAAGTTGATGCAAAGTATCTGAGAGAAATATTTCTTTTCATTGATTCCCTTGATGTTCTTGACTTTTTGTTCTTCCAGGTGAATTTTGTCATTATTTTACCTAGCTCTATAAAACAATGTGTTGGTAGTTTGATGGGTATGGCACTGGATGAGTGGATTAATTTAGGCAAAATTGTAAATTTTTATTATATTGACCCAGCCTACCCATAAGTAATTAAGATTTCTTCAATTGTTTAGATCTGTATTTATGTGAAAAGTGTTTCATTATTATGTTTCTTTTTTTTTTTTTCATTATTATGTTTCTATAGGTCCTGAGTTTGTCTTGACAGGTAGACTCCCAGTATTGTCTACAATTATTTTATTTATTTATTTTTTTAAATTTTATTATAGTTTGCAGCATTCATTTCCACAAGATTTTGAGTTACATATTTTCTCCCCCTCTTTCCCCCACCCACCACCCCAAAACAGCCATCCCAGTGTGTCCCCCCTCCCCC